>CM064531.1:9308717-9567682 GCA_032716605.1 Paralithodes platypus
ATGTTCATCAGAGGGACCTAATAAACAAGTTAAAGCCAAAAAACCTTCTATTGCAATTTGTTCTAAGTCCAGCCCTACTTTGACTGGTCTATATGGGAACTGTGTACGTATCCCACGCAACCGTGCCGATGGTTGAAAACTCTCAAAGTCCACGTGCGTGCGCGTGAGCGCGCAATAACCTGTTTTTTTGGGGGTAATTGCCTTCTATTTTTTACTCTTGTAAAATACGTATTCGGGGGCTCTGTAGGACCATTCTTTAAGCTTTTTGAGCGGTTTTTCGTGGTTTTTCCTTCATTCCTAACCCATTCGCTATTGTTTCTGGAATAAAACAATTTTTTGAAAACCGGCCGGGTTCTGGTGAACAAACATTACAAAACTAGCCGGGGCTCCACGGGTTAATAAACACTGATACGCTTAGCACTTCCTAATGGAATGGTTATATATGAATTATACTGGGGCAAAGATATAGCCACTTCATAGAAATATTAATAAGTGAGTCTCTAAATAGCACTGTAACACTGTAGTACTGATAGAGTGAATCTGGGGTAGTATTTGATTGGTCTGGTCCTGGTTATCTTGCATCCGTGATGTTGGGGGCTAACGACTGGTTCCGCGGCCGTCCAGATGGTCCATATGTAGGAAGTTCTCAAGACGGATCTCTTGGCGATCGTTGCTGGTTACACTCTTATATACCCACTGGTTTCTAGACCTGAATCACAGATATTAGGATATTCCTGTCAATCTGGATCGGAATTAACGCCAAGCGCATCTCACGTCGATCGCTCAGCTTCCCAGCCTGTATGAAGGTTATAAGGTGCACGTAGATTTCTTGTACGTGGACAGATCCTTCTATCTAAATCTGCCACGGAGTCTGCCGGCTCTGGAACTCAATTCTCAGCAACAAACAATGATAGAGCTCGAGGTCAACTCTGGTGACCAACCACTGGTTGGTGTCTATCTTTCAACTGATTTTACTGGGGGCTGGAGCTTGGTTTATAGGTTCGGTTTTGGACCCTGTAGGCCATAGGGATCTCGAGTTTTGATGGACTTATTTGAGCTCTCAATGGAAACGGGAACTAGGTAAGGTGGTGATTACTGTTGTGGCACATGGCTGTATGGAGCCTTCATAATGTGATATAACTGAGCCTTAGTAAGAGGTACTATTTTGGCTATACTGGAAGTATTTAGGGGAGAGAGACTGGATCTACTTTGCGAGGCGGTTTGGGACATCTTTGATAGGAGCGTCTCTCGTAGATTGCTCAGTCTTCATTCTATGGTATAGCTGAGGTGCTAATTTGGTTATCGGAGTATGCAAGAAAGGTTAATGGGTTATTGTGGGTTAATAGAGGTTAGTAAAGGTGTTAGTCATACATGGTTAGTTCATTGATAGGAAGAATTCCTGTGCTACCTGGCAATGACCCGGAAGTCAAAACAGGGATCAGGTATACCTCCGCAGGGGTAGGGGTCTCCCTCCTCGGGTGGGTGAAAAGGGGTAGGTGCGCGCCCTCTCTCTGTGATGGTCGTCCGGGCGGCTGTGGCTGGGGGCTTGCCATATTACAAGTGTTTGTAATAACCCTCTGTTTATGAGACAGATGTGGGTGTTCGTAATACCAAAACCGAAGGTGCCTTGACCAGCTGGTTTAATTGGTTGGGTTGTTAATTGCATGGTTTGTTGGATGTGGTGGAGACTGGGTTGCTAACTCTGCCACATTTATCTGGAAGTATGGCAATAGAAGTTAGTCACTGGTGAGGCGGCTAGCCTCGCACTGACGATCATTTGGTACAGGGTTGTGAGGGAATAGATGGCATGCAAAGGGTTAGTAAAGTTCTAATGGTGTTTCTTCCTACTGGGGGAAGGTAGGCTGGATAGGAGTATATATACAAAAGGTTTGAGAATGTTAGTAACGGAAAAGTTAAGGATATTCAGGGGGTATGGTGGAGAGGCTAGGTTAGGAGGGAGTGGAGGAGCGTGGGGGTTAACGAGAGGGAGAGGGTTAAGGGGGGCTACGTGGAAGTTTGACCCTACGATCTCTGGGCATAGGGGTGGCATTAGGCTACAGTTGGTATCTTAGACTGGGGGTTACTGACAGGGAAGATAGAGTAATCAAACGCTACCGGGGGATGAGCAATAGGTGGTGGTATATGAGTCTGGAAATTATAGAATCATGTGGACTGTGGGGAAGATGAGGTTAGCTGTAGGTGTGTGCTTGACTGTGGATAAAAGCAGAGAAAAACATAGTGTACTATTACTCGTCAATACGAGGGGTTATGGACACCATTAGTCGACACGATTTCTTGCTGATCTAGTTGTCCCTGGGAACTGCGTTTTCTATGAAATATATACCAAAGAAAGCGGCAGTTCGTAGGGGTAGCTTCATTATTGTTTCGTGGTAGATATGCGTCGAGACAATGGTAAAAAAAGGTTATCTATACAATCTCTGGTTGGGGTAAGGATTAGAGTTACTGCATGGTTGCTAACATCTTCAGTCATTATCTCTGTCTAGGTCTTACAGGAATAATGGTTATATATACAATGGTGTACCCGTGGGTATCATAGTTTCTTATCAATTATGACATGGGGGTTAACATATTACTTCTCGGATGGAAGAACATACATAGATTTATGGGGCGGATGGTCTTCAGAAACTTAGTCTGGCAAGACAAGGTATTTTAGGGGGTTAACATATTACTTCTCGGATGGAAGAACATACATAGATTTATGGGGGCGGTTGGTCTTCAGAAACTTAGTCTGGCAAGACAAGGTATTCTAGGGTATGTTGATATTGATATCTTAACTTAGGGACAGGGCATGGGTGTATTAAATTAAGGTGTATTCATGTTCATCATCATGTAGGTAGAGTCCGGCGGGTAAGAGGTGTAGGACACGAGGGGTAGTGGATACGCGAGGTGGGGGAGGGTTGTGAATTGTAAAGGGGTGGTTTGAGGCTAGGCGCCGCGCAGCTCGTGACCTAGGATAGTGACCATTAATGCGCTGGACATAGGGGTGGCATTTCCCTACGATCGAACAGGTAGGGTGGTGTGTGCAGCGGGGTGTGAAGGATAAGCGGACAGGATGACCCAAAACAGGGTACCACTGAGCATAGGGTCACGAAGCAAAATAGAGTAGTGTGGATTGTGGATACGAAGGAGGTGATTGGAAGACGTATAACAATTGTGGAAAAGTAAATGGAAGAGATGAACACAATGGCGGATAAAAGATAATTAACCTAAGGATTGAATACATGCATGAATGACGACATTATAGCCGTCGTCCTAATAAGATGATGAACCCGGGTTGGTATGCACGTGGCACAATACGACACAAGGACAGTGCCGCTATGTCGTATCAATACTGGTGGCATACTCCAGTTAATATTATATATACACTTAGTTACTAGAAGAACAAGGCAAGGGGGGGCGACTGAGCACGGGGGTACATATATCTATACTCGTCATGGAGAGAGAGATACGAGGTAGCTTTCCTGCATCTCTCCTGATAATCGTCTGCAGATTGGTCATAGTGAGTTTATCCGAATTAACAGGCCTAAATCAATACAATAACTGGCATAGGGTTATCGGGTGTATAGAGTCGTGATTAAAGGTTGGGAATATATAGTTAGTGGATAAAACAACGGGAGGTTAGAGACATAGAATTGCTAGAATTGGGGGGGGGGGACTATGATTGTTATATAACTAAATACAGGGCTGACGTAATCACGATCTGATTTGGTGTGAAATGGAAGCTAAGGTGTCTTAGATCGCCTCGAACCTACACAATGAAAGTATTATAGCCTGTATGGTGGTTACATAATTAAATACATACTTAGGTGGTACATCAAGAATATCAGTGAGTAAAGTATTGTGGTTTGTATATTAGAAGACTGTGATTGAGAGACGTATAATATGTGGAATGAATTGAGAGAGAGAGAGAGAGACCAAATCGGGAATGGAAAAGGGGCCTGGGATCTCGTTGGGGATGGGAGTTTCGCTCTCAGGATTTTCGTTCCTGTGGCTCGTTATGGTTGGAGGTTTCGCTCTCAGGTTTTTCGTTCCTGTGGTATTTTACACACATACACCAATTATAAAAGAGCTAACTGGGAAGCATTCACATATGAGACAGAACAACATTTCACAACTCTAAACAGTACACCCATCACTAACATCAACAATGCTGTACACATACTCAATAAAACTATCCAAAACGCTGACAAGAAACACATTCCAAGAGGTATCAGAAAAAGACACAACCCCAACTTCACACCAGAAATTCAAAACCTCATCAGACAACGCGACATACTGAAACACTCCCCAGCACCCCACACACAAGACATCACACAACAAATCCAAGCACTCAACACCCAGACTAACAACAAAATACAAGAACAACAAAAACTAAATTGGAATAACTTCCTACAAACACTTGATCACAAAACAAACCCCAAAAACTAGAAAAGGGTGTAGCTTGGTGTTGGATGCGTGGAAACCGAATTTTTTTTTTTATTAAATCGTTGGCGGTACCTGTCAAATAGGTGTCCAGTAACTAAAATCGTACCTAATAATAATAATAATAATAATAATAATAATAATAATAATAATAATAATAATAATAATAATAATAATTAAAGTTGCAAGCAACGTTGTGCGGGGTTCGAGCGGGGTTGCACGCAGGGTATTGTGTTGGATACAAGGGCTGTGCCACATATATCAAATTATCATGTATCTCATCGGGCATGGAGAAAGTACAGAAGGAATATAGTGTAGCCATTTTGGCTATGGCCACTTAGACCATTAAGGAGTGTGACCATTTTGGTTAAAGCTATTAATCCTGTACGAGTTGTTGTTGTTGTTGTTGTTCCCTAAGCTGCCTGGCCGAACAGCCCCGAGTCCCTGAGGAAGGCCATGGCCACAATCGGGCTTTCCCACAGAGCTCTCATTGCGTGCAGATTGTGTTGTTGGCGTAAGTGGTTGTGTGAAATGCAGTCTTCTATTATGTGTTTAATGGTATGGGGTGCTGTGTTACATCCCGGGCAGGCATCGACAACGGAGTCATCCAGTCTCTTCTGATAGCTCAGGAGAGCTGGATGGTGTCCGCCTCTCAGCCTGGCCAGGTGGACTCTGTCCTCGCGAGGAAGGGAGGATTCGGAAGGATGGATTTCGGGAGGTCGTGCTTGCAGCTGCGTGTTGTCTGTGAGTGAGTGGATGGATCGGCGAGAGATATGAGTATGGATGTGCTTCTGGAAGGTGGTTTGGGATGGGAGAGAGGACAGTAATTGTGTGTGATACCGTGTGCTGGGTGTTGTTTTGACATTTCTTGGTGTCTGTGGGTGTGTTGCCATGTAGTTTAGTGGGTGGTCTTGGTTCGTGGAGGCTACTGCCAGGAATTGAGTGCCTCTCATGATCACTGATCTTATGTATTGTTTATATACTGTGGTGGTATTTTCTTTGTTGTGTCCAAATTTTGTGTGAGCAAGTGACCTGAGGGCGTTAAGTCTGGGTGTCATTTCTTTTTAATGTTTGTGGTGTGCTGTTTGAATGTCATATGAGTATCATATGTTACTCCTAGGATTTTGTGTGTGTGTGTATGTGTTAGGGGTGTGTTGTTTATGGTGAGTTGAGGGATGTATTTGTGTTCTCCTGTCCAGCTTGTGAGCAGGATTGCGGTGGATTTGGCTGGGGTAGATTAAGTCTGTTTGTAGTGCACCAGCCATGTAGTGTGTTGAGATAGGGTTGAAGGAGATCTGTTGCTCTTTTTGGGTCATGGTGTCTGCATGTGAGTGTTATGTCATCTGCATAGGAGGCTAAGTTTATTTGGGGAGTATTGGGTGTAGTTATATCGTGCATGTACAGATTGAAGAGTGCGGGCGATAGGACGGATCCTTGTGGGACTCCGTTTGGAAAGTTTCTGATTTTAGATGACTGACCGGCAAAAGATACGTGTGCACATCTGCCTGCTAGGAAGTTGGCCAGCCACCTTTTTGTGTTGTTGTGCATGTTTGTGTTGTAGATTTTGTTTGTTAGGTTGTGGCGGGGGATGGCATCGAAGGCTTTACTAATGTCGAGTGTGGCTAATAGTGATCTGTGTGGTGGTCTAGCTGAGTTGATGCCGTCAAAAGCTCTTTGTGTAAGGTCTGTGAGAAGAGTGTTTGTGGAGTGCAGTGGCCTAAAGCCATGTTGTGTTGGAGCTAGGGGTAGGTCGGGTGTAATTAGTTGTAACACTAGGCGTTCCATGACTTTGGAGGGGGAGCAAAGGAGTGTGATGGGGCGGTGCGAGGAGGGTAGCGTGGGGTCTTTGTTGGGTTTGGGGAATGTGGTGATGATACCATGCTTCCAAATGTCTGGTATTGTGTTGTGTGAATAACTGTAGTTTGATATGTTAGTGAGTCCTTGTATGCCTTGTGGTCCCAGGTGTCTGAGGTGTATGTTGCTTATGTTGTCTAGGCCACAAGCGGGTGAGTGCTTGAGATTGTTGATGATATGCTTTGTCTGGTGATGGGTGAAGGGTGTATAGTCAGGGTCTGTGGGGAATTGTCTCTTACGTCGGATGACACGTCGGTCGTCTTTGTGAGGTTTTAGTTGACTGACATGTGAGAAGTGATTGATGAGAGTGTTTGCTTGTTGTTTACATGAAGGAGTAGAGTCTGTTGTTGTGATTGCAGCATGTGATTGTGTTGTGTTGCTGTTGGAAAGTGTGATGCTGTTTAGTGTTTTGTAGAGTTTTTTGGGGTTTGTTTTGTGATCAAGTGTTTGCAGGAAGTTATTCCAATTTAGTTTTTGTTGTTAGTTTGGGTGTTGAGTGCTTGGATTTGTTGTGTGATGTCTTGTGTGTGGGGTGCTGGGGAGTGTTTCAGTATGTTGCGTTGTCTGATGAGGTTTTGAATTTCTGGTGTGAAGTTGGGGTTGTGTTTTCTGTTACCTCTTGGAATGTGTTTCTTGTCAGTGTTTTCGATAGTTTTATTGAGTATGTGTACAGCATTGTTGATGTTAGTGATGGGTGTACTGTTCAGAGTTGTGAAGTGTTGTTCTGTCTCATTTGTGAATGCTTCCCAGTTAGGTCTTTTATAATTGGTGTATGTGTGTTTGTGGTTAGCTGGGGTGAGTCTGGTTTTGGTGGTGATAATGATTGGGAGGTGGTCAGAGCCTAAGGTTCTGACCACCCTCCAGGATGTTGTGGGGGTGAGTTCTGGGGAGCAAAAGGTGATGTCTGGAGATGATGGGTTATAGAGGGCTTGGTGAAGAATATGGGTATGTTGATGGATGTCGTTAAGGATGATGAGGTTAACAGTTTGGTTTTGTAGTACCAGCCCTCTGTCTGTGTCGGGGTTGTCGACAAACCAGGCCGACGTCTTGGCGTTGAAGTCACCACCCAGGATGATGTGTGGGGTGTTTGTGATGTGTTGTAAGTGTGGTCTGTATTCATTTGGTACTGTAGGGGATGTATGTGTTTATGATGGTTATGTTGGAGTTGTTGCCAGTGCGTATTTTAATTTATTGTATTTCTGTTGTGTTATCATTTGGGGGGAGGAGGGATTTGGTTTGTACACTGGTAACTATGTATGATATTTCTTTGTGTACCAGGGTGATGAGTCCACCGCCTCCGCCAACAGCCCGGTCTTGTCTGATGGTGGTGAAACCATGAAATGTGGGTGTTTTTTGTGTTGTGCGGAGTTTTGTTTCTTGTAAGATGGCAATGTGTATGTTGTGTTGTTTGATGAATTGTGAGAGTTTCTTTGTGTTGATGCCATCTATGTTCAATTGGAGAATGTTAATGTTATGTGCACAATGTATGTTGGGTGCTGCTGCACGAGGATGGGGTGGGGGTGAGGGAGGGGGTGGGGGTGAGGGAGGGGCTGGGGGATGGGATGGGTGAGGTGGGGGTGGGGATTGGGGAGCAGATGGGGGTTGGAATGGATTAGGATGGGGTGTGGTATGTTGAGTTGAGGATGTGGATGGTATGGGAAGGTTAGGTGGGTTAGGGAGGAGAGGTGGACAGGTTTTAGGGGGGGGAGTGGATGATATGGGAAGGTTAGGTGGGTTGGGGAGGAGAGGTGGGCGGGTTTTAGGCGAGGGATTTGACTGGGAGAGGGAGGGGCATGAGGAACAGGTCCAGGTGTTCATGTAGTGTTTCTTGGAGGCAAGTGTTGTGCAGGTGAAGTGGGTCCAGTTCCTGCATGAATTGCAGAGAACTGAACCATTAGTGTGGCGACTCGAAGCGATGGGTTTTGAGCAAGTTGGACATATGTATGTGTAGGTGGGTCCTGGGTTCCTCTCAATGTCTCCGGCTAGAAGAAGTCTTCGAGAAATGACAGCCGGAGAGTCATTTCTCGGTGTAGGAAAAACTGTGTGATGTGTGTGTGTGGTGTGAGGTGTGGAAATTCCCGGCGCGACCGAAGCCGCTCCAAGGACTCCTGTACGAGTAGGCATAATTGCCCGAAATTGCCTTCATTCCCTGCTCATTTTCATGCATAAGCAAAAGCCAGAGCGTAATACAATTATGTATTCGTGAAAGTACGGTAATAGCTTTCAAATTACTCCTGAATCATCCCTGTACGACGTCTGGTTTTCTTGTAAGGATCTTGCAAACGAAGGGCAAAATTGCTAAAAATTACCAAATCCGATAGGCCTAGGCGAAATCGCTAATAATTACCAATTATTTTCTGTTTCGCTATGTGTGACGCTGCACAAAAGTGAACTCTCTCTCACACAAACCTCAGTGTCGTGGCGGGGCCTGTAGGCTCTGGCTGACGTCCATCCGTGCTGCTTGCAAAAGCTGGCCTGGCTCACAGGCTACAAAATAGCCGGAAAATCGTCTCCGTCATATGAGGGGCCCCGCGGGAATTGGGTTAAGAAGTGTGGTTGTTTTGATTATTTGATAGGGTCACCATAAGGGTAATGGTGTGGCATTTGTTCTGTACAGAAGCTTGGCCTTTTTGGTTGGGGCTTCTTAGGAATGTGACCTTTTTCGTTAGCCATGGAGAAACTGCAGAGGTACAAATTATTATAAGCAACCTCATGTTCACCATAAGGGTAATGGTGTGGCATTTGTTCTGTACAGAAGCTTGGCCTTTTTGGTTGGGGCTTCTTAGGAATGTGACCTTTTTCGTTAGCCATGGAGAAACTGCAGAGGTACAAATTATTATAAGCAACCTCATGTTAAAATTATTGTATTGATTGCATGCGTGTATGCCCCGACAGAGGATATACTTGAAAGAAAGAAAGAGGAGTTCTGGATGAATGTGGAGGCGTGCCTGGAGAAGTTTGACAAGAACGAAAGAATATTTCTGATTGGGGATATGAATGGTAAGGTGGGTGATAGGAAAGTTGAGGGAGTGGTGGGAGGGTGGGGGGTACCATCAGAGGTGAATGGGAATGGTAGTGCACTTGTGGACGTATGTGTGGGGAGGAGGCTGTGGATAGCCAACACCTTCTTCCGACACAGAATGATCCACAGGTACACGTGGAAACGGATGTTGACGATGAAGGATAAGACAGTGGTGGAACGAAAGTCATTGATTGATTATGTATGTGTGGATGAACGAATGAAGAAATCTGTGATGGATGCTAGGGTGTATAGGGGTATTGGAGGGGGTCTGTCTGATCATTATGTAGTGGTAGCTAAGGTTAGGATACAAAAGAAGTGGGTGAGGAGAGCTGGAGGGAGGCGAGAGGAGGGTGGAATGATGAGCAGGGTGGAGAGGTTGCAGGAGGAGGAAGTCAGGGAGGAGTACAGGAGAGCAGTGGAAAGACGACTAGGTGGGTTCGACCTGGAAGTTATGGAGGAAGTGGAGGAGATGAGCAAGGTGTTTAAGGATGAGATCTGTGCAGCATGTGAGGAGGTGTGTGGAGTGAGGAGAAGAGGGAGGGGAGTGAAAGGTACAGCATGGTGGACAGAAGAGGTAAGAATAGCTGTGGAAGAAAAGAAGAAAGCATATAGAGAGTGGTTGGGTAGTAGAGGGAATGAAGATTCCGAGAGACAGAAACGAGCACCTGAGTGTAAAATGGAGGGAGAGTAAGAAACTGTTCTGGGAAGAAGTCAAGAAAGTTAGGGAAGGTAGCAAGGGAAACAGTAAGGGTGTGAAAGATAAGAATGGGAGAATGCTAGCCGAGAAGCAAGAGAGAGTCGAGATGGAGGGAGTACTTCAGTGAGTTGCTAAATGTAAGGAATGAAGAGCCAGCAAACATAGCTGGATATGGTATGGGAGGGAGAAGAAGAGAAGTAGTGGAGGAGGAGGTGGGGATCAGGAGGTCAGAAGTGTGGGAAGCCATGAAAAGAGTGAAGTTGGGGAAAGCACCAGGAACAGATGGAGTGTGTGGGGAAATGTTGAGGTATGGTGGTGAGATAGTGATAGAATGGGTATGGAAAATGTGCAAACTAGCATGGGAGAAGGGGAGTGCACCCGATGACTGGAAGACTGGCATAATAGTCCCCCTATATAAGGGCAAAGGGGAAAGAGGAGTGTGTGGTAACCACCGAGGAATATGTCTTCTAAGCGTAGTAGGGAAGGTATACAGTAGGGTACCGGTAGTGATTGAGAGAGTGAGAGTGAGAACGGAGAAATGGAGAGGCGACGAGCAGGGAGGTTTTTAGGAAGGGAAGAGGATGTGTAGATCAGATTTTTACCCTGAATTGTGTTGTGGAGAAGTATCTGGAGAAGAAACAAAAGGTGTATGTTGCCTTTATGGACTTGGAGAAGGCCTATGACAGAGTGGATAGAGAAGGTTTGTGGAAAGTACGTAGAATATACGGAGTAGAGGGGAAGTTGCTGACAGCAGTGAAGAGCATGTATGAGGGTGTAAAGGCGGCAGTATGTGTGGAGAGTGAGCAGAGCGAGTTCTTTGACCTGAATGTTGGTTTGAAACAGGGGTGTGTGATGTACCCGTGGTTGTTTACTGTATATATGGATGGAGTCATAAAAGAAATACTATCAAGAGCAGTGGATGTTGGTGTATCGCTGAAAAGGGAGGGAATTGAGTGGAAGCTACCTATACTGCTGTTTGTGGATGATACAGTTCTGATGAGTGATAATGAATGGGAGTTGCAGGGTCTGGTAAATGAGTTTGGAACAGTGTGCGAAAAACGGAATTTGAAGGTAAATGCGGGAAAGAGCAAGGTTATGGTCTTCGAAAGGAGTGAAGTCACAGAGTGTGAGGTGAAGCTGAACGGTCAGGCTATGGAGATCGTCAACTCCTTTAAGTATCTGGGCAGTGTGTTGAGTAAAGATGGGACTATGGATGAAGAAGTGCGGGAGAGGGTACAACAGGGGAAGAGGGTTGTAGGAACGCTAAAAGCAGTAACAAGAAATAGGGTGGTCAGTATGGAAGTGAAGAAGTCCTTGCATGACAGTGTGGTAATCCCGACACTGACTTACGGAAGCGAAGCATGGACGTTGGTTGAGAGACTCAGACCAAGAGTGAGAGCAGTGGAAATGAATTACTTAAGGAGTGCGTGCGGAGTTACATGGAGGGATAGACAGACTAATGAGGAAGTAAGAAGGAGGTGTGGTGTGGAGGTAGATGTGCTGGAAAGTGTGAAAAGGAACAACTTGAGATGGTTCGGCCATATGGAACGTATGGAAAGCGAGAGAATGACGAAGAGGGTGTATGAGAGCGAGGTGGAGGGACAGAGAGGGAGAGATAGACCGAATGAGAGGTGGAAGGATGGAGTGAGGAAGTACATGAACGAAGGCGGTGCTGGTTGGGGGGAGGGGCGTCGACTGACTGGGGACAGAGGTGCATGGGGGCGGTCCGTTCTTGGCCACCCCTTCGGGGATCACGGCGTCAGGCAATAGATGATAGATAGATGTTAAAAATATCTTATATATTTTTGTTTAGCTTTACTTGGCATTCCTCTTCCTCTATGTATCTAGCAATTTAACCCCCTCAAACTCCTTATGACGCGATGGTGTGGTAATTACCCCGGGCCAAAAAGCTCTAAAAGACGATCGAGTGATAACTCAAGCGAGCTTGAAATATGCAGGCGTTTCGTTCATGGTCACCCCTTCGGGGATCAAGGTGTCCGGCAATATTGTTGTTGTTGTTGTTGTTCCCCAAGCTGCCTGGCTGAACAGCCCCAAGGCCCCGAGCAAGGCCAAGGCCATAACCGAGCGCCCCCACAGAACCCTCCCTGCCGACCACAATAAAGCCTGGGTGACCGAAGCCACTCCATGGCGGGGAGCTGAGGAGGGTGCGGAAACGCCCGGGAAACCAAAGTCCCACCCAGGGCCCTGTGCCCCTCAGCAATTATGAAGAGAAAGTTCAGGGGCAAAGGAAAAATGTGACGCTTTGGCTTCCAATCTTGGTACTGTAGATTGGGAGGTCAATCCACGGATGAGACGCCGTCACTTGAGATCTAGAAAATATATAAGTAAAAGGAACAGTCAGAGTAAGCTATGGGTATGGCAGAGATCGCTCAGTTCTCACTCTGATAGACCAGCCCATCACCACATGACTAGAACCCAATCCGGCAATATATACCGGTAGGCTATAGATAAATTCATTTTTGGGCTATTTCTTCCATTTTATTTATCCTGTTAAAGTGCTTGATTGATTTTTGTGCTAATGTAGTTAGTATTTGGTGTAATTTCACATATTTCAGCTAAATCTGGAGAGCACATGCAATTTATTTGTGCATGTTCAGTAAGTATTGCTGGGGAAAGGGTTAACGTATTCATCTTTTGGGGTATTTATTCTATGTTTGTATCCTGTTTCTGTGATCGATTGAGTTTTGTGCTAATGTAGTTGGTATTTGGTATAATTTTACATATTTTAGATAAATCAAAAGAGCACATGCAATATATTTGGGCATTTTCAGTTAATATTGCTGGGGAAACGGTTAACATACAGTATTCATCATAGGAAGGGAATAGGATGTGTAGCTCATATCTTTGCCCTGAAATATGTTGTGGAGAAATATCTTGAGAAGGGACAAAAGTTGTCTGCTGCCTTCATGGACTTGGAGAAGGCCTATGACAGAGTTGATAGAGAAGGTACCGGTATGTAGAAAGTACTTGGAATATACGGAGCAGATAGCAAGTTGCTGAAAGCAGTGAAAAGCATGTATGAGGGTGCAAAGGTGTCAGTATGTGTTGAGAATGAACAGAGCGAGTTCTTTGATCTGAATTTTGGGTTAAAGAAAGGGTGTGTGATGTCCCCGTGGTTGTTCAATATATACTGAACTGTATATGGATGGAGTCATAAAAGAAATGCAAGGATGAGCAGTGGATGTTGGTGTACCACTAATAAGGGAAGGCAACGAGTGGAATGACAGAGTTGATAGAGAAGGTATGTGGAAAGTACTGTACTGAGAATATATGGAGTAGATGGCAAGTTGCTGAAAGCAGTGAAGAGTATGTATGAGAGTGCAAAGGTATCAGTACGTGTGAAGAATGAACAGAGGGAGTTCTTTGATCTGAATGTTTGGTAAAGCAAGGGTGTGTGATGTCCAGATGGTTGTTCTATATATACAGTATATGGATGGAGTCATAAAAGAAATACAAGGAAGAGCAGTGGATGTTTGTGTACTGCTGTTTGCTGATGATATGAATGGGAGTTGCAGGGTCTGGTAAATATTTTTGGAACAGTGTGCGAAAAATGGAATCTGAAGGTAAATGCGGGGAAGAGCAAGGTTATGGTCTTCGAAAGGGGTGAAGCCACAGAGTGTGAGGTGAAGTTGAACGGTCAGGCTATGGAGATTGTCAGCTCATTTAAGTATCTTGGCAGTGTACAGAGTAAAGATGGGAGTATGGATGAAGAAGTGTGGGAGAGGGTGCAACAGGGGAAGAGGGTTGTAGGAATGCTGAAAGCAGTAACATGAAATAGGGTGGTCAGCATGGAACTGAAGAAGTCATTGCATGACAGTGTGGTAATCCCGACACTGACTTACGGAAGCGAAGCATGGACGTTGTTGGAGAGATTCAAACCAAGAGTGAAAGGGATGGAAATGAGTTACTTGAGAAGTGTGTGCAGAGTTACATGGAGGGATAGACAGAAGAATGAGGATGTACGAGAGAGGTGTGGTGTGAATGTACTGGAAAGTGCGAAAAAGAACACCTTGAGATGGTTCGGCCATGTGGAACGTATGGGAAGCGAGAGAATGACTAAGAGCGTGTACGAGTGAGGTGGAAGGACAGAGGGAGAAATAAACCGAGAGAGAGGTGGAAGGATGGAGTTAAGAAGTATATGCGTGAAAGCGGTGCTGGATGGGAGGAGGGGCGTCGACTGACTGGGGACAGAGGTGCATAGGGGTGTTTCGTTCGTGGCCAATCCTTCGGGGATCAAGGCGTCCGTCAATAGATAGATAGATAAATTCATCTTTAGGGCTATTTCTTACATTTTCTTTATCCTGTTAGTGTACTTTATTAAATTTGTTGGTAATGTAGTTGGTAATTGGTGTAATTTTACATATTTCAGATAAAGGATGTCAACAGAATAACAAATGATGAGCTGAAGAGACGTTTAGGTATAAAGAGTATTAGCGAGGAGATGCGTACAAGTAAACTGGGATGGTATGGACATGTGGAGAGAATGGATGAACAAAATTGGGTGAAAAGATGCAGGTCTGCGATTGTGGAGGGAGCTGCACCAAGGGGTGGACCGAGTAAGACCTGGGATCGGACTATACGTGCCGATCTCAAATCCAAAAACTTGACAAGTAAAGCATCCCTTAACAGGGTTGCCTGGAACGCCGCCATTAGGAAAAGAGACTGAAACTGCACATCTGTGTGGAGCACTCAGTCTTAAAATGTTATGTACGTATGTATGTATAAATCTGAAGAGCACATGCAATCTATTTAGGCATTTTCAGTCAGTATTGCTGGGTAAAGGGTTAACATATTAATCTTTTGGAGTATTTCTTCCATTTATTTATCCTGTTAGTGAGTTTTATTGATTTCAGTGCTACTGTAGTGGTATTTGGTGTAATTTTACATATTTTAGATAAATCTGAAGAGGACATGCAATATATTTGGGCATTTTCAGTCAGTATTGCTGGGGAAACGGTTAGCATACTGTAGTCATCTTAGGAAGGGAAGAGGATGTGTAGGCTCAGATTTTTGCCCGGAAATGTGTTGTGGAGAAATATCTGGAGAAGCGACAAAAGTTGTATGCTGCATTTATGGAGTTGGAGAAGGCCTATGACAGAATTGATAGAGAAGGTATGTGGAAAGTACCGGTACCGGTACTGAAAATATACGGAGTAGATGGCAAGTTGCTGAAAGCAATTAAGAGCATGTATGAGGGTGCAAAGGTGTCAGTATGTGTGGATAATTAACAGAGCGAGTTCTTTAATCTGAATGTTGGGTTAAAGCAAGGGTGTATGTGATGTCCCGATGGTTGTTCAATATATACCAGTACAGTATATGGATGGAGTCATGAAAGAAATACAAGGAAGAGCAGCGGATGTTGGTGTACCGCTGATAAGGGAAGGAAACGAGTGGAAGTTGCCTCAACAGTACAGTACCGGTACTACTGTTGCTGACAACACAGTTCTGATGAGCGATAGTGAATGGGAGTTGCAGGGTCAGGTAAATATGTTTGGAACAGTGTGTGAAAAACGGAATCTGGAGGTAAATGCTAGGAAGAGCAATATTATGGTCATTGAAAGGGGTGCAACCATAGAGTGTGAAGTGAGGTTGAACGGCTATGAAGAATGTCAGCTCATTTAAGTATTTGGGCAGTGTGTTGAGTAAAGATGTGAGTAGGCCTATGGATGAAGAAGTGTGGGAGAAAGTGTAACAGGGGAAGAGCGTTGTAGGAACTCTGAAAGCAATAAGAAGAAATAGGGTGATCAGCATGGAAGTAAAGAAGTCCTTGCATGACAGTGTGGTAATCCCGACATTGACTTATGGGAGGGAAGCATGGACGTTTCTGACTGGGATTGATCATTGATAATCATCGGTTATGCTAGTTGGAAAATTAGTGGGGTAGAATGTAGAGTTCGGGTGTACCGCCAGCCTTGTTTACACTACGCGGAGCGGCGGCGGATGCTGGCCATCATGTTCCCGTCTATTTGACTGCTTTTGGATACAATAATAGGTTGAGGGGGGTCACCCCCCCATGACATATTGTCATCATCATATATATTGCCAGCAGGAGGCAAATAACCGAAAAAACGCCTTCAAAATAGACGCGAACTAAAGGCTGGTTCACACATAGCCGAGTCGGTGCGCGAGTCCAACACGAGTGATGAAATTTTGCTATTCAGCAATGACTCGTCGATACTCCTCAACACTCGTATAGACTCGTGCTACGCTCGTGTATACTCGACACACTTGTGGGTACTCGCCACGGGGTCCAAAAATTTCATGCATGCATGAAATTTTGGGGTCCCGTGGCGAGTACCCATGAGTGTGGCCTACATACGTGTAGACTCGTGTACATACGTGTTAACTCGTGTTTGACTCTGAATAACTCTTCGTTATTCGTGTTAACTCGTGTTGACTCGTGTTAACCGTGTAACACTCTTTGGTGATTCGTCGCTTTTCGTCATCATTTCGACGATGACGAAGCGACACGTGTCTACACACAACACGTATGTAACACACATGCAACACGTATCAACAAGAGTAGAAAGCACGAATGTGAGTGCCAAAATTTGGTGCCCCCATGATGCCAGAGTTTACACGATTCAAACACAAGTGAAAACACGAGTAAACAAGAGTAAACACGATCCACTGAGAAAAAAACACGAGTGTAACACGAAAAAGCAAGTGTCATTTGAAATACCGTTATTTCAAAAATGTAGGAAGAATCAACGAGAGTTTACACGGATGTAACACGAGTCAACACGTGTGCAACAGAGATCCAACGAGAGTCAACGCGTTGTCTTTCGTGTTGATCCGTATAAAAATTGTGTTGATCCGTGTAACAATCGCGTTGACTCGTCCATACTTTGTTTACGTGCCCTGGAATGTGGCCATTATTTTTCAAATTTTTGACACTCGTGTTGGGTTCGTGTTACACTCGTTTTGACTCTCAGCTACTCGTACAGACTCTTGCATGAACACGTGTTGACTCGTATTGAATCGAGTTAACTCGTGTTACACTCTCCTTGACTCGGGAACAATTGCTACTCGCGGCCGACTCAGCCTCCAGCGACGGCGATAATCGACGAGTGTGACTCGTGTTGGACTCACGCACCGACTCGGCTATGTGTGAACCAGCCTTTAACCACGGTGATCGACATATGTAAACATTACGGCGGCGGTGTCGGCGTCGGACACTTGCGATAATGTTCCTGTCTATTTTGAATGCCATTGGATACAATAATATGTTGAGGGGGGGCTTTGCCCCCATGACGTGTTGTCATCATCATATATATTGCCAGTAGGGGGCAAACAACCAAAAAAATTGCCGCAAAGCCCTCCCCTCAACATATTATTGTATCCAATGGCAGTCAAAATAGACGGGAACATGATGGCAAGCTTCCGTCGCCGCTCTGCGCAGTGTAAACAATGGTGGCGGTACGCCCGAACTCTACATTCTACCCGGCTAGGCCTATATTATAGGCTACAATAAATAAGTAGGCTAGGCTATTTTTTCTATAGGCTATGCCTAGTCTAATATTACAATTTAAGGTAGAATTCAAGTTGACTACAGCAGGACTTACCCTTGACCAGGTATAGGCTATCCTAGTGTTTAATAGGCCTATACCCCTTTGAAAGGACATTAGCCTAGTCTAACCTAACAACCTTACCTAACCTATTATAGTAGGCTATTATGGGTGGGGGCTGCTGCCCCCACACCCCAATTTTTGGTGTATTTGTCTATTTTGTCTGTGAAGTGGGAATTTTTTCAATTTGTCGATAACGAAAATCCTCCATGCGGACTATAGCTTATGGAGAAAAATATGGCGAATCTATTGTTGCCTATTATCTCTAATAAATTGTTTCTCATAATGCTGCAGTAGTGTCGTTTAAAATACCAACCATTTAATTGTGTGCCTTTAAAAATGACCTAAATTAGGCTATAGGCTACTGGAAGATTAGAAGAATCTTTAAGAAAGACTAGGTTAGGGTTATTGTCGTGCCAAAGCTAGATTATAGCCTAAATATAAAAGGAAGTGAATAAAATGAAATATGCCGAAAAAAATCGACGTCAAAATAGACGCGAAGTTAACCGCGACGATCGCCCTATGTAAACATGACGACCGTACACCCGGTAACTACATCCATCCCATTAAAAGTTACTGTGGGACACCAAATATGTTGAGGGGGTCTCTGCGGCTCTGCACCCCCACGTCGGCCCGTCACGTATTATGATGTACGGTAAGTCATCATCATCTGTGCTAATTCATAGGATCCCCAATTAAGGACAAAGTCAATCAACAGACGAAATAAGCTCCCAAATTACAATAACATAGCGGCCCGCCGTTTATGGGCGACTTTTTACACGTCATTTTAAATGTTACTTTCCTGCCCTGGTCTAGGCCTAATAGATTTTTCCAAAGAATCAAACTTAAATTAAAAGGAAGTAGCCTAGCCTACAGTTTATAGGAAGGCTATTCCAACATGCATTCCAGAACTTAGGCTAGCCTAGGCCTAGGCTATATGAAAATTTGTGGGTGGTCTGCCAAAAAAGAATCACTAGGCCTATTAGGCTATGGGTAGGCTAGTATGGGGTGCATTTTGCAAATTTTCTGAACTCTTAGGCCTAGGCTAGGCTAAATTAAAACTCACAAAATCTGAGTAAAACCAGCACTAGAATTTTGTCTTGTCTTGTCTTGGGGCAACCTCAGGCGAATACTCGCCCACTCCGGCCCTACCGTAGTCGCGGAGATCCTATGTCACAATTAAATTAGTTTATAGTTAAGGTTAAAATTCACCACCGTGTCACTTTCATTCTAGGTCATTCGTAGAACCGTAACACTGTAAAGGCAACAACCCAATAGCAGGTCATCAGGTGGTGAACCAGAGACCTACAAACCACGGTACTAGGGCCAGAGCAATGTCTTGAAGCGAGGTGCCCTTATCAACCAACCCCAGACAATCCAGTAGGAGCTGTCGGAAGGAATCCATCTTTGAAGACAGAAAGGGACGCCCATCCACATGCTCAGTGACGGGACGAGGCGAGGCTTAGGAGGCATATGTAGGACGACCAGATGTAGGATGTGGAGGGGAAGAGGTACCGTACGACGATACATGGGATGCGGAGACTGCGGAGGGAAGAGCTTGTCAAAGTCATACGGTTCCTCAGGACCTCAACAATAACCGGGGGACGGCCGGTGCGGGCAATGGTCGATCGCCGTAGTTAATATAAGTTCGCGGTCGCGGAGATCCTATGTCACAATTAAATTAGTTTATAGTTAAGGTTAAAATTCACCACCGTGTCACTTTCATTCTAGGTCATTCGTAGAACCGTAACACTGTAAAGGCAACAACCCAATAGCAGGTCATCAGGTGGTGAACCAGAGACCTACAAACCACGGTACTAGGGCCAGAGCAATGTCTTGAAGCGAGGTGCCCTTATCAACCAACCCCAGACAATCCAGTAGGAGCTGTCGGAAGGAATCCATCTTTGAAGCCAGAAAGGGACGCCCATCCACATGCTCAGTGACGGGACGAGGCGAGGCTTAGGAGGCATATGTAGAACGACCAGATGTAGGATGTGGAGGGGAAGGGGTACCGTACGACGATACATGGGATGCGGAGACAGCGGAGGGAAGAGCTCGTCAAAGTCATACGGTTCCTCAGGACCTCAACAATAACCGGGGGACGGCCGGTGCGGGCAATGGTCGATCGCCGTAGTTAATATAAGTTCGCGTCTATTTTGACGGCGATTTTTGTTGTAGTTAGGCTAGGCCTAGGCTATTTGCCCCCTGCTGGCAATATATGATGATGACAATATGTCATGGGGGCGATTGACCCCCTCAACATATTATTGTATCCAACGATCTCTAACCTCTGTATCTCAAAAAGGGCTAGAGCAAATTGGCTGTAAATTTCCACATCTAGGCTATTCCTTGACAGATTTGCTCCCTCCAATTAATATTTATTAGCATAAATTCAGCCTAGTTTAGCCTATAAAACAAAAACTAACATTTGTTTAGCCTAGGCCTACATATAAAAAGAAAAAACCCACTCGTACTGCAATTATAAGCATAAATATGAGTATCTAAGTTACAAAGCAAATGTTTTTGTATAGCCTAAAATAAACCATAAAATTGTCATCTTTCAACTGTTGAGGTCATAAATATAAAAAAATCTAATACATTAGGAAAAAATGCGTTAAGAGTTGTGTTAGCGGGTCTATCGTCCCCTTTATTTACGTAGTCGCACGCTCGCAGTTACATTCGCGTCTAATTTGACTGTGGTTATTTGCCCCTGCTGGTGATATAGATGATGATGACAATAAGTCATAGGGGGATAAAGCCCCTTCAACCCATTATTGTATCTCACGGCCAGGCGTTGGGTAAATTGTTTTGTTACCGGCCGGCGGATTGAGGGTGGCTTTACCAAGTTTACCCCAGCAGTTAAATTAGAAGCGAATGTAGGCCTAACTGCGAGCGTGCGACTAGGCTATATAAACAAAGCTTTTGGTATGCCCACAACTACAACTCTTACCAAAACTGCAATTAGCCTATTTTTGTTTTGTTTTTTCAGTCTAGGCTAAATTGGTGAGGCTAGGCTAAATTATTTAGCTGCAATTAGCCTAGCCTATTTTTGTTTGTTCTTTCAGTCTAGGCTAAATTGTGGTAGGCTAGGTTAAATTCTTTAACATGTGTACTATTGTGTAGGCCTGTGCTTTCCAATAGAAGTAAAAATATGTAGCATAGCCTAATGCAATTTTACTAAAACCCAAGCCTACCTGAATATAGCCCTATGCAGAGCTCAAAAGCAAAAAAAAAAAAAAATATGTTGAGCAGTGAAATAAAATTAAGCTAGGCCTAGGCCTGGTTTCTCATAGGCCTAATAACCTAATGAAGTATACTATAGCCTAACCTAATTTAAGTTATTTCACAAAATACTAATAGGCCTACCCAGCCCTCCTCATGCATTATTTTCCATTGTAAAATAAGTTTGTGATACACTACGAAAGATTATTCAACATGGAATTTGAATGGAATAGAGAAGCTTAGCAACGAAAAGCCAATACTCCCCCCTCCCTGTGATTGTGCCAGCTTTTGTAAGCAGTGCAATAACTTAATGAAGGACAGAAAAGCTGCAGGATGCTCTGGCATTCTAGCCGAGATGATTAAGGCCTCAGGTGAGAAAGGAGTAGGTGTGTTCAATGAGCTAATTAACTTCATCATCAGAGAGGAAGTAATCTCTGATGAATGGCACAAAAGTATATTATATACTGTATACGAGCAAAGGGGACTCATTGGATAGGGAAAATTATAGGGGCCTGAAAATACTTGATCAAGTCATGAAGGTCTGTGAGAAAGTCTTTGAAGGTATGATATTGACGATATGCAGTTTGGTTTCATGCTAGGACACGGCACAATCCAAGTCATGAAGGTATTTGTGTGATAATGAAGATGTATGAGGACTCACAAACGGCAGTGAGGGTGAAAGATGTACCGGTACTGAGTGATGAGTTTTCAGTTCGCGTCGGAGTCCACCAGGGCTCTGTGTTAATGAAGCCCTTTCCTCTTTTTTTTTTTATGGTTCTGGAGGCACTATCTGGTGATTTCAGAGTTGGGCTCCCCTGGGAACTGCTATAAGGGTCCTGAAAATGCTTGACTAAGTCATGAAGGTCTGTGAGAGAGTCTTAGAAGGTATGATAAGGGAAAGATACTGTATGTACTGTATGTACTTAAAAGATAGGGATCTGATGTTGTGTTTGCAGACCGGGAGAAGGCCTTTGATAAGGTGGCCAGAGAAGTTGTGCAGTAGGCTAGGAGAAAACTTGGCGTTGAGGAGTGGCTGGTGCATGTGATAATGAAGATGTACGAGGACTCACGAACGGTAGTGAGGGTGAAAGGTGTACAGCTGAGTGAGGGACATATACAGTACTTCTTGTTGAGGATATAGGGTAGTGAAGCTGTGAAGCTTATGTCACCCTATCCGGGCGGAAAGGACCCCAGGGTGGAGAGGTTTCACAGGGAGGACGGGGACATCGTAGATTTCAGGGGAGGGCACCCATGCCCCGCAGTCGACGGAGACGCCCCGCCAACCTCAGGAACTTCTTCGTTAGCAGGAGGACCTTGGATTGACATATACAGTACGGTACTAGATATTTGGTAAGGGTTAGCTTTATATCCCATGTACTGGTTACTAGGGACATATACTAGGTGTTAGGTGGAGGTTAGTTTTGTATCCAAAGTACTGGGTACTAGGGACATATACTAGGTGTTACGTGAGGGTACTGAGTGATGAGTTTTCAGTTCGTGTCGGAGTCCAACAGGGAAGTGTGTTAATTAAGCCCTCTCCTCTTTTTTATGGTTCTGGAGGCACTATCTAGTGATTTCAGAGTTAGGCTCCCCTTGCAACTGCTATAAGAGGCCTGAAAATGCTTGGCCAAGTCATGAAGGTCTGTGAGTGTGAGAGAGTCTTTGAAGGTATGATAACTTCATAGTCAGGCAGCTGCAGGAAAGATATCTAAGAGGTGTTTTTCCGGTCCCGTCTCAAGACCACCGTCGCAAGATCTACCCGAAAAACTGTTTTTCTGGTCCCGTCGCAAGCCCACCTTTAGCAAGCGAGACACCAATATTCTCTTGCGACGGCAAGAGAGCTCCGGAGCTGGGTTGACGGCAAGCTGAAACATCTCACTCAACTTACTGTTTCTCCATTCTAATTTATTTCGGTATATTTGTTTATCCAAACATTATGTTATAATTTACTTGCCTATTATTAGGAAGTAGAGTAATAAGAGCCCACAGTAACGTATATCCAATTGTTGATAATAAATTAATGTGGGACAGTACGCTTGGTTAAATTTTGTCCACGAAACAACAACAAACCCCAGCTTTGACTAGGCCTAGGCTATGCTATTTACCGATTGTTTTTTTCATATCAGAATTGCATTTATATAATCCTTATGATAATTAAATTGGCGGTGAATGTTATTCCGATGAAATCGAAGTTGTATAGCCTAGCCTATATATTTGTAAGATGTGTGCTGGCTTGGAGCAAGCCTGTGTTGTTTTTCCTGTCCTGTGATGACCTTGCGACGGCTCGGTTGAGACGGTGGTCTTGCGACGGGCCCGGAAAATCACGTCTCTACTGAAAGTAAGAAGTTGTGCAGTAGGCTAGGAGAAAATTTGGCGTAGAGGAGTGGCTGGTGCGTGTGATAATGAAGATGTATGAAGACTCACAAACGGTAGTGAGGGTGAAAGGTGTACTGAGTGAGGGACATATGCTAGGTGAAGGTTAGTTTTGTATCCCACGTACTGGGTACTAGGGACATATACTAGGTGTTATGTAAGGGTTAGTATTGTATCCCAAATACTAGGTACTAGGGACATATACTAGGTGTTACGTTAGGGTTAGCTTGGTATCCCACGTACTGGGTACTAGGGACATATACTAGGTGTTATGTAAGGGTTAGTATTGTATCCCAAATACTAGGTACTAGGGACATATACTAGGTGTTACGTTAGGGTTAGCTTGGTATCCCACGTACTGGGTACTAGGGACATATACTAGGTGTTACGTGAGGGTTAGTTTTGTATCCAACGTACTGGGTCTAGGGGGCGGCAGCCTCCACCCATAATACTAGGATAGGTTAGGTAAGGTTGTTAGGTTAGGCTAATGGGGATGGATGTAGTTTCCGAGTGTACGGTCGTCATGTTTACATTTGTCGATCGCCGTTGTTAACCTGCCCTTCCCTACCTATCATGTGTTGATTGGTTGTCCATCTTGATCTAATTCTTCAGGCCAGCCCTATTAGAGTATTTTGGGGGAACTCAGTGGTGTGGTTAAACTATTTTTAATATATATTTGTTTAAATATGTAAGATATGCAATACATTATGTAAAATATATTGTTTTTACTTTATACCTATACATATAATTGTCATTATTAAGGAAATTCCATTGACTATTTACATCGCTAGGCCTAGCTTCCTTATTTCTATTAATTTCCTCCAGTTCACAATGAAACCTATTGCTAATTTCCTTGTTCTTCAGCAGCCGCGGCGGTGTCGGCGTTGGACGCTTGGGATAATGTTCCTGTCTATTTTGAATGCCATTCGATACAATAATATGTTGAAAGCCCCCCTCACCCCCCATGACATGTTATCATCATATATATTGCCAGTAGGGGGCAAACAACCAAAAAAATTGCCGCAAAGCCCTTCCCTCAACATATTATTGTATCCAATGGCAGTCAAAATAGACGGGAACATGATCGCAAGCGTGCACCGCCGCCGCCGCCGTCATGTTTACATGGTCGATCGCCGCAGTTTGGTTAGGCCTATTTGCCCCCCTCAACATATTATTGTATCCAACGGCATTCAAAATGGACGGGAACATGATGGCAAGCTTTCGTCGCCGCTCCACCGCCATGTTTACATGTGTCGATCGCCGTGGTTAAGTTCGCGTCTATTTTGACGGCGATTTTTTTTCGGTTATTTGCCCCCTGCTGGCAATATATAAGATGATGACAATATGTCATGAGGGGGGGGCCTCAACAATGACCTCTAACCTCTGTATATCAAATAGGGCTAGAGCAAATTGGCTGCAAATTTCCACATCTAGGCTATTCCTTGACTGACTCTTCCCAAATGGTCGACATATAATAGGCTAGTCACATATTAGCTTGATCACTCTAGGCCTAGTTGTTTTTAAGTTACAGAGGTTATAGCCTAGGTCATGATTTCTTGCCTACTTACAGCGAATAGACTAGGCCTATTGTAGATTGGTAAAATATTCTCTTAATAGGCCTAGGCTATGGAATTGTCTCGATTTGACTAATTTTACCTAATTAGGCCTAAAGCAGCCTCAGTCTATTCCCAAACCCCAAACAGTATCCCATGTTAAGCCCTAGGCTAGGCCTAGGCCTAATCCCACTCTCAATCAAAATTCGAACTGATAAATTCGTACCTACCGGTAGAGCTGCCTAGGCTAGGCCTAGCCTATATTTTTCGTGAATAGATATAGAAAATGGTTTAAATCATCGCTCTGTGCGGATAGGTTAAGGAAAGAGCATCCTATATTATGTTCAAATAATATGTAATAGCACTGTGTATGGTTGTATTACATTTAAATAGTGATAGATGTGTATATTAATGGGATAAATACTCCGAAGTTCGCATACGTTCAGAAATTTGTGCAACACTGTTGCCAGATACTAATCAATCCCATTATCATTATATCATAATGGATTTTACTCATTTGCATAATTTCAAATACCTAGGACATTAATATAATATTTTCCTATCTTTTTTGTAGTGATATTTATCTGATTTAGTGGTATATTGGTGTCTGTCTAGGGTTATAATGCATTGTGAAAGTTACCTCTGCATCTCTGACTTGGCTTAAGTACCCCTGCTTTCTTTGAGTACTACACGGCAAGAGAGCAAGAGAAGCTTTCGGTTCTGTCACAGACTGTCAATTACTGTTCAAGGTAAACACAACTGCTAAATTCGACATCATGTTCAAATAATATGTAATAGCATTATCTATGGTTGTATTAGACAACAATCGTGATAGGTTTCTATTTTATGTGGATAAATAGTATTAAGCTGAATAAACTAAATACCGAAAGTTCACTAGAGTGGTTGTTGATACATATGAGGGAGGAAGAAGATAGGAAGGAAGGGCTAGGCAGTGTTACCAGTTGTATCGCTAGATATTACCGCTAGATGTAGAGCTATTTACTTCAATTTAGCAGCCATTTTTTCATATCTAGAGATTTACTAGGGATAATTTAAAAATGTCAGACATTCTAGTCATATTACATTGTAAAATTTGCAAAACAAACAAACCAAAACTCTTTAGAAATTGCAGCATTATTCTAACATTGTTTGACTATGTAGCAACATGCTAGCGACTTTTGAGAAAGGATCGAGCGGTATTTTGTGGAGACATACTGGGAGAGTGGGAGGGAGGTGGTGGTTGCAGTGGTGCCAGTTGTAAAGCTACATATTACCGCTAAATGTAGAGCTATTTACTTCAATCTAGCAGCCATTTCTTTTATATCTAGACATTTACTAGGGATAATTTGAAAATTTCAGACATTCTAGTCATACTACATTGTAAAATTTGCAAAACAAACAAACCAAAACTCTTTTGAAATTGCAGCATTATCCTAACATTGTTTGGCTATGTAGCAACATGCTAGCGACTTTTGAGAAAGGATCTAGCGGTATTTCGTGGTAGCACTTTAGGAGGGTTAAAATACGAGTCACACGGGCAATTGCCAAAACTTTAAAGGTCCATATCATTGTTATTAAACTAAGCATTTGGCAAAGGGAGGAATTGTTAAAAACCTTAGCCAATACTCTGTCATTCACCAAAAATAAATTTGAATTTATCATTATTATTTGGTAGGGTAGGTATGTATAGGTAGGTTGGCTAAATAATTGTTGGAATTCGTAGGGACTCGAACGGTTTTGAGAGAGTTAAATAAAAAACAAAAGATAGGACTGAATAATAAAGAGATTATGTTATTAAGCAAAACTGGGGGATGCGTGGAAGCCTATAGACTGTAGACGGTAAACTTTGTGTGGGTAGCGAATTCGGTTTTAAAGTAATTTAAGAATAGACAGTTTTCAATGCTGCGGCCAAACTATTCCACCCATTTATATTTTTTTGGTATCAAAACGTTCGGAATCGCGAGCCTCACCCAACTACGCAAGCATGGCTCTGATCATCGGCGTAGTTTTCAAGATGTGGAATTTTAAGTGGAATTCGAGGTTTTTTCAAGATTGCCGGAAAAAAACCCCACGTGCAAAAGCAAAACCTTCTCTATAAAATTTGCGGAGCATTAGTAGGGGAGTGCGTATGCCAAAGCCCAGTCGTTTCTTGTGAGTGGGAGAGACGGTATTTAAGCGTCAAGTTTTTCGGGAAATCGGCTGCCACGGACCTGTTTGGCCACCATGCCAGATGTTTAGCATATCAAAAGTTGCCCAATACAAAAACGCACCTCTTGTGAAAGTTTGATCCCGATCCAAAAAGCGGTTCTGGAGTTATTGCGTCGAAACCGGCGCGTAAGAAGAATTTGGATGAAATTCTAGGTTTAATGATTACAATAGGGGTTCCCTGTAGGGGACGAACCCCTAATAATAATAATAATAATTCTTTATTCCAGACACATAAGATAGATACAGTATAAATACAGTACGACCTAATGGTCCATATCACATACACTTCTCGTCAGAGCACAGATAATAATTATACACAAAGATATATTAATAAAGAAACAATAAAATAAAAAATACAGTAGGCCTGTTTACAGAATAGATCACATATCACATTTTGTCACAATATAACACAGATAGGCTAACTAAGGCTATTGCTCAATGTTGGTTAACACCTATTGCACAGATCATTGCTCATAGTTCAATTAGACCTATATATTACATTACATACTATGTGTGCAGCAGCTTCTGCCAGTGAGATATAATACGGGATTCATAGATATGATCACTAGACCAAAGAGCTACAATCAGCGTGTTACTGGAGGATTGCAGTCGCTGCGAAAAGCTGTACACCAGTCTCCTGATGACAGCCCGACAGCACTGCACATCCAACAGTGTGCACACCATACTAGTGCTTTCATATTTAGAGAGACCAATGAACATCTTGAGTATATTATGATAGGATGTACACAGACCATTTATGGTGGCTCTCTTATACTTCCACCACAAATGGGCCGTGTACATAGAGGAACAATATGTCCGGAACAAAGTGACTTTAGTTTCCCAATTACACATGTGGAATTTTCTCAAGATGGTGTTACCACGTAAATATAGCTGTCTGCGCTGACGGCCGATATCTGCATCATCTGAGCAATCGTTTGAGATAATGTGTCCCAGGTATTTTATTTTGTTTACTTCTTGAATAATTTGATTATTGAGTGAGAAATTTGGCAGTTTACTTTTATACAGTAATTTTGATCTAAATATAAGAACAGCACTTTTCAGTGGGTTGAATTTAACACAATGTTTACTACCAAAAGATTCACATATATCAAAAAGTTTGCTCAGACCCACAGAAGACGGTGCAATAATGACCAGATCATCAGCATACATGAGATGGTTGATGATTTTATTCTCACCATAACATCCAATCTGCTCTTTATTCAATTTATCACTTAATTCATCCATATATACATTGAATAAGTAAGGTGAGAGAATACTACCCTGTCTCACTCCATTGGTTACTGTATATACACTCTTAACCCGGGAGCTGCGGGGAGACTCTTAAGAGTTCCCCCGGCGCACTGCGGGGAGACTCTTAAGAGTCAGAGAAAAAAAAAATAAACTTTTGACATCGAATTTTTTTTTTTTTTTTTTTTTGGCCCCTGGGCCATGCAAAATCTCAGTCCTCTACCTCCCCTCCTTCCCCACTTTCCTCCTCTCCTTCAGTTATCACCTATTTTCCCTGTTATTCCCTTATTCTGAGGTATATTTTCGTGCTAACATTAGAAATCCGATTGGAGGGTGTGGTCATCACTGATAGCAAGCGAGTGCAAGAGAGAGAGAGAGTATCGATCGACTGTGTCTCAGTGGCCTTGGGGGAAATTGGCGGGAAAGCAGATTGCCTCACCCATACATTATACAACTCGCGGGCTATATCTCCGATTTTGACCATCCAAACGCTGTTTTCACTCGTTTTATTGTTGTTTCAGGTTAATACCTTTATAATCAACCCATAATAGGCGCATATGGATAAGTATTAATGCTATTAATGGCACAATGAATATTTTAGTGACGGAAACACCTCAAATACGTCAGCACAGGGGGACGTTTCCAATTACCCCCATGCGCACTTCAGAGGTTAAGTCCTGATGTGCACAAACAGCCTCCAACAAAGCTATTCGGATGTCACCCAAGGACTTGATGGAATTCTGTAAAAGAAGCCGCCGGGATAGTTCGGTGGCCTTCCTTACATTCTGGTCAGAAATAGCGGCTATGGTCCTCGTGAGGGACTTGGCTATTTGGCGGCTCAAAATAAATTGTGAAAATAGTCTAAAAGCTTTATTCCTCAATTTAAAATCTCTGTCTAAGTGTGCCAGAGGGGGGGTAGAAAAGGGTTTCCTGCAAGTCATAAAGAGACAGTTTGGGAGCCGACAGGAATTAAAAAAGAGCAGGGGACACCCCTCCGGCTTTATTGATAGGTATTGAGAACCAAATGTGGTTATGCTAAGGTATTTGGTGGGAGGATTTTGACGTGATAGTAGCTGCAAACTGTTGCACCTCAGCCTCCCAGTCCACCCATGGGCCTCGACCTACCTGCCCCACCTTCAGAACTGGATTGTGAGACTGATCTAGAACCGGAGTTGTATCCAACTCCGGCGTTAGCGTATTGAGCAATTTAATATCGTTCACGCCGTCAGACTTCGTCCAATCCGCAAAGAGTCGTGCAGAGGAGGCAGAAGGGAATGCCAGAGTAGCAGAATACACAAAAAATTCAGGTGAATAAACATTAGGAATAGCTTTGATAGTTACATCCAATAAATTACCTTGTGTATCTTTGGCCCTCAGCTTCTTACTTTTACTCATCTCTATTACCCACTCACTAGGAACTGGGATCTCCCCCGATATGGTTGTCTGTGCAATGCTCGGGTTTTTTGCCATGACTTGAATCCACGAGCAGTCGGGACCATGCAAAAAGAGGCATAGGGCCTCTTCTATGGGGAAGTTTATCAAGAGGAGGGGTAGTAATGTCCGTTATAACACGAACATTGGTAGTTGTTAAGGAGGCGGGCACTGCCGTGCCACTCGCCATAGTGTTCGCCGGAATGACGTTAAGAGGGGGAAGTGACATATTAGGTGGCACAACTCTGGTTGGCTCTAGAGGCCGCACAATTGACCCTATCGGGGGAGCTCCCGGCGTAGCTGTGGGAGTATCCTGAGATTTTGGAACATTGTATTGGCGCATAACCTTGTGTAAAATATAATCGAGATAATCAGTTGTTATAGATTTACTATGGGATCCCTTTGAAGATTCTGACCCCACTTCAGACCCTTCCTCAGTATGTCTGGGTTGTGTTGAGGACAGTTCAATGTCCTCCGGCTCATCCTGCACTTCTAAAAGTTCCGGCAGTTGTTGCCGCAGTTCAGACACTTGACCATTCACCGGCCATACTAAGTCAGGGACCGATGAAGGGATGGTCTCAATAGTATCACTGTCCCTAACATTATCCTGAACACGAACAATGGGTTCCACATATGAGGGTTCAGACTGTCTCCATACACTTCGTCCCTGATCAGAAGGAGGTTGGGAATCTGGTATCACTTGACTCACCTGGGAACTGTCATAGTCGTGGTGTCTGCAGGTCGTATAGCCACGGTATTGTTCTGCTAACACTCTTTGTGAAACTATAGGAGGCCTACTCACTGGCAAGTTTAAGTTCAATTTAGGAATGGCAAATTGTACCTCCTGAGGTACACCTAAAGACTCCCTAGATTCCTCCCTGGGAGTTGACTCAGTCCCCCCAGTCCCTACCTCCGAGCTGTCAGATTGGCCGTTAGGCAATGTGGAGGTAGAGGTGGAGGGGAGTGGCCATGACTCTGGTGTTAGCCGGTGCCGCGACTGCGTCTCCTCCGTGCGGGAACTTTTATGCCCCTTATCTGATTTCTTGTGGCTAGCTGCCGCCGCGTCATCCTTGTGTCTCTTGTGAGACCTAGATGTCTCCACCGAAGACTGCCTGGACTGCTTGAGGGGAGACCTTGACCTGGACCTAGAGTGGTCACTCGGCGAACGAGAACGTCCCCTCTTGTGGCGGCCGGGGGGGTTGCCTTACTTGAGTCACTACTATCAATGCTACTCACTAACTCTTTTGATAGAATTTTAGGTTTAGCTTTACATTAAGAAGTAGACTTAGCCGGCGTTAATTTTAGAACAGGTGACTTAATTACTAAGTGCTCCCAGAGAGCTTCCTCGTCGCAATGTAAAGCCTTATGGGCAATGTCTTTTGCATAGGCATTGAAAATGTTTTTAATTTCTTTAAGTACCACTAGACGCGAATTATCTCTTTTACCAAATAATGCGGAACGTAGTTCAGAACAAATGGAACACTTCTTAGAAACCCAAAGGCCCCGTGATCTATCGAGGCACTTTAAACATTTTACGCAGAGTTTATGTGCAAAAACTGGGATAAGAGAGCAAGTAGGTGTAGCACAAAGATTGACTAGAGGCATGATGGAGCTAAACCCCCCCCCCCCCCCCCGCCGGGATCGGCCCCTTCCCCTGCCGACCTGTGCTGCTACTGATGTGCTGTGATCTGGAAATAGAAAATTTCCAGGAATCAATGCTCATAAGGATAAACCGAGAGGTACACACATCATAACACCCGCAAATACGCCGGAAAATTAGCTGTAGACCAACCGCTACTCTAACCTTCCGCTGTACTTGTATGTGAAAAAAACTGAAGGTTTCTTCGTCTTTTGAACTGCTTACCTGTGACAAAGTGTCACTGGCCCATATTAACCTTGTCAATTAACTATCGGATCGTCTATTAGGACCTGAGGGATAATCAATTACCTCACTGGACTTTTCCGCCGGGCGTTATAAGTCAATCATGCCGCGTGAGGCTATCGGTCTGGGCGAGTTCACTCGGCCGGGCTGAGACACTTCCCTTAGGAATCTGCATTTCTGCCGGAAGTCCAGTGGTACCGCACACCACGCCGGGTTATTTGGTCAATTTCTTTCTCGCCTGCAAGGCGAGTATCCGGCATTAATACACAGAAAGATCGCCGGAAGAAAAAAACAAACTTTTGGAGGTACCGACTTATCTGAGAAAGTCAGCCACCCCCAAAATACCCCACCAAATCAGTCAGAACGTCTCCTGACACCCTGTTAACATGCATAATCTCACCACATGAAAAATGAGGGTCACATCTTAGGGATAAACATAGTATTAATTAAGCATTAAAATAATACCCCTGGGCCGTGGCCTAATAAGAACACCCCTACTGAGGCTGGCCACGAGGCTCATAGTAATCATCACATTGAATCTGTTACTCTTACCTCTGAAGATAGCAGCAGCGCGCGGAGAAAACCCCACGCCCGAGGGGAAGGGCAGACACGGACTCTGGAAAGTTCCACACCACGTGTGACAACTCTTGGACCAGAGCGTCTGCTAAAATAGACAAAATAATGCAACTACCTCATAGAGATGGCCTGAAGCATTGTCCCATGGATATAATAGCCTCCTAACTAACTGGTAATTAGCAAAGCTAAGGCGCAGAAACAAAAACAAAAACACACGAGGCGCTGGCCCAAAGGGGCCTATATGGCGCCTCCACATAATACCCTAATTTAACACTTCCCTGCGGGCATACCAATGGGGCTGCCAGTCCTAGCTAGTCTAAACCTATTCTATTACAACTCAGATATATACAAATGAGCAAAAGACTCACTAGAGTTGAGCGAACGAAGAATAAAGCAAAACACAGGCGGTGCACATCTAAACAGGATGCGTGCAGGGAAAGGAAGGGAGAATGGCGACGCTTGTTTCAGCGTCTCGGCTAGAATCCACAAAAGACATCCACGAGTTGGAAAGCCTTAATACTGTATACAAAAAATTAAGTTGATTTTTATTTTTTATTAAGTTTTTTCGTAGTGAGTACCCAATCATAAAGACGATTCCATAAGAGAATTAGTGTTACACTTATGATGTTAGGACTCTTTTTCCCTGCGGCGGTTGTTTCAAACATGCTAACCGCGGGTGCTTCTTCTTCTTCTTCTTCTTATTGTTTAAATGTGCAGTTTGCTTGGAGGGTTGTGGTGTCTCCAGATTACTGCACAGGCGTTTTAGGAGGGGTGAAAAGAACAATTGTTAGTATAATAGGGGTTAGGAGAGATAGTAAAGGTGGATTTTATACTACTGTACTGTATATGAGGGGTAAGTTTGTCGTTGTCTTTTGAGGTCAGGGTGATTTAAGTCTAGGTGAGGGTGAGGTCAGAGATGATGATGATGATCAGTTGCAGTACAGTACAGTACTGTACTGCTCTATGTGTACTGTGTGATTCAAGTCAAGGTGAGGGTGAGGTCAGAGATGATGATGATTCAGTGGTGGTATAGTACAGATTCAGTTGGATGGTAATTTTATATGCTTGTGATTTTGTTTGTTGTTCTGATGTAGGTTCCTAGGGCTGATGCGATGACATGTTTACTGTGCTGTGGTAGGTCTCCTCCACCTAGGATATGCTTGATGTTGAATGTTCCTCCTTGTTGGGTTACTACACTTCTGAGGTGGGTGCGGGCACCGTAATGTCTGTGGCAGTGGAGTAGATAATGCTCCACTGTCTCAGGTGTGAGGCAGTACGGGCAATTTTCATTTGCTTGCAGTCCCATCCTGTACATATGCCCTCCCAGTCTGGTGTGTCCTGTTCTGAGGCGGAGAGCCGCGGTGTTTAAGGCTTTGTTCTTGTAGATGGAGTGTTTCCACACTGACCACTCTGACTTGATGTTACTGTATTGTGTGCCAGCTATGGTTATTTTCCACTCTTCCTTGAAGTCTTGGAGGACGTCTTCTCTGAGGATGTTTGTCCGGTCGGTTGTGGTGTAGGGTATGACTGTTGTTAGGTGGAAGGAGTGCATCCCTTTGGCTAGTCCATCCACTATTTCATTATGGAGGATGTCAATGTGGCTGGGTACCCATTGGAGGGATATTGTATATCCTTGAGAGTGGAGGGTGGTGAGGAGTTGGATCATAGGGTATACTATTTCCTTGTTTGTCTTGGTGTTATAGTTGATGGCTTGTATGGCACTTTTGGAGTCACAGCAAATGGTGTAGGCACTTACTGGGAGGGTGTTGATGATCTCAAGTGCACGGAGGAGTCCATAGAGCTCTGCTGTAAACACTGTGGTTTGTTTGGGTAGCTTCCATCCCATGGTAAGGTGAAATTTTGGGATCCATAATGCTGAAGACACAGATTTGCTGTTGTTATTACTGGTACTGATGCGTGATCCATCTGTGTATACGTGGGTGGAATTTTGGTGCTGGGTGTGGAGGACTTCGAGGAACTCTTGCTTGAGGTCAGCCGAGTTGTTTTTCTTGGTTGTTGAGTTGATGAGGTCTGTCTGGACTGTGGGTGGGATGTATTCCCATGGTGGGACTGGTGGTACCATGGGGGTTGAGTGGCAACCAAGGAATATGCGTGATTTTCTATGTATAATTTGCCCTACGCGCTCTCGGAAGGGTGCTTTATGGATGGGAGCTCCTTGAGGCTGTACTGGTACATTGCGGGGAGATGCAGAGAATGGGTGGGAAGGTGGGGCAGCATAGATTTTTGAGAAGTAGGTGGCACACTGTATATCCCTTCTGGTGTGGAGTGGGATTAGATTTGCTTCACACTGAAGGCTGGCCGCCGGGGTTGATTTATGATCCTCATTGCTAAATTCTGTACCACCTCCAGTTTATGAAGATGGGTCGGTGCGGCTGAGGCGAATGCTTGGGCACAGTAGTCAAGTTTACTTCTGATGTATGCTATGTAGAATGTTCGGAGGGTTGTGGCGTCTGCACCCCATGTTGTGCCTGCGATTGCTTTCATGATGTTCAGTCTTTGGTTGGTGTTGTATATCAGGTAGTCTATGTGGTCTTTCCAAGTGAGGAGTGGAGCATCAAAAATTACTCCGAGATATCTGTGGCTCTGTGTAGGAAGCAAATCTTCTCCATTAAGCGTGAATCTTGGAGGTCTGTAGTTTTTCTTTCTCGTGAAGATCTGGTATAGCGATTTGGTTGGGTTGATACTTAGTTTTGATTCATTAGTCCAGTTCCCTAGGATGTTGAGGGCGTCCTGAATCCTTTGTTCGGCTATTTGGGGATTATGGTCTGAGGCGTATATTGTTATGTCGTCGGCGTATTGTATTGTTTTTGCTGGGTTTATGTTTGGCATGTCCGACAGGTACGCGTCGAATAAGGGGGGGCTGAGTGAGGATCCTTGTGGTAATCCTTTTTTTGTTGTTATGGTCTTAGACATCTGGCCTTGGATGAATACTTGGTTTGTTCTGTTGGAGAGGGAAGACTTTAACCATTGCAGCATGTGTCCTTTTATTCCCATTCTGGATAGTTTTCAGCAGTAAGAGATCGTGGGGAACGGTGTCGAAAGCAGAGGAGAGATCTAAATATACTACGATACAGGTCTTTTGGCTTGAAAGGGCTGATAGTATTACCTGTTCCAGGTTAAGTACCTGGTCTAATGTAGAACAGGTAGGTCTGAAGCCGGCTTGTGAGGAGGGGATGAGGTTATTGTTTTCAAGGTGCCAGGAGAGTCTTGTCTGGACCATTCTTTCTGCCAGCTTGCTTATGCTAGGCAGGAGGCTGATTGGTCGGTACGATGATGACAGGCAGGGGTCCTTTCCTGGTTTAATGAAGGGCAGGATGATACCGTTTTTCCAGTCCTTGGGGACGTTGCCTTGTGTCCATGTTGTGTTGATAAGGTGAAGCAGTTGGGTGTGCATTGTTGGTGGTAGGTATTTGATAAACTCGTATGGTATGCGGTCATGTCCTGCTGTTTTGCCTGTTGGGAGGTGGGCTATTGCGGTTTGCATTTCAGAAGTGGTGAAGGGCTTGTTCATTTGTGTAGGACGATGTATAGCTATGGTGATCTCATTACTGATCCTGTTGGCTTCTTCTTGGTCATCTGGGGGTTCCTGGTGTTGGTTATTTTGTATGCGGGTAGCTATTGCATCGGCTCTGTCTTTGGGTAAAAGGCACATCTCTCCATCTATTGTGAAGGGGAATGATGGGAAGGAGGGTCGTCCTGTGATGCTGCGGAATCTATTCCAGACTTCTGAAATTGGGGTGTCATGGTTTATGTTGCTACAGTATTCTCTCCAGGAGGATTTGCAGGTTGATCGGATTGTTTTTGTGGCAAAAGCTGTAGTTTTTTTAACTTGGATCCAATTCAGCAGTGATTTAGACCTTCGTTGTTTTTGGATAGCCCTTCTTCGTGTCGCTACAGCTCTGGAGCATTCCTCGGTCCACCAGGGTCTCAGAATTTTGTTGGATGGGAGTCCTGACGTTTGAAGTGTTGTGAGGCTGCTGTATCTATTGCTTCGGTCATTTTTGTATGCATGACGTTGGGGTCTGTATGGTTGCCATCTGGATTTTGTACAGTATTTTCCCAGGTCTTCCAGTTGAACTTTGGGGGGATACGCCATTTGGGTAGGGTAATGGGGTATATAGGTGGGCTGAAGTTTGTGAACTCTATGTGTAGGGGCCGGTGGTCCGTGCCCAGGTCTGGCCCTACTTTGGATCTTACCTCTGGGGAAAGGATTCCCGAGCCAAGGCATATGTCGATGGTGGAGCTGTAGTTCGTTTGTAGGTTGAAGTATGTTGGGATGAAAGGTTCTGATAGTAGGCTATAGTTGCTGTTTTGGATGTAGCTAAATATGTCGTTCCCTGCTGTATTGGCTGTGCCTCTGCTCCAGGAGGGGTGGTTGGCATTTAGGTCGCCTATCACCATGAAGGGTGTGGGTACTTGTTGGATATAATGAGTCAACTCCTGATGTGATATAGAACCCCCTGGATTATATGTTCCAATGATGGATAGTTGTGTTTTTTTATATGGGAATGAGACAGCTAGGATTTCTAGTGTTCCATTAGGGAATGGCCTGAGTTTTATTTCTTTTGCGGAGAGTTCGTGTTTGGTTAGCAGCAAGATTCCTCCTCCTGGTCTCCCTACTCTGTCTTTCCTTATGCTGATGTAGGGTTTAAGGTTGGGTTTATACTTGTCACTTAGCCAGGTTTCTGTTATAATTGCTACATGTGGGGATTTTGTTCTTAAGTAGTTTTTTAGTTCTGACAATGATGTTTTAAGGCACTTGGTGTTCCGGGTGTTCCTTGTGTTCCTTGGTGTCGCGGGTGCTTGAAAGGGGACTATTATACTAATAGGCATATCGTCAATGATGGAGGGGCCACTAATAAATACCGGTATTCGTCTGCTATTGCCGGGAGGTGGACTGTGAGTTTCGGGATAGCCTTTGTACCGGCTGCATGGTAGTGTTCGTCACCTACAATATTCTGCCACTCATTAACAGAATTATTGAAATGTTAACCTAAGCAATTATTTATTACTCTAATGTTACAAAGATAAATGTTTTGTATAATTCCACCTCATATATGATGTCACAAACAATCTTCAATTGTATATATTCTAAGTTATTGCCGATATGTTTGTTGTCGATCATTACAGTTCCTGAAATACCTCATAATATTTATTATATTGCGATATTTCGTCTTTATATATTCTTTGTTTTACTTTGTAGTGGTCATTTTGTAATACATATTTTGAAGGCAGGCTCGTAAAATTTGTACATTGTGTGCCACCCCACTGATAAGAGGGTGGGTTATCAGTGGGGTGACACAAAACGTAAAATGTTTACGAGCCTGCCTTCAAAATGTATAGGCCTACATAATATATACAACATTTGCTTACTATTGTTGAACATGAATGTAAATATATATTACGTACACCAATTTGCCTTTGGATTTAGTATTTTCAGAACTTTGCGTTATTATAGATTTGCACTTTGACAGATTTGTTACAAATACATTTGTTTTTACATGTTTATTCATATTTTAATAATACGTCACTTCTCTACTCCCACTAGTTCAGTATATTTTGATAGAACTAAACTTAATGATGCTCTTAACCCCTTCTGTGCCGGCGACGTCTTTGTTATTTGATTTCAGCTACATTTAGACAATTTTATTAAGCTTAGGAAGGATGGTAGCTAAAAAGATTAATTGAGACATTCTGTATCCTTTTACAGAGTAGACATGCTTCCTAAGCTGAACAAAATTGTCTAATAGTTGCCAGAATATAATGAAAAGTACATCGCCGGTACAGAAGGGGTTAAATTCCTCCTTTGCAATACTTAGGTTAGATTCGGGCCCTACATTTTCAAACAACTATTAGGAATTCCTATGGGTGGAAATGCTAGCCCTTTAATTGCAGATTTATTCTTGCTTGCCTTAGAATTTAAATTTATGAAAGACTTAGTTGACAGTAGCAAGAAAAATAACCTCCCAGAAAAATTAGCACTTGCTAAATTGTTAAGTAACAATAGTAGATATTTTAGATGATATTCTCGTTTGCAATACAGTATGTTAAATTTTAATCAAGTCGGTAAACTAATTTATCCAAATTCCATCCCCCTCACACATGGTAACGTAAATGATAAAGTTGAAAATATAAATATACAGATTGTTAATAAACAGTGCACACTTAAAGTATATCACAAAGTTGACAATTTTAATTTTAACATAATAAACTTGCCTTTCCCTAGTAGTAATATCGATAATAACATAACTTATAATTTTTCTATTCACAGCTAATAAGATTTTGTAAAATTTGCACTAAAGTAGACGACTTTTGGTCTAGAGCTAGGTTACTATATAGACTTTTAGTAGACAGAGGTTTTGAGGCAAGTAAATGGTTACATAAGTTTAATCTTTTTAACCCATTGGCTGCGGGAGACGTTCCGGAACGCCATGGCAATTTACAACAATTTACAGGCTTTTAACCCTTCCCGACCGGGCAGCATTTAAAAAAGACGCGGCTTGTGAAGGCCAGGAGCCCGGGCATCCTTTTAAAATCCATAAGCTTGAAAGCCTATTAAGCGTGTTTTGAAAGCCGCGCGGTGAAACGTTTGTTTACAAAGCCGATCTTTGAGACAACAAGCCTCAGCAAGAAGAAGAAGTCCGACCTTAGTGAAAATTAGTGTTTCTAAGTGTCCGATATTGCTAAATCTGCGGCAAAATACTCTCCACGGAAATCGTCATCACAACTGAACCAGTTGACCTAGAGAGCTCTACTTAATGCCAGTATACTGATACAAGTAAGGGCTACATTTTGAGATTTGTATGAATTATCTAGCAGTTAAAATAACAAAAATAGGTCTATGTTTACATACAACGTTTTTTGGCCAGATCGCCCGGATAGGCCTATCGTCATTTATAAAGCCTGACCGGGGAGGAAGGGTTAAAGCCTCTTAAAGACTGTAGAATCGAGTGCGAGTGAGCGGGAGCGCGGCAGGCGATCCATCCTCTGTCCAGCCAGCCGGCCGAGGCACTGAGGAGTATTTGCCATACTCTCGCTAGACATACAGCGCTGCCAAATGCAAATGTAATGCGACATTAGCGATAATTGCCCAGTATTAGCGAATGTCTATAGTAGCGCTGCGGATGAAGCCTGCGCGCTACGAAGCTCGTTTTGGTGTCATTTTGAAGCTATTTTCTTCTAGTTTTTGGCTGAATACATTTAATTTAATTCAGACACTTGCTTAATCAATCAGGATTGCCTGAATGAGCCCTAATATGGCGGAAATAGGCGGAAATATGCCCGCAGTGTAAGTGTTAAGGTCAATTATTGTGACTGTATTCTAAAATTTGATATCAATAATTTTAATCAAGCATTTTAATTTGAAGTTTCTCGTATAACCTCTTCTTACTCTTTGTCTGTATTAATTGTTTATCTTTTTCTATTGTTATTAAAGAGTACTCTGTTTAAATCTGTTGTTGCTTCTTCATATTTTGTAATTATTTGTCTTTACTATATTGTATCTATTCATTGTCGATAGTATCAATTGCTTGCTTTTAAGATATCCTTAATTTATGTGTACAATAAATGTAGGTTATTTGTTGGGTAGTAATTGGTAGGGGTCACTTGAGGCATGCTATGCTTACAGGTACCTATACCCGATAGCACTATCGTTAGCGAGTGCTTTATGTTTTTTGTACTATTGTTTATATCTGGTAAATTGCAAATATATTTAATATAAAATTTGATATAAAATGTAGTTTCTTTATTCATACAGAATTTAGTACAATTTACCAGAACGTCCCGGACTTCCCATATTGACTAATTCCTTGAACGTGACGATAGTGTGTTGTTATATTTGCGATTAGTTTGCTTGGGAACCAGATTAACTTGCTCATATAGTGATGTACACCCTATATAATTATGTGGTGGATTGTGTTTTTTATTTCAAAATTGTATTTTATTAAGCGTTATTTCCACATAGCGATTTTAATTAGTTCTTTTGCATTTATCTTGTGTCGTCCAAGTTTTGGTTTGTATATTTTGTAGGTGATATCGTTGACGCCCCCTCCCCTCCCCCCCAACCTCCACCTTCTTCCCCCCCCTCCTCTCCTCTTCCTCCCCCTCCTCTCCTCTTCCTCCCCCTCCTCTCCTCTTCCTCTTCCTCCCCCTCCTCTCCTCTTCCTCCCCTTCCTCTCCTCTTCCTCCCCTTCCTCTCCTCTTCCTCCCCTTCCTCTCCTCTTCCTCCCCTACTCTCCTCTTCCCTTCCCTTCCTCTCCTCTTCCCTTCCCTTCCTCTCCTCTTCCCTTCCCTTCCTCTCCTCTTCCCTTCCTCTCCTGTCCTCTCCTCTCCCTTTCCCTTCCTCCTCCTCTCCCCTCCCCTCCCCTCCTCCTTCTCTCTCCTCTGACCCCCCCTCCTCTCCTCTTCTCTTCCCTTCCCTTCCTCTCCTCTCCTCTCCTCCTCTTCCCTCCTCTTCTCTTCTCCCCTCCTCCTTCTCTCTCCTCTGACCCCCCCTCCTCTCCTGACCTCTAGGCTACCTGACAACCTGCCACCTTCCTCCCTCACCCCCCCTACTTCCCCTCTAATGCCCCCCGCCTCCCCACATCACCACTCGTTCACAATTTAGGATGTTTGGTCTGTTTAAGGGGGTAGTGTTTGGTTTTTGGTCTATATATCTATTTTTAATATATTTTTGAGTTTCCTCGCTAGACCTTAGAAAAACACCCCTTAGACCCCCTCTCAAGATAAATGTGTACATTTTTTGGTAGAAAAATGTCCCGGCCGTAGGCCGGTGATTTGGAAAGATATTAGCCTAACCTAACAACCTTACGTAACCTATGTTACGATCGGGTCTCGTATAAATCAGTGGCTCTTATACATTGGACTAGACTGGCATAAATGCAACAACGGAAACGCTAGATCGAACCCCTGATATATAATCCCGTCGAACAAAGAACACATATACCCTCCAGAGTTATATCTGCGATAGCGGGGTATCTTAACTCTCAGTATCTATGTGCTTCTACTATAGGCTGATGTTCTCTGAAACAGCCTATTACCTATAACATATTGTTGCTTAGTTATGGTACACAAGGAAAAGATAGTTAACTTAATTAAATCACAAGAGTGATCTAATGCAAACAAGAAGAAGGTTTACTTAACGTTACTTTAATCAATAATATCTGTCACTCCTTTATGAAAGAAAGTGTTGTAAAGTCCTCAAGCACCGAACAAGGAATCTTCTGAATAATGTCGGATGCTACTAAGAAGAACGTATCGGAAATGGAACCACAAAATAGCAGGAGGCAGGAAAATGCACGTGTAGGCTAAATACACAAGAAGGCTGGACATATAATGTTATTGGACACAAGAATATTATAAGCGGTGCAACTGTAATAATGCTCGCCACGAAAAAGTAGTACTCCTATTAACAAAACCGGTCTATGCTGGTTGTGTCTCTCTACAGCAACCTAGACCTCAAAATGATTGTGTAAAAATAATGGGTATGCATAAAAGAGTATATGATCTAATCCAGCTAATGTCTACCCGGGTTAATAAAGTCTAGCTGGGATGCGCAAAGGTACAGAATTCTGGTGGAGCAAGGCACCTCCTAGCCTAGTGTGGACCTTGGGTCTGTGCGGCCTGATTACGTTAATATGAAGGGGTGCTCTCTTGAGGATTCTCAATCACAAGTATCGAGTATCCTCCTGGCGACCCTCAAAAGTAAAAGCAAATAGAGTTAGAACAGTGTTGGGTGGATTAGGCAAGCAGCCCTCACGCACCACACAGTCTAAACTCCAAGGTACACAGACAAAAGATCCACCCAGGTAACCCACAGAATCCGTAGTGTCGTGTAGCTCAAAAGTAGCCTACACACATTGAAAACACCAACAGCAAGGTACCTGATCCCTAGTCTAGCATTATTTAACCCTGTAGAAACATTAGTGATTGATGGAGACAGTCTGAGCAATACAATCTCCCAAAAAGACAATGACTATCTTCAACCTTAATCTAGTACATAAGAAAGGTGAGATCCAGCATATAATACAGTCTGGCCACCAATTCAAGGTGTGGATGCAGAGAACCAGAGGGGGATTGATATTAATAAAAGGTGAGGAAGTAGTGGAAATGATAGAGACAGTAGGAGAGAAAGATTCTAAGACAAGAGTGTGGGACAGTTCAAGGGAGATGCTTAGAGTATGCTGTCTGGGAAGGATCTGACAAGGATATTCCCATGGACCTCCTGGCTGGAGTCCCAGTTCGCAAGAATGGCACGAGGGCGCGCGACAGTCGCCCAGTAAGCAGCCGCGTAGTAGGCAGTGTTAGGCAGGAGGCAACGAATCCCGCGAGGCCTATGTAAGGGGGCCAGCCACGCGCCACACTCACTACCAAGTCACACCACCTTGTCTCTTTCTCTCTCCCTCTCCTGCTCGCCTTCCCATCATTCAACTACTTAACACAATACTTTCAATTGACTAAATAAAATAGAAAGGATTGTGACAGACGAAAATAAAGAACAGTTCTGAACTGTCTGCAACACAAGCTTTCTCGAGAAGGAAAGTACACAATGATAGGTAGACTGTAGCTATATTCTCTGCCCTGGCGAGTCCTAGCAAGTAAGCCATGCAGTTCTGGGGGAAGCGGTGAGCATCACACCCCACCCAAGATTTTTAAGAGGCTCCAACTATGAGCTCTAAATCTGACACGCAGAACCCATACAAAATTCGCCACTCCTAGCCACCCAGCGACAATGAAATGTAAAGCACAGTTCTCATCAAAATAACACAATTTAAAAATTAACAACCCTTCCCAACACAATAGATTAAATTACATAGTTATGCTCATAAGAGCGAGCTTCACTAGCCCAGCCTTCTGAGAGGAGTACAACTCAGAATTTCTGCTATAACATACTTATTTTTTTTTTAACTATCAAAGAAAGAGGTTTTATAGGATTTTTATATTTTTAATATGTTTATGGCGGCTGTACTACAGGGGCAAGCCTAGTTTTTACTTCTATACCAACACAGCAACTCCTACTTTACGACCCAATACGCTGGGCTACACACTCGAGCCAACAAGCACCAGACGTAAACATACTAATCAAACCAAAGTAGGAGGCTACCCTTGTGATGATCTACCCCGGGTCTTCCACCCTCGATAAGCAATCTGCAATCACATTCTCAGAACCGGCAATATGGCGTATGTCTAGGTTGTATTCCTGCAACATTAATGACCACCTGGTCAGCCTCATATTCCGGTTATGGAATTGATTCAGGAACTTGAGGGGGTGATGGTCGGTGTAGATCACCACAACTGGTCCATAGGCTGAAACATACACCTCAAAGTGCCTGAGCGCTAGCACAATCGCCAGCAGTTCCTTCTCAACTACTGAATAGTTCTTCTGCGCCGAGTTGAACTTTTTTGAGAAGAAACTGACTGGGTGCTCCAGCCCATCTTCGTCTGATTGCATCAGAACGGCACCAGCCCCCACACCACTGGCATCAGTTGCCAGCTGGAATGGTCGGCTAAAGTCCGGGGCCCTGAGGATTGGGTGAGTACACAACAGGTGTTTTACTAGCAAAAAAGCCCTCTCACACTCAGGCGCCCAGTTAAACCTTCTATCTTTGGCCAATAGGTCCGTCAGAGGAGCCAGCACAGTAGAATAGCCCTTTATAAAGCAGCAGTAGTAACCAATCATGCCCAAAAACCTCATGATCTGCTTCTTGGTGGACGGCCTGGGGAAGTGGTTAATAGCCAATATCTTGTTCTGTGGGGGGCACACCTGGCCCAAACCTACCATGAACCCCAGATACTGCACGGTAGCCCGCACAAAATCACACTTTCCCAGGTTGACCACCAAGTTTGCCTCGCTTAATTTCTTAAATAGGGATTCTACATGTTCACAGTGGCTCTCGAAATCGACATCGTGGATAATGACGTCGTCCAGGTACACTGTACAGTTCGGAATGTCAGCCACCAACTCATTCATCAAGCTTTGGAAGGTCGCTGGTGCGTTCTTTAGACCGTACGGCATGACATTACAACGATATGTAGCACCATCCACCACAAAACCACACACCTCTTTCGCCCGTTCAGACAAAGGCACCTGCCAGTAACCTTTTACCAGGTCCACCTTGGTCAAGAACTTGGCCCTGCCAATCTTGTCTACACAGTCATCGACCCGGGGAAGAGGATATGGGTTGGTGGGAGTCAAGCCGTTTAGCCTGCGGTAATCAACACAGAAGCGCACCTTGCCATCCGGCTTAGGTTGCAGCGTTACGGGAGATGTCCACTTTACCGCCCCCTTCTCGATCAGTCCCTGTTGCAACATATACTCCAACTCTGCCCGGAGGGCCGGAAGTTTAATAGGGGGCACCCTATAGGGCACTGATTTGAAGGGTGGGTGGTCTCCGACGTCAACGTCGTGCACCTCATGAGTAGTGAGGCCTGGGTGTTCCGCAAATACAGTAGGGTATAAACAGAATAGGCGCTCGACAGCCACACGCTGTTGCTCAGGTAGGTGTTGCAAAGCCTCATGAGCTGCCTGTCTCGTGTTTCCCACCCACTGATCTGCAGAAACATGATAATCCCAGTTGTCATCCACCTGCGCATGACTGTCCCGTTCTCCTTCTCCACCTTGACTGCTGAAAGTCATCACGGGGACAGTGAGAGGCTCAGGTGGGCGCCTCACATACTCCTTCATCAGGTTGACATGACATAACTGATTCCTCTTACGCCTGTCTGGAGTGGCCACCAGGTAATCTAAGTCCGAGAGCTTCTCTGCTACCCTATAAGGACCAGCGTACTTTGCGGATAAGGGGTGACCTACAAGAGGGAGTAGTATCAACATCTCCTGACCCCCGTGAAACTCCCTGAGTTTCACCTTTTGGTCGTACCTGTCCTTCATGAGGGCCTGAGAGCCTACCAGATTGCGGCCAGCCAACTCCAGACTACGCAACATTCGTTCTCTACTCTCAAGGACATACTTAAGCATAGAACATGGTTTAGCGGTGCCTTCCCATATCTCCTTTACCATGTGGAGAGGCCCTCTGACGCGGTGTCCAAACACAAGCTCATTAGGGCTAAACCCCAAACTCTCCCCAGGTACCTCTCGTGCAGCGAATAACACATACGGCAGGCCAAGATCCCAGTCCTTGCCGTTCTCAAGACAATAGCAGCGAAGCATGCTTTTTAGAGTGGAATGCCACCTCTCTAACACCCCCTGACTCTCTGGGTGATAAGCAGATGACACTACAGTGACTATCCCGTGCTGCTTCATTGTCTGAACGAACAAGTTGGAGGTGAAATTCGATCCTTGGTCTGACTGTATCTCCTGCGGTTATCCGTACCGGGAGAAGTATAATAGCAAGTTACGGACCACCGTCTTCGCCAAACCATTTCTCAACGGGTATGTGTCTGGGTACCGAGTTGCTACGTCCATGACTGTCAAGAGATATTTATTTTCGGCACTTGTGGGGGGGAGGGGGCCAACCATGTCAACTACTACTTTACTAAAGGGAGGCCCGCTGACGGGAATTAGGTATAACGGAGCCTTTGGGATGCACTGGTTAGGTTTCCCGACCTCTGCACATTGCCACCCATGACACCACTTGTGCTCTCAAACCAGGCCACCAAAACAGTTTCCCCAAAGCCGCCACCGTCTTACGGACACCTAAGTGTCCCGCCAGCGGTACATCATGAGCCAACCTTAGTAGGCTATCCCTGCATACCCTCGGTATGACCAGCTGGTCTACCACTCCTGACCTACCCTCCCAACTTCTCTGCGGGTCTTGGAATCGCTGATACAAGATGCCATCAATGAAAAAAAAATCTCCAGACTTTGCATCCCTGTCCTCTTCGAGTTCGACAGCACCGTTACTACACTTTAGAACCTCCGGGTCTTCTAGCTGCAATTTGCGAATATCTGATGGAGCTAGCCTGTCTAAGTGTTTGCGAAACAACTCATGCCCTCCCCCAACATTGAACTTTGCATCCCGTTGCTCTCTCCGTGTATACCGTTGCTGCCTCTGAGTCTCTTTAAGCCCTGCCTCTACACTCTCAGTGACAGGTGGTGGTGCTTCTCCAGACTCTAATAACGGTGCTAATACTGAGTCTCCGAGAAGCGCTGCTGGTACTAGACTCTCCACCGTATCAGCTTTCAGCACCTTCTCGTGACCGTTCCTCCGCTTATTTGAAGACTGTTGGTTAGGCTGTGACTCCCTGGATGCGAGAGATCTGGTTACAACACACGCCATTGGTTGCACCTGACACTTCTCAACCCACTCCTGTTCCTCCCTACTCACGTCGGCCGGCTCCTCGGCAACGACTAAGGGTGAAACCTTAGAAGCAGGCACCGCAAAGTCATTGTCGAGAAGGAGGTCGACGCCCCCAACAGGCAATTTCTCCACGATTCCCACATCCAGTTTGCGAGTCACACCGTCAACTACAAGCTCCATTCTAACAAGCGGGTATGACCTAATTGCATTAACTCCCTGCACCACAACTACCCGCGCCGCGTTTATGGGTCTACCAGTGAAATTCTTCAAGAGTGTCTGAGAGGCACCTGTGTCACGCAAAAGCTGTACCCCGTGCTTCTTGCCCCCCCACTTCACGCAGCCATGCCCTCTATGGTCGCAAAAGGCATCGCGGACAGGGTTCGAGCCTTCCGGATCCTTCTTCACTGGCGGTGCTCCATCCTCTGATCTTATGCCTCCAGCAAACACAGAAGACTTCTGGAACACCCCAATGCTGCGAGCCAATGACACAGCCGCCGTGGGAGGTCTGCTCGGACAAGCTTTTGCCATGTGCCCCTCTTTGTGACAGTGATAACACTCAAATTTCCCCTTGGACTTATACTGAGGTGTAAAAGTCCCCTGACCCTTCTTAAACGGGGCGGTGCTAGGTTTGTGATCAGTCTTGGTGTCATTGCTTTTAAATTTATGTGTGTCCATATTCCGGGGAAGGGGAGGGTAACGCTCCTTAACGCCTACATCGTTTCTCTGTGCAGAGCCGCACCCCTGAATTAGTGACAACCGAAGATCAGCCATCTCTGCTGCTTCTACGAGAGTTCTTGGGTTCTTCTCTTTCAGGTGTAAAGTCAAGTCGCCGCCCGTACACTTATAAAACTGCTCTAGAAGCATCAACTGTTTCATCTCATCAAACGTAGTTGTCTTCTCTGATCTGAGCCAGTTTCCCATAGCGTCGGACAGGTCCCGGGCGTGTTCCAAGAAGGTACTGTCTCGCCCCTTAGTCACACCCTGGAACTTTAACCTATATGTCTTGGGTTGTAGCTCGTATGCCCGCAGGACAGCCTCCTTGAGCTCCTCATAAACAACGCAGGACTCCAAAGGTAGTGCATCGTAAGCCTTGAGCCCCTTACCTACGAGTCTAGAGGACACAAGGGCCGCCCACTTAACTTCAGGCCACTGATGCTCCCGGCACTTCTTCTCAAATCTATTGAAAAACTCCGTGACACCAGACTCGTCAAATACAGGGACCAGTTTGAGAAGGTGCGACAGAGACTGATCATGCGCATGGTTTCCAGTACCGAGTCGCTGTCCCGTCGTCTCAACACGAGACTTCTCTAAATCCATGTCGGCACAGTATCTTGTAGATTCTAGTTCAGTCCTAAGCTCAGCTTCCCTCGTCTGTTGCTGCATCCTAGCCAGCTCTTTTCTCTCTTCTATCTTAGCTAGCTCTATCTGCTGTTGACTCTGATGTTGCATCTTTGCCATCTCGAGCTGAAAGAGCATCTCCGGGGTCAAACCTTGAGGAGGAGGAGGAGATGCAATGATGTTAGAAATACCCGGTGATCCCCCCAGGGGCAAACCACCCTGCCAGTCACTACCCACCTGCGGAAGCGTGCTCAGGGTCGGTACTCCAATAGGAGGATTGGGAGTCGAGTGAAGGGGAAGCTCGGCCAAAGGGCTCTGAGCACTCACCCTACCTCGTACGCCAGTCACCCCACCCAGCACACACGTCATCAGGTCATCCTTGGTCATGCCACTAGTACATACATGACCGATAGCTGCGGCTAAGCACTGGAAACCGTACCGATTCATACCCACCAACCGGTCGGAAGTAACAGGCCATTGTAAAAAATTCCTTGCATCCTCCTCACTGTTCACCAAGTTAACAACCTGCCCATGCTGCTGCTCCTCAGCTTCTACATCACGTACTGTGTCTTCATCCTGCACTGATCCGCTATAAGACATGATGCTCACTGAAGATTTTTCACTTTGATACACAAAAAAGAAGTACCCCAAACTCTTATACCACAATATTCACAATAAAAATCTCGGACAGCTTAAGTGCTATATTACTTTGCTAAAAAAATAATTCTTGCATGTCCTCAAAAAATATTCCACAAAATCAACAAATGTTCACTGCCTAAACTGTGAGAAAAATCTGCACAATAACCTGCAATTATATGTCAGTTCACCAAATCCTGAGCTAGGTCGCCATTTGTTACGATCGGGTCTCGTATAAATCAGTGGCTCTTATACATTGGACTAGACTGGCATAAATGCAACAACGGAAACGCTAGATCGAACCCCTGATATATAATCCCGTCGAACAAAGAACACATATACCCTCCAGAGTTATATCTGCGATAGCGGGGTATCTTAACTCTCAGTATCTATGTGCTTCTACTATAGGCTGATGTTCTCTGAAACAGCCTATTACCTATAAAATATGGTTGCTTAGTTATGGTACACAAGGAAAAGATAGTTAACTTGATTAAATCACAAGAGTGATCTAATGCAAACAAGAAGAAGGTTTACTTAACGTTACTTTAATCAATAATATCTGTCACTCCTTTATGAAAGAAAGTGTTGTAAAGTCCTCAAGCACCGAACAAGGAATCTTCTGAATAATGTCGGATGCTACTAAGAAGAACGTATCGGAAATGGAACCACAAAATAGCAGGAGGCAGGACAATGCACGTGTAGGCTAAATACACAAAAAGGCTGGACATATAATGTTATTGGACACAAGAATATTATAAGCGGTGCAACTGTAATAATGCTCGCCACGAAAAAGTAGTACTCCTATTAACAAAACCGGTCTATGCTGGTTGTGTCTCTCTACAGCAACCTAGACCTCAAAATGATTGTGTAAAAATAATGGGTATGCATAAAAGAGTATATGATCTAATCCAGGTAATGTCTACCCGGGTTAATAAAGTCTAGCTGGGATGCGTAAAGGTACAGAATTCTGGTGGAGCAAGGCACCTCCTAGCCTAGTGTGGACCTTGGGTCTGTGCGGCCTGATTACGTTAATATGAAGGGGTGCTCTCTTGAGGATTCTCGATCACAAGTATTGAGTATCCTCCTGGTGACCCTCAAAAGTAAAAGCAAATAGAGTTAGAACAGTGATGGGTGGATTAGGCAAGCAGCCCTCACGCACTACACAGTCTAAACTCCAAGGTACACAGACAAAAGATCCACCCAGGTAACCCACAGAATCCGTAGTGTTGTGTAGCTCAAAAGTAGCCTACACACATTGAAAACTCCAACAGCAAGGTACCTGATCCCTAGTCTAGCATTATTTAACCCTGTAGAAACATTAGTGATTGATGGAGACAGTCTGAGCAATACAATCTCCCAAAAAGACAATGACTATCTTCAACCTTAATCTAGTACATAAGAAATGTGAGATCCAGCATATAATACAGTTTTGCCACCAATTCAAGGTGTGGATGCAGAGAACCAGAGGGGGATTGATATTAATAAAAGGTGAGGAAGTAGTGGAAATGATAGAGGCAGTAGGAGAGAAAGATTCTAAGACAAGAGTGTGGGACAGTTCAAGGGAGATGCTTAGAGTATGCTGTCTGGGAAGGATCTGACAAGGATATTCCCATGGACCTCCTGGCTGGAGTCCCAGTTCGCAAGAATGGCACGAGGGCGCACGACAGTCGCCAAGTAAGCAGCCGCGTAGTAGGCAGTGTTAGGCAGGAGGCAACGAATCCCGCGAGGCCTATGTAAGGGGGCCAGCCACGCGCCACACTCACTACCAAGTCACACCACCTTGTCTCTCTCTCTCTCCCTCTCCCTGACAGATTTGAGATATTGGTAGAGATGGAAGACGAACCAGAGGAGACCAGGCTCGTTGGGGATTCCATCCTACGAGGACAGGTCGAAGAGTTCTGCGACAGAGTCCCAATTCAACGAAAAAGATTTTGCATCCCAGGAGCTGGACTGGACGACATTGTGGAAGCCTTCGAAGATACCACAAAGGATGCAAATGAAAATACCCTTTTTGTCATCCATGCTGGTTCAAATGACGTCATGCGCACCAGATCCGAAGAGTTGATGGAGAAATATCGCAAGATGATCCAGCACTACAAAAACAAGTCAAGGAATATCATCATCTCAGGCATTCTCCCCAAGATCGACGCACCTGACAAATTCTACGACAAGGCCTTCAGCACAAATAGCCGACTAAAATATTTGTGTCTGAGGGAAGAAGTTGAATTCATCAACCTCTGGGACACCTTCTACAACCAGCCTACTCTGTTCCGCAAGGATGGCACTCATCTAAACCCTGTGGGTTCAGCACGCATGGGTTGTCTCCTACACGAAGCAGTCCGCAGCCATGGATCAAAAAACGCCATCCGAGAAGAAGCAGCAGTGACATAAATCATCCAACGCCAAGAAAAAACAGAGGCAACCGAGGACCACCAGCGATAAGGACCGAAGACAGCGAGGACCGAGGACAGCCATGAACATAAATGTAGATCCGACAAGAACCAAAAATATTATTAAAGAGCGTTCCGTGAGTTCTAAAATACAAATTTAAAGGTTTTCTATGCAAACGCTCGTAGCATACGCAATAAATTTTCAGATTTAGAGGAGCTAGTGTTTACAGAAAATTATGATGTGATTGGCATAACAGAATCTTGGCTCAATAAAGAAGATAGAGACTTTTTAGCAGAGTATTCACTTCCCGGTTATGTAATGTTTGAGAAAAGCCGAATAAATCGAAATGGAGGTGGCGTTTTACTTTATATCAAAGAAAGTCTTAACCCTACCCTCTTGTCAAAACCTCAAATTGTGAACGTCGACGCATCTTTTGTGCTAATAAAGAATAATAAAGGTACAAAAATAATACTTGCATTAATATACAGACCTCCAGCTCAATCAGTGCAAACTGACCGAGAAATTTACGAACAAATTGCAGATGTAAGTAACTCACAATATACCGTAATTTTTGGCGACTTTAATTTACCTGTGACCAAGTGGGGCGATACTCTTACATCACACTCTGGACATGACTTGTATACGAACTTGCAAGAGAGTTCGCTTTATCAATTTGTTCGAACGCCAACCCGTGGTAATAACGTTCTTGACATTGTACTTGCAACAAAAGAAGAATTAATAGAGAATTTGAATGTTGGTGATGAATTCAGTAACAGCGACCATCGTACGATAACTTTCACTTTAAAGTTTACTAGTAACGAACCAAATAGTAGCATCGAAAAAGTCCCTAATTTCAAGAAAGCAAACTTCCATAAACTTAGAGCTATGTTTAAAGAAACTGACTGGAGCTTTTTAATTCACAATAACGACATAAATACATCTTGGAAGTTATTCGAAGCCACTAACCTAAAAGCAGTGCAAGACTGCATACCATCGAAAATACGGCGTCCAGGCCATAATAATAAGCCCAAATGGTGGAATAAAGATATTTCAAACTGCCTGCTTGCTAAGAAATGTGCTAATGATAGATTAAAATCCTCACAAAATGACGAAGAACGGCTGAAATTTGTAGAGCTACGACGCAAAGCCAAAAAGTTAATAAAGCAAAGTAAAAAGACCTTAGAGTTACATATTGTGAATCAAAGTAAAACAAACCCGAAAGAATTCTATAGTTATATCAGAAAGAAAAAAGTAGTTACTTCAACTGTTGGACCGTTAGTCGATGAAAATGGAGAATACACCAAAGACGAAGTACAAATGAGTAATGCCCTCAATACCTTCTTTGCATCAGTTTTTACAACAGAAGACCTCAGTGATATCCCTACACCATCGCCGATTCAGATTGATAATTCAGATGTTCTAAGCAATATCACCGTTACAGAGAGAGAAGTATTGAATTGTTTAGATAAACTCAAGGTAAATAAAACGCCAGGACCTGATAAAATCTCGCCTAGAGTTCTAAAGGAAGCTAAGGATGAGCTCTCCAAACCACTGACATTACTATTCAATAAATCCTTGCAGTCTGGAACTATGCCCGATCAGTGGAAGCTAGCCAACGTAACACCGATATTAAAAAAGGCAGCAAATCCCTACCCAGTAACTATCGTCCAATTAGCTTAACCTCAGTTGTATGTAAAATGCTAGAAACGGTCATACGAGACAGACTCGTAAATCACTTAGAGGAAAATAACATACTTAAAGATACTCAACACGGCTTTCGTAAAAAACGTTCCTGTTTAACAAACTTCTTAGACTTCTTCCACGATATCCTCAACCTCTACGATGAGAGTAAAGCTGTAGATATTATATACCTTGATTTTCAAAAGGCCTTTGACAAAGTTCCCCACAAACGTTTACTGCTAAAACTAAAAGCGCATGGAATACAAGACGGTGTGTTGAAATGGATAGAAAATTGGCTCAGCGACAGAAAGCAAAGAGTAGTCATAAACGGTAAGGCATCTAAATGGACCAATGTAAGTAGCGGGGTACCCCAGGGATCGGTACTAGGACCAATTCTCTTTCTAATTTACATCAACGACATAGATGAGGGTCTCACCTGTACAATCTCAAAATTTGCTGACGATACAAAAATTGCAAATAGCGTACTCTCAAAAGATCAAGTTGACGTAATGCAACACAATCTAGATAAATTGTCATGTTGGGCCCAAATTTGGCAAATGAGTTTCAATGCGGATAAATGTAAAGTACTACATATCGCTGATATCGGATACCTAAATGAGAAAGCAAACTATTCGATGAATGGCACTCAGCTTAAGAATGTAAACAGAGAAACCGATCTGGGAGTAACAATATCGAGTAACCTAAAACCGAGTCAACAATGTTCAGAAGTTGTTAAGAAGGCAAACAAAATAATTGGCTTTATAGGCAGGTCATTTGAGCATAAATCCAAAGAAGTTATCCTAACCCTTTACAATTCCTTAGTCCGCCCTCTTCTGGAATACTGCGTTCAATCCTGGTGCCCTTATTATCAAAAAGATATAAACAAGCTAGAACGAGTTCAACGTAGTTGTTAGAGTTAGAGTTAAATGATACCTAGCCTAAAGAACAAACCATACGAAGAGCGTCTTAGAGAATTAAATCTATTTCCTTTAACCCAGCGCAGATTAAGAGGTGACTTAATTCAAGTGTTCAAAATCATCAAAGGCATCGACAATATGAACTGTAGTAAGTACTTCACTATCGACCAATCTAATTACACGCGGGGAAACGGTTTCAAAATTATTGGTAAATCTTTTAACTTACACGAATCTAAGAATTTCTTCTTCAATCGAGTTGTCAACTTGTGGAATGGGCTTCCCCGAAACGTTATAGACTGCATCACCGTTGATTCATTTAAACTCCGCCTAGACAAATATCTCGCATCAAACCCGCGACTGACTGCGTTTGTAAATGAATAACTTTATTTTATCCCCCCCTCAGTTACTAACCCATCTGTCCCCTACTAACTTCCTAATCCTGCCACGGACATTAGTTCCAGGGCAGTAATTCGCTTTCCAATGTTCCCTTACCCACTCTAAACCACTGTTTGGACACTTGATCCTCAGTGTTTTGGAGGACAAGCAACCTAGAAGGGTCACTAGATCTGTTGTTGCTTGATTTCCTTTGTACTCCTTTGTACTCCCGCTCGCTTCCCATCATTCAACTACTTAACACAATACTTTCAATTGACTAAATAAAATAGAAAGGATTGTGACAGACGAAAATAAAGAACAGTTCTGAACTGTCTGCAACACAAGCTTTCTCGAGAAGGAAAGTACACAATGATAGGTAGACTGTAGCTATATTCTCTGCCCTGGCGAGTCCTAGCGAGTAAGCCATGCGGTTCTGGGGCAAGCGGTGAGCGTCACATCTAACCTAGTATTATGGGTGGGGGCTGCTGCCCCCACACCCCCGCTGGTTGACTACTAATCCCTTAGTAAAAAAAAAAAAAAAAAATTGGCTGTTGATTATACGAAGGTGAAATAAAGTCGATGAAGCCTACGGTGTTTACTCTGCAATCTTCAGCTTTGATTGTACTGTACATTGATAACGGGAAAGTACCTATTGACAACCTTGTTACGAAAATTAAATTTTAGTACCATACTTTTATATTTGTTTTTTCCGAGGGTTTAACACATTTTCATATGATCTTTAGAGCTATCGATAACTAGAAGTATCGTATTGACAACCTTGTTACGAAAAAGAAATTTTAGTACCATACTTTTTTATTAAGTTTTGCCGAGGGTTAAAACAAAAAATCTTATGATCTTTAGAGCATATAGATTCAATATTTATCTTCAAATATATCGACAAAATTCGTGGTATTAAAATAACATTGAACCGTCCAAATTCGACACCTAAACGGCACGACAGGTCTTAATATTGACAAACAAAAATTAGGCAAAAGGTTTTAAAATCGCCAAACTGACGGAACGAATGTCTTAAAACCTCAACACTAATATGCTAAACATGAGGGAGAAGGGGGTCCATAAAAAGCGAGTACTGCCCCCTTAATGAAATGTGGATTGTAAAACTAGTATGTTAATGTTGTTAGCTATGGCGCAGGGTGATTTAGATGCTGTCGTATATAGTGATCCAACATACCGCCCCCCCCCCCCCCTCCCACCCCTCTCTCTACCCCAATAGCGTCATCTAGCTTACTCCCTCCTCCCCCCCCCCCCCCCTCCTTCTCTCTCTCTCTCTCTCTCTCTGATGGAGGTTTAGGAAGGAAACAAAACATAATAACAAATAAATACATAAATTAGCAAATAAATACTCCCATCCCCCCTATTCATGTCACACCCTCCCCTACACCCCCCTCCCTCCCCACTACATTCACCCCCTCCCTTCCCACTACATGCATCCCCCTCCCTCCTTCCCTCCCCACTACATTCAACCCCCCCTCCCTCACCACTACATTCATCCCCCTCCCCCCCTCACCACTACATTCATCCCCCTCCCTCCCTCCCCACTACATTCATCCCCCTCCCACCCCACTACATTCATCCCCCTCACTCCCTCCCCACTACATTCATCCCCCTCCCTCCCTCACCACTACATTCATCCCCCTCCCTCCCTCCCCTCTACATTCATCCCCCTCCCTCCCTCCCCACTACATTCATCCCCCTCCCTCCCTCCCCACTACATTCATCCCCCTCCCTCCCCACTACATTCATCCTCCTCCCTCCCCACTACATTCATCCCACTCCCTCCCCACTACATTCATCCCCCTCCCCACTACATTCATCCCCCTCCCTCCCTCCCCACTACATTCATCCGCCTTCCCCACTACATTCATACTCCTCCCTGCCTTCCCACTACATGCATCCCCCTCCCTCCTTCACGACTCCGTTGATCCCCCTCCCTCCCTCCCTCCCTCCCCACTACAATCAGCCCCCTTCCTCCCTCACCACTACATTCATCCCCCTCCCTCCCTCACCACTACATTCATCCCCCCTCCCTCCCTCAACACTACATTCATCCCCCTCCCTCCCTCCCCACTACATTCATCTCCCTCTCTCCCTCCTCCCTACATTCATCCCCCTCCCTCCCCACTACATTCATCCCCCTCCTCACTACATTCATCCCCCTACCTCCCTCCCCACTACATTCATCCCCCTCCCTCCCTCACCACTACATCCATCCCCCTCCCTCCCTCCCCACTACATTCATCCCCCTCCCTCACCACTACATCCCTCCCCCTCCCTCCCTCCCCACTACATTCATCCCTCTCCCCACTACATTCACCCACCTCCCTCCCTCACCACTACATTCATCCCCCTCCCTCCCTCACCACTACATTCATCCCCCTCCCTCCCTCCCCACTACATTCATACCCCTCCCTCCCCACTACATTCATCCCCCTCCCTCCCTCCCCCCTACATTCATCCCCCTCCCTCCCTCTCCACTACATTCATCCCCCCCCTCCCTCCCTCCCCACCACATTCATCCACCTCCATCCCCACTACATTCATCCCCCTCCCTCCCTCACCACTACATTCATGCCCCTCCCTCCCTCCCCACGACATTCATCCCCCTCCCTCCCTCCCCACTACATTAAACCCCCCCCCCTCCCCACTACATTCATCCCCATACCCACTACATTCATCCCCCTCCCTCCCTCCCCACTACATTCATCACCCTCCTTCCCTCCCCACTACATCCATCCCCCTCCATCCCTCTCCACTACATTTATCCCCCTCCCTCCCCACTATATTTATCACCCTCCATCCCTCTCCACTATATTTATCACCCTCCATCCCTCTCCACTATATTTATCACCCTCCATCCCTCTCCACTATATTTATCACCCTCCATCCCTCCCCACTACATTCATCCCCCTCCCTCCCAACTACATTCATGCCCCACCCTCCCTCCCCACTACATTCATCCCCCTCCCTCCCTCACCACTACATTCATCCCCCTCCCTCCCTCCCCACTACATTCATCAACCTCCATCCCTCCCCATTACATTCATCCCCCTCCCTCCCAACTACATTCATCCCCCTCCCTCCCTCCCCACTACATTCATCCCCCTCCCTCCCTCACCACTACATCCATCCCCCTCCCCACTACATTCAACCCCCCCCCTCCCCACTACAATCATCCCCCTTCCTCCCTCCCCACTACCTTCATCCCCCTCCCTCTCTCCCCACTACATTCATCCCCCTCCCTCCCTCCCCACTACATTCATCCCCCTCCCTCCCCTCTACATTCATTCCCCTCCCTCCCTCCCACTACATTCATCCCCCTCCCTCCCTCTCCACTACATTCATTACCCTCCCTCCCTTACCACTACATCCATCCCCCTCCCTCTCCGTCCCCACTACATTCACCCCCCCTCACCACTACATTCATCCCCCTCCCTCCCTCACCACTACATTCATCCCCCTCCCTCCCTTCCCACTACATTCATCCCCCTCCCTCCCTCCCCACTACATTCATCCCCCTCCCTCCCTCCCTACTACATCCATCCCCTCCCCTACATTCATCCCCCTCCCTCCCTCCCCACTACATTCATCCCCTCCCTCCCTCACCACTACATCCATCCCCCTCCCCACTATATTCATCCCCCTCCCTCCCTCACCACTACATCCATCCCCTCACCACTACATTCATCCCCCTCCCTCCCTCACCACTACATTCATCCCCCTCCCTCCCTCCCCACTACATTCATCCCCCTCCCTCCCTCCCCACTATTCATCCCCCCTCCCTCCCCACTACATTCATCCCCCTCTCTCCCTCCCTCCCGACTACATTCATCCCCCTCCCTCCCTCCCCACTACAATCATACCCCTCCCTCCCCCCCACATTCATCCCCCTTCCTCCCTCCCCACTACATTCATCCCCCTCCCTCCCTCCCCACTACATTCATCCCCTCCCTCCCTCCCCCACTACATTCATCCCCCTCCCTCCCCACTACATTCATTCCCTCCCTCCCTCCCCACTACATTCATCCCCCTCCCTCCCTCCCCACTACATTCATCCCCCTCCCTCCCTTACCACATCCATCCCCCTCCCTCTCCGTTCCCACTACATTCACCCCCCCCCCCTCACCACTACATTCATCCCCCTCCCTCCCTCACCACTACATTCATCCCCCTCCCTCCCTTCCCACTACATTCATCCCCCTCCCTCCCTCCCCACTACATTCATCCCCCTCCCTCCCTCACCACTACATCCATCCCCCTCCCCACTACATTCATCCCCCTCCCTCCCTCCCCACTACATCCATCCCCTCCCTCCCTCCCCACTACATACATCCCCCTCCCTCCCTCACCACTACATCCATCCCCCTCCCCACTATATTCATCCCCCTCCCTCCTTCCCCACTACATTCATCCCCCTCCCTCCCTCCCCACTACATTCATCCCCCTCCCTCCCCACTACATTCATCCCCCTCCCTCCCCACTACATTCATCCCCCTTCCCTCCCTCCCCACTACATTCATCCCCCTCCCTCCCTCACCACTACATCCATCCCCCTCCCCACTACATTCATCCCCCTCCCTCCCTCCCCACTACATTCATCCCTCCCTCCCCACGACAGCATCCCCCTCCCTCCCTCACCACTACATCCATCCCCCTCCCCACTATATTCATCCCCTCCCTCCCCACTACATTCATCCCCCTCCCTCCTCCCCACTACATTCATCCCCCTCCCTCCCCACTACATTCATCCCCCTCCCTCCCCCACTACATTAATCCCACTCCCTCCCTCCCCACTACATTAATCCCACTCCCTCCCTCCCCACTACATTCATCCCCCTCCCTCCCTCCCCACTACATTCATCCCCCTTCCTCCCTCCCCATTTGAATGTTGGTGATGAATTCAGTAACAGCGACCATCGTACGATAACTTTCACTTTAAAGTTTACTAGTAACAAACCAATAGTAGCATCGAAAAAGTCCCTAATTTCAAGAAAGCAAACTTCCATAAACTTAGAGCTATGTTTAAAGAAACTGACTGGAGCTTTTTAATTAACAATAACGACATAAATACATCTTGGAAGTTATTCGAAACCACTTACCTAAAAGCAGGGCAAGACTGCATACCATCGAAAATACGGCGTCCAGGCCATAATAATAAGCCCAAATGGTGGAATAAAGATATTTCAAACTGCCTGCTTGCTAAAAAAATTGCTAATGATAGATTAAAATCCTCACAAAATGACGAAGAACGGGTGAAATTTGTAGATCTACGACGCAAAGCCAAAAAGTTAATTAAGCAGAGTAAAAAGACCTTAGAGTTACATATTGTGAATCAAAGTGAAACAAACCCGAAAGAATTCTATAGTTATATCAGAAAGAAAAAAGTTGTTACTTCAACTGTTGGACCGTTAGTCGATGAAAATGGAGAATACACCAAAGACGAAGTACAAATGAGTAATGCCCTCAATACCTTCTTTCCATCAGTTTTTACAACAGAAGACCTCAGTGATATCCCTACACCATCGCCGATTCAGATTGATAATTCAGATGTTCTAAGCAATATCACCGTTACAGAGAGAGAAGTATTGAATTGTTTAGATAAACTCAAGGTAAATAAAACGCCAGGACCTGATAAAATCTCGCCTAGAGTTCTAAAGGAAGCTAAGTATGAGCTCTCCAAACCACTGACATTACTATTCAATAAATCCTTGCAGTCTGGAACTATGCCTGATCAGTGGAAGCTAGCCAACGTAACACCGATATTAAAAAGAGGCAGCAAATCCCTACCCAGTAACTATCGTCCAATTAGCTTAACCTCAGTTGTTTGTAAAATGCTAGAAACGGTCATACGAGACAGACTCGTAAATCACTTAGAGGAAAATAACATACTTAAAGATACTCAACACGGCTTTCGTAAAAAACGTTCCTGTTTAACAAACCTCTTAGACTTCTTCCACGATATCCTCAACCTCTACGATGAGAGTAAAGCTGTAGATATTATATACCTTGATTTTCAAAAGGCCTTTGACAAAGTTCCCCACAAACGTTTACTGCTAAAACTAAAAGCGCATGTAATACAAGACGGTGTGTTGAAATGGATAGAAAATTGGCTCAGCAACAGAAAGCAAAGGGTAGTCATAAACGGTAAGGCATCTAAATGGACCAATGTAAGTAGCGGGGTACCCCAGGGATCGGTACTAGGACCAATTATCTTTCTAATTTACATCAACGACATAGATGAGGGTCTCACCTGTACAATCTCAAAATTTGCTGACGATACAAAAATTGCAAATAGCGTACTCTCAAAAGAACAAGTTGACGATATGCAACACAATCTAGATAAATTGTCATGTTGGGCCCAAATTTGGCAAATAAGTTTCAATGCGGATAAATGTAAAGTACTACATGTCGGCATGGACTTCTAGAATAGATGGACAGGAAACTCCCAAAAATGGGAAAAATTATTGGGGGCTTATGCACATTTTTTGACCTAGTGAAAAAACCGTAAGAGATAACCTCAAAATTCTTTTTGGATATTGGGGAGCAACTATTTTTGCTAACAACTGGGCCCAGGAAATATTGAAATCGCATAAGAGGGGTCCATGGGGGCCCTTGGGCAAAAAGGGGCCCATTTTCCAAAAAACATTCTTTTTATTTCTAAGCTCTATTTTATCCGAAAGTTTTGATATTGATGTCAAATATTATGTTTTTGGGATGAACAAACGCTATAGAACACATTTCAATAGTCACAAAGTTCAACTTCCTGTCCAAAATTAGAAAAAACAAAATGGCCTCCAGTATTTTTTTCATAATTTGACTCAAAATTAGTCGAATATCCAAAAGTAATGATATTGGTGTCTAATATTGTTTTTGGGGCCAACAAATGCTATAGAACACATTTCAATAGTCACAAAGTTCAATTTCCTGTCTAAAAATAGAAAAAGTCACAATGGGCACAATATTTGTTTATAATTTGACTCAAAATTAAAAGAAAATCATTGTCTTGGTATTTATTTTAATTATTTTGAGGTTGACAAATGCAGTACAATTAATATCTATGGTAAAAAAATTCAACTTCCTGTACAAACATAACAAAATTCAAAATGGTCGTCTATAAAATAACCTGCATCAAAATTCAGAGCATTCAATCAACCTAATTGTGCCAAGACTGATATAGATATTTCCCATGTGTATACACTTCAGATTGGAACAGTTCTACGCCCACTTAGCCGCCCTTGCTTTATGCCCTTAGTGTCTGCATGTTTTAGCTTGTCATTGATGTATTTTGCAAATGCTTTGATAAAGCAATTGTTGAATCTCCTGAGTTTGGTATGTACATTCGGAATTTCAAAACCTGAGGATTCATAAATCAACTGATATGCATCCAGGAAGACTTGAGGGCAGCATTTTTTCTCTCTTGTTTTGAAAAATGCATACAGATACTGTGAGAGGTCATATAATTCAGCAGGCGGATGTCCAAGACCACCACGAGACACCCTATCTAAAAATTCTGAATTGTCATTAGGAATATCAGAAGCAGAGACAGAGCATCCTTCTTTGAAGGCAACATAGCCAGATATGTAGTAAAGAACAGATTTTTCTATTTCTGTAAGTTGTGTTGATATTTGAAAACATGAATCAATAATTTCCTGATCATCTTCACTGTGTGCCACGCCCTTGCAGCACTCGCTGATCCCTGAGCTTTGAAGTTTGTCTGAAAGTTCTAATTGATTGAAGAGCTTGATTCTCTGTAGCTTCAATCCATTATACACTTGGTAAGTGGAGATGTGGAAATTCCCCAAACTGCTCTGGCGGTAGATTCCAAATTCACCCTCCAATCGATCACTTTGTATTTTTCCAGTGAGAACATACTTGAAGCCAGCATCTATTAAACATTTGACAAGGGAAACTAATCCAGTCAAAGTTTGATGGAGCGCATTACTGGTTTCAGTGGTAAGCCCATGTTTCCGACTGCCTCTGATGGAACAATCCATAAATTTTAATGTTGTTGCAACCTTTTCTATATATTCAAGTCTCTGTCACCTTTGTCATTGTAGGGCTTTCTGTCAGGATCATTTGTTCTATATCCTTTGTGTGGAGATTTGATGTTCAACATGTTCCATGTTCTTGTCACCATCTTCACAAAAATTGATGTACTGATCAAACCTCTCTTTTCTAAAGCTGCCACTGTTTTTTCATTAAATAGATCACATGCTAGTTTAACTCTTTGTTTTTCAAAATTGTTTGGATACAGTGCTGCATATGACAGTTTGGTTTCTTTCAAGCATGATTCATTTTCCTCATTAAAAATGTTGATGATATCAGAAAATTTTGCAAAGTGACAAACTTGTGTTTCTGGATCAATACACTTTAGTGTTTGTGTTTTTTCTGTGACCCAGTTGTTTCGAATATTTTTGAAACAGTGAGTCATATCATAGAATGTGAAAAGTTCTTTGAAGATGGGATTTTCATATGGGTGTACAACTGAATAGATTGCTATACTAGTCATGTTCTGATGGTATACTTTGAACATTTTTTGATTCACAGAGTGATTATCTGTCATTATGAGGAAAACAAATCCACCAACTTCAAATACAATCTCCATAACAATATCAATTTGTTCTTTCAAGAATTCATGTTTTAAGCTATGAATAGGTAGTAGACGAGCAACAAAAGCAGGCACACCCATTGATGGATTAATCATAATAGCCAGAACTGTTTTTGCAACCTTTTGTTCTTCAGAATCCACAGCAAATCCAATTATTTGATCTACCCACTTGTCCACCCCAAGACAGCCGTCCACCCCTCACTTAGTCTCGTCCACCCTAAGGTGGACTGTCCACCCAGGTTGAATAGCACTGTCCTATAGTGTGCTCCGTGCTAAAACTATTCACTAATCATTATCATGGACTTCTAAAATAGACGACCATTATGAATTTTGTTATGCTTGTACAGGAAGTTGATATTTTTTACCATAGATATGAATTGTATTGCATTTGTCAACCTTAAAATAATCAAAATAAACACCAAGACAATGATTTTCGACTAATTTTGAGTCAAATTATAAAACAAATATTGGGGCCATTTTGATTTTTTAAATTTTTAGAAAGGAAGTTGAACTTTGTGACTATTGAAATGTGTTCTATAGCATTTTTTGACCTCAAAAACATAATATTAGATACCAATATCATTCTTTCAGATTGTCGACAAAGTTTGAGTCAAATTATAAAAAATATTGGGGCCATTTTGATTTTTTTTCAATTTTTAGACAAGAAGTTGAACTTTGTGACTATTGAAATGTGTTCTATAGCATTTTTTGACCCCAAAAACATAATATTAGACATCAATATCATTACTTTCGGATAAAATAGAGCTTAGAAATAAAACGAATGGTTTTTGGAAAATGGGCCCCTTTTTGGCCCAAGGGCCCCCATGGACCCCTCTTATGCGATTTCAATATTTCCTGGGCCCAGTTGTTAGCAGAAATAGTTGCTTCCCAATATCCAAAAATAATTTTGAGGTTATCTCTTACGGTTTTTTCACTAGGTCAAAAAATGTGCATAAGCCCCCAATAATTTTTCCCATTTTTGGGAGTTTCCTGTCCATCTATTCTAGAAGTCCATGATGTCGGATACCTAAATGAGAAAGCAAACTATTCGATGAATGGCACTCAGCTTAAGAATGTAAACAGAGAAACCGATCTGGGAGTAACAATATCGAGTAACCTAAAACCGAGTCAACAATGTTCAGAAGTTGTTAAGAAGGCAAACAAAATAATTGGCTTTATAGGCAGGTCATTTGAGCATAAATCCAAAGAAGTTATCCTAACCCTTTACAATTCCTTAGTCCGCCCTCTTCTGGAATACTGCGTTCAATCCTGGTGCCCTTATTACCAAAAAGATATAAACAAGCTAGAACGAGTTCAACGTAGAGTTACCAAAATGATACCTAGCCTAAAGAACAAACCATACGAAGAGCGTCTTAGAGAATTAAATCTATTTCCTTTAACCCAGCGCAGATTAAGAGGTGACTTAATTCAAGTGTTCAAAATCATCAAAGGCATCGACAATATGAACTGTAGTAAGTACTTCACTCTCGACCAATCTAATTACACGCGGGGAAACGGTTGCAAAATTATTGGTAAATCTTTTAACTCACACGAATCTAAGAATTTCTTCTTCAATCGAGTTGTCAACTTGTGGAATGGGCTTCCCCGAGACGTTATAGACTGCAGAACCGTTGATTCATTTAAACTCCGCTTAGACAAATATCTCGCATCAAATCCGCGACTGACTGCGTTTGTAAATGAATAACTTTATTTTATCCCCCCCTCAGTTACTAACCCATCTGTCCCCTACTAACTTCCTAATCCTGCCACGGACATTAGTTCCAGGGCAGTAGTTCCCTTTCCAATGTTCCCTTACCCACTCTAAACCACTGTTTGGACACTTGATCCTCAGTGTTTTGGAGGACAAGCAACCTAGAAGGGTCACTAGACCTGTTGTTGCTTGATTTCCTTTGTACTCCTTTGTACATTCATCCCCCTCCCCACTACATTCATCCCCCTCCCTCCCCACTACATTCATCCCCCTCCCTCCCTCCCCACTACATTCCTGCCCCTCCCTCCCCACTACATTCCTCCCCCTCCCTCCCTCCCCACTACATTCATCCCCCTCCCTCCCTCACCACTACATTAATCCCCCTCCCTCCCTCCCCACTACATTCATCCCCCTCCCTCTCCACTACATTCATCCCCCTCCCTCCCTCCCCACTACACGAGCCCGACGCGCCAACCCGCCAACAGCACTTCGCTCTTGCTGCTCGAAACTTGACCATAACTTGAGTACTCCATTACTCATCCCCTTATTTGTTTGCATGAGCTGTAGCTAAGCTCTAGCTTAACTGCCCTGTAGTTGCTTTGCATGTAATTTTGCTGTGTTTTTGACTGATAAACGTTTGTTTTTCGAGACTGTTTTTGTTTACATTTGTACCGGTTAGTGACGACCGACGCTCTAAAGTAAACAAACTATTTGCTTGATTCATATTATAAAGTTCTAGCACTTATTGTAGATATTTTAGCCCTCACTGTAGTTAAGTGCTTAGCAAACCACCCAGTAGTTATCTTGCATGACATTGTACTGTAGTTTTGACTGATAAACGTTTGTTTTTCAAAATTATATTTGTCAAGTTAGTAGAGACGCCGCCGATACCAGCGCCACCTGTGTACGCATAAACAAACCCTCTTCTTGTATTTTATATATCAAAGTCTAGCCAATACTGTACTTGGTTGAACTTTTTATCTTGGTTATCTATATAAATCGCACACACTAACATTTGTCAAGATAGTTTTAATATTGGGTTAGAATAATTTAGTTACTGTAATACTTTTTGATAGCCTATTTATTAATCGCATTTCAGATACTTGTCACCATATTAATAGGCCTCTCACACTCTTGCCAGGGATATTACTAAAATACCACAGGAACGAAAAACCTGAGAGCGAAACCTCCAACCCTAACGAGCCACAGGAACGAAAATCCTGAGAGCGAAACTCCCATCCCCAACGAGATCCCAGGCCCCTTTTCCTTTTCCGATTTGGTCTCTCTCTCTCTCTCTCTCTCAATTCATTCCACATATTATACGTCTCTCAATCACAGTCTTCTAATATACAAACCACAATACTTTACTCACTGACATTCTTGATGTACCACCTAAGTATGTATTTAATTATGTAACCACCATACAGGCTATAATACTTTCATTGTGTAGGTTCGAGGCGATCTAAGACACCTTAGCTTCCATTTCACACCAAATCAGGTCGTGATTACGTCAGCCCTGTATTTAGTTATATAACAATCATAGCCCCCCAATTCTAACAATTCTATGTCTCTAACCTCCCGTTGCTTTATCCACTAACTATATATTCCCAACCTTTAACCACGACTCTATACACCCGATAACCCTATGCCAGTTATTTTATTGATTTAGGCCTGTTAATTCGGATAAACTCACTATGACCAATCTGCAGACGATTATCAGGAGAGATGCACGAAAGCTACCTCGTATCCCCCTTTCCATGACGAGTATAGATATATGTACCCCTGTGCTCAGTCGCTTCCCCCCGTTGCCTTGTTCTTCTAGTAACTAAGTGTATATATAATATTAACCGGAGTATGCCACCAGTATTGATACGACATAGCGGCACTGTCCTTGTGTCGTATTGTGCCACGTGCAGACCAACCAGGTTTCATCATCTTATTAGGACGACGGCTATAATGTCGTCATTCATGCATGTATTCAATCCTTAGGTTAATTATCTTTTATCCGCCATTGTGTTCATCCCTTCCATTTACTTTTCCACAATTGTTATACGTCTTCCAATCACCTCCTTCGTATCCACAATCCACACTACTCTATATTGCTTCGTGACCCTATGCTCAGTGGTACCGTGTTTGGGTCATCCTGTCCACTTACCCTTCACGCCCCGCTGCACACACCACTCTACCTGTTCGATCGTAGGGAAATGCCACCCCTATGTCCAGCGCATTAAGGGTCACTATCCTAGGTCACGAGCGGTGCGGCGCCTAGCCTCAAACCACCCCCTTTACAATTCACAACCCTCCCCCACCTCGCGTATCCACTACCCCTCGTGTCCTACACCTCTTACCCGCCAGACTCTACCTACATGATGATGAACATGAATACACCTTAATTTAATACACCCATGCCCTGTCCCTAGGTTGAGCCAATGCCAACCAGTTCAGACAGGCATAAATCTGTGTATGTCTTCCATCCGAGAAGTAATATGTTAAACCCCTAAAAATACCTTGTCTTGCCAGACTAAGTTTCTGAAGACCAACCGCCCCCATAAATCTATGTATGTTCTTCCATCCGAGAAGTAATATGTTAACCTTTGTCTTGCCAGACTAAGTTTCTGAAGACCAACCGCCCCCATAAATCTATGTATGTTCTTCCATCCGAGAAGTAATATGTTAACCCCCATGTCATAATTGATAAGAAACTATGATACCCACGGGTACACATTGTATATATAACCATTATTCCTGTAAGACCTAGACAGAGATAATGACTGAAGATGTTAGCCACCATGCAGTAACTCTAATTCTTACCCCAACCAGAGATTGTATAGATAACCTTTTTTTACCATTGTCTCGACACATATCTACCACGAAACAATAACGAAATACCCCTACGAACTGCCGCTTTCTTTGGTCTATATTTCATAGAAAACTCAGTTCCCAGGGACAACTAGATCAGCAAGAAATCGTGTCAAATAATAGTGTCCATAACCCCTCGTATTGACGAGTAATAATACACCATGTTTTTCTCTACTTTTATCCACAGTCAAGCACACACCTACAGTTAACCTCCTCTTCCCCCAGCCCCACAGTCTACATGATTCTATCCTTTCCAGACTCATATACCACCACATATTGCGCATCCCCCGGTAGCGTTGGCTAACATACTTTCCCTGTCATTAACCCCCAAGCTACGATACCAACTGTAGTCTAATGCCACCCCTACGCCCAGAGACCTTAGGGTCAAACTTCCACATAGCCCCCCTTAACCCTCTCCCTCTCATTAACCCCCCACGCTCCTCGGCTCCTTTCCGACCTAGCCTCTCCACCATACCTCCTGAATATCCTTGATTTTTCCGTTGCTAACATTCTCCAACCTTTTATATATATACTCCTATCCAGCCTACCTTCCCTTAGTAGGACGGAACAACATTAGAAGTTTACTAACCCTTTGCATGCCATCTATTCCCTCACAACCCATTCACAACCCTGTACCAAATGATCGTCAGTGCGAGGCTAGCATGCCTCGCCAGTGACTAACTTCTATTGCCATACTTCCAGATAAATGTGGCAGAGTTAGCAACCCAGTCTCCACCACATCCAGCAAACCATGCAATTAACAACCCAACCGATTAAACCAGCTAGTCAAGGCACCTTCGGTTTTGGTATTACGAACACCCACATCTGTCTCATAAACAGAGGGTTATTACAAACACTTGTGATATGGCAAGCCCCTAGCCACAGCCACCGGACGACCATCACAGAGAGAGGGCGCGCACCTCCCCTTTTTTACCCACCCGAGGAGGGAGACCCCCACCCCTGCGGAGGTATACCTGACCGCTGTTTTGACTTCCGGGTCATTGCCAGGTAGCACAGGAATTCTTCCGATCGATGAACTAACCATGCATGACTAACCCCTTTACTAACCTCTATTAACCCACAATAACCCATTCACCTTTCTTGCATACTCGGATAATCAAATTAGCACCTCAGCTATACCATAGAATGAAGACTGAGCAATATAAGAGAGACGCTCCTATCACAGCTGTCCCAGTCCTCCTCGCAAAGTAGATCCAGTCTCCCTCCCCTCAATACTTCCAGTATAGCCAAAATAGTACCTCTTACTAAGGCTCAGTTATATCACATTATGAAAGCTCCCTATAGCTATGTGCCACAACAGTAATTTTTTTTTTTTTTCCTTCTATTTTTTTTTTTTTTTTTTATTTATTTTATTAAGGTGACAGTTACAAAGTGGTGTACAAAATATCTTATTCTAGTTACATTGTAGTTTATCTTATTGTACCAGTACCTCCCTACAATCAACCTAGTTGTTCCCCAATTCGTCCCTCCGCCACGACCATTTCAAAGTCCAAGTCTCTCACTCTTGTCCTCTGTAGCGGGGAGGACCTTGTACCCCTGAGACATAGGAGTGCAGACCTGAGAAGAGAGAAAGAGAGCCGGCATCTCATCCAAGTTATGACTTGGCTTCTATGCTGGCGCTTTTTCTCCGATATTTGTTCAGCTAATCTGGCATAGAAGACACTTGCAGAAGGTCCCTTACCTCCCGACGATGAGAAGACCAGAGGAGTAAAGCTTCCTTGATCCCTGTTCAAAATTCTTTCTTCATAAGCGCGTTTTTTCTCACTTTCGTTTCTCAAGTATGCCGCCTTATGTCCTCGCTCACGATATGTTTGTGCTCTTGGGTTAAAGATTCTGATGTCGAAAAAAGCCCGTTGTCCCCTCGTCCAAAAACCTCGAGCACTTACGTCCACTCTTGCTTCATTTGAAGTATTTGCAGTATTGTGGGCCAAGCGCTGTCCGTCCATAGGCAGAAGTTCCGGTTCGATTCTGACATCATGGCACACCTCGTCCAGCATTTGTGCAGTGATGTCTCGTACTTCATCATGCCGGATACAGATGAATCCTCCTTTCTTACAAGTCATACAGTGGTCTGAGTTGTTTATTTCACCACATGCACATTTCAGCGGCAGGTTCGAAACTGGCCACCCATACCTCAAGGCTACGGCATCATTGAATTCTTGTTTATTTAAGCTGAAGCCTTTCTCCTTTATTGGTAATGATGTGAGCCAATTTGAAGCCCCCGTGTCTTGTGCCATCTCAACTCTCATTTTCAGTTCTTCCCTACATCTGGTCTTAATTTGTTCTAGGCTATGTTTCTGTCTCTCTTCTCTGCTCTTTGTAATTTCCTGTCTTGCATTTCGTTGTTCCTCTTCGTCCACCTCATCATTTTCATTTTGCTCCCGTATTTTTTCTGTCAGAGACGTAGTAAGTTTAAGGGAATTTTGGTTCTCATGTAGTGCCGCCTCCACTGGGTTTATGATCCCCATACCTCCGAACCTTGGCGGAAGAGCTAATAGATCTCTTAGCTCTTGCGTGACGCCTTCCATCTCTGTTAGGGCCGGTATGAATGTTCCTCTGATTGCTTCTTCAAGCGGTTGGAGCATCTGTCTAATCACAACAGTAATCACCACCTTACCTAGTCCCCGTATCTATTGAGAGCTCAAATAATTCCATAAAACTTGAGATCCCTATGGCCTACAGGGTCCAAAACCGAGCCTATAAACCCAGCTCCAGCCCCCAGTAAAATCAGTTGAAAGCTAGACACCAACCAGGGTTGGTCACCAGAGTTGACCTCGAGCTCTATTCATTGTTGGTTGCTGAGAATTGAGTTCCAGAACCGGCAGACTCCGTGGCAGATTTGGATAGAAGGACCTGTCCACGTACTTGAGAACTTCCTACATATGGACCATCTGGACGGCCGCGGAACCAGTCGTTAGCCCCCAACATCACGGACGCAAGATAACCAGGACCAGACCAATCAAATACTACCCAAGATTCACTCTATCAGTACTAGTGTTACAGTGCTATTTAGAGATTCTCTTATTAATATTTCTATGAAGTGGCTATATCTTTGCCCCAGTATAATTCATATATAACCATTCCATTAGGAAGTGCTAAGCGTATCAGTGTTTATTAATTAACAGGCGATATTAACTCTCGTAATTACCCATCTCCAGATATTATTACCTAGAAGTGAAACCCTAGTGATATCTAATGTTCGCCCACTGATTTGCGTTCTATGTGTTTCTGCTATAAGAATATAAAACTTAGATCAGTACCCCCTGAGGTTACTAGAATTCCCGTGCTCTAAAATACACGTGTCTAATCTAGTCTGTGAACTACTACTTGTGCACCAGAGCTACCAGTAATAAATCTAACAGTGAATTTGAATCTATAAGTAACATTGATGGTCTCCAGTATATAAACTTGTGAATAAAGCCAGTGATCAGAAGATTAATACCTGAACGTTGGAAGTGGGAGACTAGGCTCCATCCAGATCCACTTATGCTAGCGTTGTTCAATTCTATAATTTGTCTTGCACGAGCATTCAGAAGTATGTATATCAATAAACGTAATCGTGTGTCTTGTTACCGTGTGTTTATTTTGAGTTCTCTATTCCTCATACCTTGTTTTGTGCATGCAGCCTTCTATACCCAGTCAGTTAGAACTCACATTACCCAAGTTAATCCTGTAGAAAAACAGGGCATAACAATTACTAACTCCATTATTATTATTATTGTGTCGACCACTGTATAAACTAATATACAGGCTTTAGCCTAACTGTGTCATACTGCTAACATAATTTTATTTTTATTTTCAGGCATAAAATTGTGTTCTATTGCTAACATATTCTTTTTGTGATAAACATATTCTTTTTGTGATTTACGTTAATTGTACCATATTGCTAACCAATATTTTTGTTGCTGTACTGTATACTGCTTTCCAGTTTTCTCACTAGGCTAAATTAACCCTCTCTCACTTTTTTTTCCAGTAAATTTTGAAACAAATTACTAGTCCATTTGCAATTTTCAGGCTTTAACTGTGTCATACTGCTAACATCAATTTTTGTTTTATTTTCAGTCATAAATTGTGTTCTATTGCTAACATATTTTTTGTGATTTACAGGCATAATATTCTTTTTGTGATTAACATATTCTTTTTGTGATTTACAGGCATTAATTGTACCATATTGCTAACAAATACTTGTTGTTACTGTACTGTATACTGTTTTCCAGTTTTCTCACTAGGCTACATTAACCCTCTCCCATTTTTTGTTTTTTTCCCGTAAATTTTGTAACAAATTTCTAGTCCATTTGTGATTTTCAGGCTTTAACTGTGTCATACTGCTAACATCAATTTTTTTTTTATTTTCAGGCATAAATTGTGTTCTATTGCTAACATATTTTTTGTGATTTACAGGCATATTAATTTTATCATATTGCTAACAATTTTTTTTGTGATTTTCAGGCTTTAATTGTACCATTTTGCTAACATAAATTTGTGTGATTTTCAGGCATATTGTGATTATATCGTCATGGCGCCGCAACGAACCTGCACGAGTTGTTCCGGTAAATTTGGCCCTACCATGTTTGTTGATACTGATGTCCAAATTTGTAGATTTTGCCAGCTCCGAGAGAAGATTGCGGATGAATTGAATGCAGCGCACCGCAAGATCGATGCCCTGACTACGAAGCTTGAATCCCTTCAAGAATTTGCCACACTCAACGTAGGAGTGCCCTCGGCCCAAGAAACCACTACAATGTCAACCGCCATTCCAGTGCATACAGTACCGGTACCGGTACCCACACCAGCAGCTACCTTAGATGTTGCAGAAAATAATAATGACTCTACTCTCACTCCCCCCCAGGACAACTTTCAGTTAGTGAGAAACAATGTGCATACCAGTACCAGGAAGGTCATCCCGACAACATGCCAAAACCTCTTCAAAATTCTTGCTATTGACGAGGAAGAGGAAACGGAAGAAGTTCGGCTTGTGGGCGACTCCATGGTCCGTGGCCAATTAACCGAGTTCTGCGCCAGGGCACCCAGGACCAAAAAGCGATTCTGTATCCCAGGTGGCGGCGTGGACGACATTGTTGCGGCTGTGGAAGAGGTTTCCAGGCTCGCCCCCGCAAGCACTACGTACATCATCCACGTTGGATCTAACGATGTCCAACGGACGCGGTCAGAGGAACTACTTTGCAAGTACCGGCGGCTGATCAGGTCCTTCAAGGAAAAATCTAATAGAATCTTAATTTCAGGAATTGTTCCCCAGATTGATGTAGAAAACCGATTCTACAACATAGCTACCAGTACAAATCGCTGACTAGCCAAACTCTGCAGGGAGGAGGACATCGGCTTTGTTGACACGTGGGATCATTTTTACTATGATAAATCTTTGTTTTCAGGAGATGGTGTACATCTCAATGAAGTAGGAGCTGCACGTCTTGGTCATCTGCTGAACGATGCAGTCAAGGATTTCCATTAAAAAAACGGGGTCAACCCGGGGTATCCGGGGGTAGTGTAAGGCAAATACGAACTGAAAATTTAGACAATGCACAATCAGTAACATCCAACTCTAATACTCTTAAGGGGTTTTATGTAAATGCTCGTAGCATACGCAATACATTTTCAGATCTAGAGGAAATCGTGTTTACAGAACATTATGATATAATCGGCATTACAGAATCTTGGTTAAATACGGAAGACAGAGACTTTTTAGCCGAATATACGCTTCCTGGTTATACAATGTTTGAGAAAAGTCGGATCAATAGAAATGGAGGAGGAGTTCTGTTTTTTATAAAGGAAAGTCTTAATCCCGTCTTAATGTCAAAACCTCAAATTGCGAATATAGAGATATCTTACGTACTATTAAATAATAGACGAGGAACTAAAATAACACTAGCTTTATTATACAGACCCCCAGCTCAATCAGTGCAAACTGACAGTGAAATTTATGAACAAATTGCAGAAATAACTAACATACAAGATACCGTAATTCTTGGCGATTTCAACTTACCTGTGACTAAATGGGGCGATATTCTTACTTCACACTCTGGACACGACCTCTATGCTAACTTGCAAGAGAGTTAACTTTTTCAATTTGTACAATCTCCGACCCGTGGTAATAATGTGCTTGACCTTGTACTCGCAACTAAAGAAGAATTAATAGAGAATTTGAATGTTGGTGATGAATTCAGTAACAGCGACCATCGTACGATAACTTTCACTTTAAAGTTTACTAGTAACAAATCAAATAGCAGCATTGAGAAAGTCCCTAATTTCAAGAAAGCAAATTTTCATAAACTTAAATCAAAGCTTAAAGAAACTGACTGGAGCTTTCTGACTAACAATAACGACATAAATACATCTTGGGAGTGTTTCACAACCACTTACCTTAAGGCAGTGCAAGACTGCATACCATCGAAAATACGGCGTCCAGGCCATAATGATAAGCCCAAATGGTGGAATAAAGATATTTCAGACTGTCTGCTTGCTAAAAAATTTGCTAATGATAGATTAAAATCCTCACAAAATGACGAAGAACGGGTGAAATTTGTAGAGCTATGACGCAAAGCCAAAAAGTTAATTAAGCAAAGTAAAAAGACCCTGGAGTTACATGTTGCGAATCAAAGTAAAACAAACCCGAAAGAATTCTATAGTTTTATCAGAAAGAAAAAAGTAGTTACTTCAACTGTTGGACCGTTAGTCGATGAAAATAGAGAATACACCAAAGACGAAGTACAAATGAGTAATGCCCTCAATACCTTCTTTGCATCAGTTTTTACAACCGAAGACCTCAGTGATATCCCTACACCATCGCCGATTCAGATTGATAATTCAGATGTTCTAAGCAATATCACCGTTACAGAGAGAGAAGTATTGAATTGTTTAGATAAACTCAAGGTAAATAAAACGCCAGGACCTGATACAATCTCGCCTAGAGTTCTAAAGGAAGCTAAGGATGAGCTCTCCAAACCACTGACATTGTTATTCAATGAATCCTTGCAGTCTGGGACTATGCCTGATCAGTGGAAGCTAGCCAACGTAACACCGATATTAAAAAAAGGCAGCAAATCCCTACCCAGTAACTATCGTCCAATTAGCTTAACCTCAATTGTATGTAAAATGCTAGAAACGGTCATAAGAGACAGACTCGTAAATCACTTAGAGGCAAATAACTTACTTAAAGATAGTCAACACGGCTTTCGTAAAAAACGTTCCTGTTTAACAAACCTCTTAGATTTCTTCCACGATATCCTCAACCTCTACGATGAGAGTAAAGCTGTAGATATTATATACCTTGATTTTCAAAAGGCCTTTGACAAAGTTCCCCACAAACGTTTACTGCTAAAACTAAAAGCGCATGGAATACAAGACGGTGTGTTGAAATGGATAGAAAATTGGCTCAGCGACAGAAAGCAAAGAGTAGTCATAAACGGTAAGGCATCTAAATGGACCAATGTAAGTAGCGAGGTACCCCAGGAATCGGTACTAGGACCAATTCTCTTTCTAATTTACATCAACGACATAGATGAGGGTCTCACCTGTACAATCTCAAAATTTGCTGATGATACAAAAATTGCAAATAGCGTACTCTCAAAAGAACAAGTTGACGATATGCAACACAATCTAGATAAATTGTCATGTTGGGCCCAAATTTGGCAAATGAGTTTCAATGCGGATAAATGTAAAGTACTACATATCGGATACCTAAATGAGAAAGCAAACTATTCGATGAATGGCACTCAGCTTAAGAATGTAAACAGAGAAACCGATCTGGGAGTAACAATATCGAGTAACCTAAAACCGAGTCAACAATGTTCAGAAGTTGTTAAGAAGGCAAACAAAATAATTGGCTTTATAGGCAGGTCATTTGAGCATAAATCCAAAGAAGTTATCCTAACCCTTTACAATTCCTTAGTCCACCCTCTTCTGGAATACTGCGTTCAATCCTGGTGCCCTTATTACCAAAAAAATATAAACAAGCTAGAACGAGTTCAACGTAGAGTTACCAAAATGATACCTAGCCTAAAGAACAAACCATACGAAGAGCGTTTTAGAGAATTAAATCTATTTCCTTTAACCCAGCGCAGATTAAGAGGTGACTTAATTCAAGTGTTCAAAATCATCAAAGGCATCGACAATATGAACTGTAGTAAGTACTTCACTATCGACCAATCTAATTACACGCGGGGAAACGGTTGCAAAATTATTGGTAAATCTTTCAACTCACACGAATCAAAGAATTTCTTCTTCAATCGAGTTGTCAACTTGTGGAATGGGCTTCCCCGAGACGTTATAGACTGCAGCACCGTTGATTCATTTAAACTCCGCTTAGACAAATATCTCGCATCAAACCCGCGACTGACTGCGTTTGTAAATGAATAACTTTATTTTATCCCCCCCTCAGTTACTAACCCATCTGTCCCCTACTAACTTCCTAATCCTGCCACGGACATTAGTTCCAGGGCAGTAGTTCCCTTTCCAATGTTCCCTTACCCACTCTAAACCACTGTTTGGACACTTGATCCTCAGTGTTTTGGAGGACAAGCAGCCTAGAAGGGTCACTAGACCTGTTGTTGCTTGATTTCCTTTGTACTCCTTTGTACATTCATCCCCCTCCCTCCCTCCCCACTACATTCATCCCCCTCCCTCCCCACTACATTCATCCCCCTCCCTCCCTCCCCACTACATTCATCCCCCTCCCTCCCTCACCACTACATTCATCCCCTCCCTCCCTCCCCACTACATGCATCCCCCTGCCTCCCTCCCCACTATATTCATCCCCCTCCCTCCCTCCCCACTACATTCATCCGCCTCCCTCCCTCCCCACTACATGCATCCCCCTCCCTCCCTCCCCACTATATTCATCCCACTCCCTCCCTCCCCCCTACATGCATCCCCCTCCCTCCCCACTATATCCATCCCCCTCCCTCCCTCCCCACTCCCTCCCTACCCTCCCTACATTCATCCCCCTCCCTCCCCACTACATTTCATCCCCCTCCCTCCCTCCCCACTACATTCATCCCCCTCCCTCCCTCACCACTACATTCATCCCCCTCCCTCCTCCCCACTACATGCATCCCCCTCCCTCCCCCCACCACATTCATCCCCCCCTCCCCACTACATTCATCCGCCTCCCTCCCTCCCCACTACAATGCATCCCCCTCCCTCCCTCCCCACTATATTCATCCCCCTCCCTCCCTCCCTCCCTCCCCACTACATCAGCCCCCCTTCCTCCCACCCTCCCCTCTTCCTCCCCACTGCATTCCCCCCTTCCTCCCAATTGCTTCTCCCTTCCTCCCCACTGCACTAACCCCCTCCCTCCCTTTTCCCTGCATTAACCCACTCCCTCCCTCCCCACTGTATTCACCCCTTCCTCCCTCCCTCCCCACTGCATTAATTCTCCTCCCTCCCTCCCTACTGCATTCACCCCTTCCTCCCTCCCTCCCCACTGCATTCATCTCCTCCCTTCCTTCCTCCCCACTGCATTTATCCCCCTCCCCACTACATTCATCTCCTCCCTTCCTCCCTTCCCACAGCATTCATCTCGACCCTTCCTCCCTCCCCACAGCATTCATCTCCCTTCCTCCTTCCCCACAGCATTTATCTCCCTTCCTCCCTCCCCACAGCATTCATCTCCCTTCCTCCCTCCCCACAGCATTCATCTCCCTTCCTCTCTCCCCACAGCATTCATCTCCCTTCCTCCCTCCCCACAGCATTCATCTCCCTTCCTCCCTCCCCACAGCATTCATCTCCCTTCCTCCCTCCCCACAGCATTCATCTCCTCCCTTCCCACAGCATTCATCTCCTCCCTCCCTCCCCACAGCATTCATCTCCTCCCTTCCTCCCTCCCCACAGCATTCATCTCCTCCCTTCCTCCCTCCCCACTGCATTCATCTCCTTTCCTCCCTCCCCACAGCATTCATCTCCTCCCTTCCTCCCTCCCCACAGCATTCATCTCCCTTCCTCCCTCCCCACAGCATTCATCTCCTCCCTTCCTCCCTCCCCACAGCATTCATCTCCCTTCCTCCCTCCCCACAGCATTCATCTCCCTTCCTCCCTCCCCACAGCATTCATCTCCTCCCTTCCTCCCTCCCCACTGCATTCATCTCCCTTCCCACAACATTCATCTCCCTTCCTCCCTCCCCACAGTATTCATCTCCCTTCCCACAGCATTCATCTCCCTTCCCACAGCATTCATCTCCCTTCCTCCCTCCCCACTGCATTCATCTCCCTTCCTCCCTCCCCACAGCATTCATCTCCATTCCTCCCTCCCCACAGCATTCATCTCCATTCCTCCCTCCCCACAGCATTCATCTCCTCCCTTCCTCCCTCCCTACAGCATTCATCTCCCTTCCTCCCTCCCCACAGCATTCATCTCCCTTCCTCCCTCCCCACAGCATTCATCTCCTCCCTTCCTCCCTCCCCACAGCATTCATCTCCTCCCTTCCTCCCTCCCCACAGCATTCATCTCCCTTCCTCCCTCCCCACAGCATTCATCTCCTCCCTTCCCACAGCATTCATCTCCTCCCTTCCTCCTTCCCCACATCATTCATCTCCCTTCCTCCCTCCCCACTGCATTCATTCTCCTTCCTCTCTCCCTCCCTACCCAATGCATTCATCTGTCTTCCTCCCTCCCTTCCCACTGCATTTATCCCCCTCACCCTCCCTCCCTCTACATCCTTCCATCCTTCCCTTTACATCCATCCCTCCCTCTACATCCATTCCTCACTCTTCCTTCCGCTACATCCATTCCTCCCTCTCCCTCCTTCCCTTTACATCCCTCCCTCCCTCTACATCCATTTCTCCCTCTTCCTCCGTTTACATCCATTCCTCCCACTACACCCCAGCTCCCTTCCTTTGCATCCCCCTCCCTCCCTCCCACTACACCCATCCCTCACCCTCCCTCCCACTACATCCATCCCTCCACCCTCCCTCCCATGATACGGTACTTAATACACACTATGAAGTTTCTGTAATTCTGTAATATAATGCAATCATCGTTGTAATTGCAATGAGAGCACTGTGATAATGTGCTATGAAAAAATAACCCTGTTCCAAATAGGTACTCCAGAAATCGTGAACTCGAACCTCTGTAACTCAAAAAGGGCTAGAGCAAATGGGCTGTAAATTCCACACCTATTACCTGGCTGACCCTTCCCAAATGGTAGAAATATTAGCTTGCTTACTCTAGTCGTTTGTGAGTTATAGAGGTTAATGTTCAAGAGTTTTGGACTACTTATTTGGAACAGGGTATAGTACTTCTTATTGCTCTTACAACTAATAGGGTACCGATAACATGACGTAGCTTCGGACGGGGAGATAACTTCGAACACTCTAGCAAAACTATACAATGAACCACAGTTATGGGGTAAATACATGATGTTATGAAAAAACAAGTATGTCTTCGGTGTTCTTCCATAATGCAGTCATTTTTCCATAACTGTAATTGTATCCAGAAGTGTCCGAAGTATAGCCCCCGTCCGAAGCTAGGGCATTTCACGTTACCATATGGACTGGATAGGAATACTAAAAAAAAAATATAAAAAACTATAAAACTAAAAAACTATAAAACACTATATGATGGGGTATGTGTAGGGGCCGTAGACTTTATCACTATACAGGGTGATTCAGAACTAATGTCACAAAATTCACGTGTATTGAGATAAAAATATATCTATCAAAATCAACTAAGTATATAAACGTGAAAAATGCTCATATAAATAGTTACAGGACCTGCTAGGTTAGTATAGCAGGACTTGCTAACCATTATAAGACACAGATATAGCATTGCTAATTAAAATATCAGAAAAGTAAACGGTATCACAAGGTTAGAAACAGTGTGGAGGAGATATTGGTATAATTATTGGATAAAGATTGGTAACTAACAGATATCTAGCACATTTATGCACATCCTCTGGGCCATCTCCTTACTGTGAAAAGCCATCACCAATACGAAAGTGTATGTTGCAGCCAAAGCCTCAGCCAACTATCCGAACACTTATGACTTGCAGTTTTGCTGCCAAAGATGAAGCCAAAGTCTCGAAATTGATCCGACGCTTCAAAAATATTTACGACACAGGTTCATTTAGTTGATCATTTTCGACCCTCTATTCATACTTCCTGCTACTCCTCGATTGGTAAGACAAGTTATTCTTTCTTCAAAGTCGAATATTATGTGTAAATTATTCAAAAAATAATTATTGCTTACATTGTTATACTGTAGATAAATTTGTAGTTATTGTAATACATAGTTACTGTATTTATTTATTGCTCATTAATCGCCATTGGTTCATTAAGATATTTATTGCAGTATTTTTACATCTCATTATCAACAGCAGTCTTTAGAAAAGGTGTTATACCCGGTATTGTCGTTGACGGTGCACATTAACCCTTTCATGACCCGAGGACGCCCTGCTCTTCTGTTTTCTGGTTATTTTTGGACTATTTTATTTAGATTGTGAAAGGTATTTTAAATCCTGAGGGTTTATTGAGCTAGTGTTTATCCTTTTCATCCCCTCAGATCCTTCCTAACCTGTATAAAACTTATAATGATTGCCAGAAGAAAACGTCAAATGGCGCCAGGATCGTGAGAAAGGTTAATGAGGGGATAATATAGCCTACTGAATTATGAAACTAATATTGTGATAATATTTATTCATAATTTTCAATATTTTGTAGCGATAATAGCATAGTTAGTTAAAGTAAATATTATTAAATTTTCTTTGAACATAAACTCCAAAGAAATAGCCTACCTCATGCCGTTGCTAGAATTACATAGAAACTGTGCGGTATAATTTCACATACACAATTCTTACCGTATGTGTAAGCTAACGTAGCAATATCTATTTTTTCATAATTTTATTTATGAACACACATTATTATTAAATCTTTAAGTTAAAATTGAGTCAGGAAGGAATATGAACAATACTTATCTCGATAATCCTTTATTATTGTAATTGCACCTAGAGGTTAGCGTCATTGCATGTATACCCACCCAATGTTTTATAAGTATTTCATCTGGCCTTGAATGATGCTAGTGATGAGTGACCGTACACATAATCATATCAATGAAATTAATCCAACTACTTCTTGGGATAACATTCTGCAATGTTATTCACAATTTTCTTACTATGCACAGTCTCCTGTGATGCTTGGTCTCGTTCCTTATGCAGCGATATGCATAACTATTTTAACGATGCACACGCGCGATAGAGTAATTTAAGTGTATGTATCAACAGAACATCAAATGTTAAAATGCACAGATTACAAAGAGACTTAATGTAGGGGGGCTCACAATGCAAACTTTTATGATTACAGGCAAGCCGGAAACATGCAAAGGTTCACCTTCCAAGAATATGCAGATATGCATATGGCTTATGGTGCAGCAAATGGGAACAGTCTAGAGGCATCACGGAATTATGCAGCACGTTTTCCCCTACGACAGCAACATCCATGGCCCAGAACATTTTGCGGCATAGATAGGAGGCTTCGGGAGTGTGGCAGTGTTAGACCACGGATGGAGGAGACTGGAAGGCCACGTGACATCACACCACATGAAGAGGAGCTAATCCTGGATGCTGTGGGAAATAATCCCCGTACAAGCACTCGTGCAGTTGCCCATGATTTAGGATTAAGTCAGTCAACAGTATGGAGAACGTTACACGATCAACTGCTTTACCCATACCACTTTCAGCGGGTTCAAGCTTTACATCCCAACGATTATCCAAGGCGACGAGAATATTGTCAATTGTTTCTCGAAAATGTTACCCAAAATCGTAGTTTCCCAAAGAGTGTGTTATTTACTGACGAGTGTACCTTTTCCAGGGATGGTATGTTTAATACACACAACCTGCATTACTGGGATGATGAAAATCCACATGTCACCTGGCCCCATGCGTATCAGCAAAGATTTTCCATTAACATTTGGTGTGGAGTGATTAGTAGCCACCTATTAGGCCCACATGTTTTGGAGGGTACTCTGACAGGTGTAAAATATTTAGAATTTCTACAAGACTCTTTGCCAGTCTTCCTTGATAACATTCCCTTAGGAATAAGACGTCAGCTGTGGCTAATGCATGATGGTGCTCCTGCTCATTACAGCCTTCGAGTCAGGGAGTACCTTAAGGTGGCCCCATTTTATGGCCAGCCAGATCGCCAGATTTGAATCCAGCGGATTTCTTCTTGTGAGGTCACCTTAAATCCCTTGTGTATCAAACTCCAGTTACCAATGAACAGGATCTGATGCAGAGAATTCTAGATGGGTGTACCAAAATTCGTGAAACTCCTGAGATATTGGAGAGGGTTCAAAGATCCTTGATTCGCCGCTATAATGTATGTATTGAGGCTGATGGTGGTCACATTGAAGACCTGCTCTAAGATGTAAAACGACTTCAAATTTGGTTGCAATTTCTAAACTTACTTATTCTCTCTCTCTCTCTCTCTCTCTCTCTCTCTCTCATACACTGGAGGTAGTCTAAATCTAGGCTTATGATGGGGCATTGCGAGCTCTTGGTTCATTCGTTTATTATTTTATTTTACGTTATTACTTTATTACTTACATTCATAATTATGTTTTACTAATAACATAGCAGTACAGAATACATAACATTAACTTTGTTCATCCGTCACCTATCGCATGTAAGCAAACAGTTACTGGAAAAATAAACTAATATGTGAAGCACGTATTTTGTATTTGTTCCTAGTGTACAGTATTAACCATAAACAGCAGTTAAGCCGGTTTACTTTGGGGAACAAATTATTAGTGTTTATTACCTCCGCCAGGAGGTTATCTTTTTACCGGTGTTGGTTTGTTTGTCTGCCTGTCTGTGAGTTTGTTACCAAGATAACTCAAAAAGGTTATGGATGGATTTAGCTCAAATTTTCAGGGATTGTCAGAAATGGTATAAGGAACTAATGATTAGATTTTGGGTGTGATGGGGCACTCGGGAGCGCAGACCTCCGCCACGGCCCTAAAAAGTTATGGACGGATTTTGCTCACATTTTCAGGGATTGTCAGAAATGGTATAAGGAACAACTGATCAATTTGGGGGGTGATCAGGCACTCCAGGTGCCCAGACCTCTGCCACGGCCCTAAACAATTTTGAACGGATTTTGATGAAATTTTCAGGGATTGTCAGAAATGGGATAAGGAACAGATTGAAGATTGAGCGGCCTTGGTGGAGGTCTGCGCTCTCTGAGTGCTTTTCTAGTTCTTGGATACCATTGTTCAGATTTAATGTAAAAATAAATCATTTGGAAAATTATGTAAAGTAAATTTATCAGATAAATAATAATCAGCTATTCTAAATGTACAGTCGTGGCTGATAATCCTTGACCAGGGATTAATGGCAAATCACTGCCAACACTGGTCAAGGATGATCAGGCACGGCTGTACACTCTACGACATTAATCCTGTTCTTAAATCTTTGAAGCTGTCCCGAACTGAACCGAATCTTTTCATACATTCTCTACCTAATATTGGCATTTCGGAGCTTCATTTTGATGTCTAAAGTTCGTTTTGGGACAGGATTATTGATGTAGAGTGTACCACCGAATAACAACCACCCGACTAGACTGTCAAGTAACTCATTAAATTAGGAAGGTCGGTCTCTGACAAGGATGATATTCTGATAATTGCATTTTGTGAAAAGCTTCAAAATAACGGGTCTCGAACTACGAACAGTGTGAAGCTGGTTGTTAACTGAGTGGAGCCGAGTAGAGGAGTAGGGGTGGTGAATAGTAGGAGGGGTGGGCGTGGGGAAGAGGGGGTAATGTGTTCTGATCCCTGCCTATAATATCACTGGCAAGCCATTGGATAAGTTCGATAGATTTAATTAAGTAATTTTAACTAGTTTTCCATACACTTTAGGGAAAAAGTCATAGAAAGAAATATACGCATCTCCACCTCATGAATATGTGTTGTCACTTTTTAACATTAGTTCTGAATCACCCTGTATAGCTATACACTCCAAAGGGGAGATGGGTCGTTTTGTGCAAGCCGGGTGGAGTGGGTGGAGAAGGGTGACATGAGTGATCTGCGATAGAAGGGTTACTGCAAGAGTGAAAGGGAGAGTATACCAGACGGTAGTGAGACCAGTTATGTTGTACGATATGGAGAAGGTGGCATTGGCAAAAAGATGGGAGGCAGAGTTGGAGGTAGCAGAGTCGAAGATGCTGCGATTTTCTGTGGGAGTGACAAGGATGGACAGAATAATTATAAACGAGTCTATTAGAGGGACAGCGCATGTACTACGGCTCGGGAACAAAGGCGACATTGAGGTGGTTTGGACATGTGCAGAGGAGGGATGTGGAGTATGTTGGGAGAAGGATGCTTGGGATGGAGCTACCAGGCAAAACTAAAAGAGGAAAGCCAAAGCGGAGGTTGATGGATGCAGTGAGGGAGGACATGCGGGTGGTTGATGTGACGGAGGAAGATGTAGGGGACAGGGTGATATGGAGGCGAGTGATCTGCTGTGGCGACCCCCTAAGAGGAACAGCAGAAAGAAAAAGACCACCAACATTACGGCTACCATCACAGGTACCACAACTACCACTAACACTACGGCTACCACCATGAGTAACACGATTACTATTACGGGTAACACAACTACCATCACCATGACTACCACCACCACAGCTACCAAGACTACAACCACAGCTACCACGACTACAACCAGATACCAAGACTACCACGGGTACCACAACTACCACCACAAATACCACGGCTACAAACATATACCACAACTAGCATCACTACTACCACTACCAAGGCTGCTAAAACTATTACCCTTATTAAAACCACTACGGCTACCATAATTACCGCTACTACCATTATATCCGCCACAACTACCACCACCACCAAAATGGTTACCACTATAACCACCACTACTATTAGTACCACGAGTATGACCACGGTTACCACAATTATTACCACCACCACCACAGCTACTACTACCACAACCACCATCATGGCTACCGCAACTACCACCATCACAGCTACCACTATTACCACCATCACAACTACCACTATTACCACCACCACCACTACCACAACTACTTCTACTACCTCGTCGACTACCACTACCACCATTAAGCTGTGCATAATCGTCTAAATTTAAGCAGAAAATGTGGCAAAAAAAGCGTCATCGTGGTGAAGGGGTTAAAACATTATGGAATACGTAACTATAGGACAATATTTCAAGACATTATTCAAATTTTCAATAGGGATCTTAATATAGTTCATATACTAATTTTACAGAAACTAAAATTATGATATCTCAACCATAGTCAAGGTGGTTGGGTAGAATCAGGACTGGTAGAATCAGGTCTGGTAGAATCAGGTCTGGTAGGATCAGGTCTGGTAGGATCAGGTCTGGTAGAATCAGGTCGCTCTTCCCATCTCTAACCTGTTGGGAAGATTTAAAGTCACATTAGTCAGGTTCTGTCATACCTTTAAATCACCGTTGTTCCTCCGTCGGGCCAGCCAGCTCATTCCTGTTGATAAAATATTTAATCATTACAGGAGCGCCGTTCTGCCAGCCAGCCAGCCAACCACATCGGTCTGCAAATCGGCCACATGCTCCACAAACCGCCACGTCGTCCTGAAAACCTGAAACCTTCACAACCAATGACCAGACAACCAAATTCACCGGCCGGATTTCAACCAATAAGAAAACAAACCACAAACCAAACTAACTACTGTAACCCTATAGTAACTAACTCTCTAATAAAACTAACTAAACTTCTGCCAAGCCTCTAACAGACAACCAACCTCTTCAGCCAACCAAATACTGTAGAGCAACACCTAACCAATACTAACCTATAACAGACTCCTACCTATCCCTACCCCTTGAACTAACTAAAACTACCTCCCTCCCTCTCCCCCCCCCCTCCCTTCCCAGCATCCCTACCAGAAACCTCGTCTAATTCGAACCCAACGACGATAGGAGAAACAGATTAGTGCATGGATTAGTTATATTATATTTCAATATGTACTGTACATTTCATATTAAAATAATGTTAAGTTATTGAAAGCATTTTCCATGAAGTATTATAATTATGGCACATCGAAGTCATAGGAAGAGGGAAAGACTGATTCTGGGAGAGAGTTCCAGAGCTCAGCAGTTGAATAGAAGAAAGACTGAGAATAACGTTTAACTCTTGGGTTCGAGAGTTGCACAGAGAAAGGGTGGGATTGTGTTGCAAGACGGGTACTACGTACCCTACGTAGAGTACAAAGGAAATCAAGCAACAACAGGTCTAGTGACCCTTCTAGGTTGCTTGTCCTCCAAAACACTGAGGATCAAGTGTCCAAACAGTGATTTAGAGTGGGTAAGGGAACATTGGAAAGGGAATTACTTCCCTGGAACTAATGTCCGTGGCAGGATTAGGAAGTTAGTAGGGGACAGATGGGTTAGTAACTGAGGGGGGGATAAAATAAAGTTATTCATTTACAAACGCAGTCAGTCGCGGGTTTGATGCGAGATATTTGTCTAGGCGGAGTTTAAATGAATCAACGGTGATGCAGTCTATAACGTTTCGGGGAAGCCCATTCCACACGTTGACAACTCGATTGAAGAAGAAATTCTTAGATTCGTGTGAGTTAAAAGATTTACCAATAATTTTGCAACCGTTTTCCTGCATGTAATTAGATTGGTCGATAGTGAAGTACTTACTACAGTCCATATTGTCGATGCCTTTGATGATTTTGAACACTTGAATTAAGTCACCTCTTAATCTGCGCTGGGTTAAAGGAAATAGATTTAATTCTCTAAGACGCTCTGCGCTGGGTTAAAGGAAATAGATTTAATTCTCTAAGACGCTCTTCGTATGGTTTGTTCTTTAGGCTAGGTATCATTTTGGTAACTCTACGTTGAACTCGTTCTAGCTTGTTTATATCTTTTTGGTAATAAGGGCACCAGGATTGAACGCAGTATTCCAGAAGAGGGCGGACTAAGGAATTGTAAAGGGTTAGGATAACTTCTTTGGATTTATGCTCAAATGACCTGCCTATAAAGCCAATTATTTTGTTTGCCTTCTTAACAACTTCTGAACATTGTTGACTCGGTTTTAGGTTACTCGATATTGTTACTCCCAGATCGGTTTCTCTGTTTACATTCTTAAGCTGAGTGCCATTCATCGAATAGTTTGCTTTCTCATTTAGGTATCCGATATGCAGTACTTTACATTTATCCACATTGAAACTCATTTGCCAAATTTGGGCCCAACATGACAATTTATCTAAATTGTGTTGCATATCGTCAACTTGTTCTTTTGAGAGTACGCTATTTGCAATTTTTGTATCGTCAGCAAATTTTGAGATTGTACAGGTGAGACCCTCATCTATGTCGTTGATGTAAATTAGAAAGAGAATTGGACCTAGTACCGATCCCTGGGGTACCCCGCTACTTACATTGGTCCATTTAGATGCCTTACCGTTTATGACTACTCTTTGCTTTCTGTCGCTGAGCCAATTTTCTATACATTTCAACACACCGTCTTGTATTCCATGCGCTTTTAGTTTTAGCAGTAAACGTTTGTGGGGAACTTTGTCAAAGGCCTAAAGGGTATATAATATCTACAGCTTTACTCTCATCGTAGAGGTTGAGGATATCGTGGAAGAAGTCTAAGAGGTTTGTCAAACAGGAACGTTTTTTACGAAATAATAATAATAATAATAATAGTTCTTAAAGCTAGCGCATGCTAAGCTAGCTAAGGATAGCTCAATAAGGCCGATTAGGCGTATTTCCATTGGGGTCCTGTACTACTACCCCATCCCTTTGCTCATGAGGGATGGTAACGACTCAGTGCTTGTGAAAAATCTTTAATGCGCCGAGCGTGGGCGCGAACCCGGGCCTTCTGGGTGGAAGTCCGAGACGCTAGTCACTAAACCAAGCGAGCCGTGTTGAGTATCTTTAAGTATGTTATTTTCCTCTAAGTGATTTACGAGTCTGTCTCGTATGACCGTTTCTAGCATTTTACATACAACTGAGGTTAAGCTAATTGGACGATAGTTACTGGGTAGGGATTTGCTGCCTTTTTTGAACATCGGTGTTACATTGGCTAGCTTCCACTGATCAGGCATAGTTCCAGACTGCAAGTATTTATTGAATAGTAATGTCAGTGGTTTGGAGAGCTCATCCTTAGCTTCCTTTAGAACTCTAGGCGAGATTGTATCAGGTCCAGGCGTTTTATTTACCTTGAGTTTATCTAAACAATTCAATACTTCTCTCTCTGTAACGGTGATATTGCTTAGAACATCTGAATTATCAATCTGAATCGGCGATGGTGTAGGGATATCACTGAGGTCTTCTGTTGTAAAAACTGATGCAAAGAAGGTATTAAGGGCATTACTCATTTGTACTTCGTCTTTGGTGTATTCTCCATTTTCATCGACTAACGGTCCAACAGTTGAAGTAACTACTTTTTTCTTTCTGATATAACTATAGAATTCTTTCGGGTTTGTTTTACTTTGATTCGCAATATGTAACTCTAAGGTCTTTTTACTTTGCTTAATTAACTTTTTGGCTTTGCGTCGTAGCTCTACAAATTTCACCCGTTCTTCGTTCTTTGTCATTTTGTGAGGATTTTAATCTATCATTCGCAAATTTTTTAGCAAGCAGGCAGTTTGATTTTTTTTTTTTTTTTTTTTTTTTAAGAGACAATGAACGGAGGAAGGAAAAACACAGATAAAACAAAAAGGTCCATGTGCTTACAGGCATCCTCCATTCATAAAATGTTTGTAACAACTGGATTTAAACATTTGTAGATTGTAAGTTTGTGGAAAGCAATTCGAGGGAAGTGAATTCCAAAGAGTAGTAGTTCTAGGGATAAATGAATTTTGATAAGCAGAAGTTCTGCATTGTGGAGGAGAAAGTGTAAATTCATGGGCGCTCTGAGCTGCCCTAGTTCTACAGGGAAAGATGTGGAGAGGCGGCACAATTGAAGCAAGTTCCTCGGAACAATTGCTGTGAAAATATCTGTAGAATAATGCAAGGGATGCAACGTTTCTTCGTATGGATAATGTAGGAAGGTCCTGTGTGATTGCAGGGTTATTGATTAATCTAATAGCTTTATTTTGAATTTTGTCCAACTGCCTCAATGCAACCACTCCACTTCCAATCCACAGAGGTGAACAGTAATCCATCTGAGAACGCACATGACTTTTATATATTACGGCCAACTGCTCGTCAGTGAAGAATTCTCGAACTCTGTACAGGAGTCCCAGTTTTTTAGAGGCATTCTTAGCAATGCTTCTAACATAATGTGTCCAGCTCAAGTTAGTAGTTAATGTTACACCGAGAATGTCAATACTAGGGGAAGTGGGAATATTTACATCATTAAAAAATATATGGGAGTCAGTGAGATTCTGTCGGTTAGAAAATTGAATGTACTTGGTTTTCTGTGCATTAAAGGAAACTAGATTCTTTTGTCCCCATTCTTCAATTCTAGAAAGGTTCAGAGAAATTGCAGTGCTTATTTTTGAATTTATAAGATCGGGTTGGGTGAAAGAATTGGTAAATGTGAAGGAACTGTGGAGTGTTGAGTCATCTGCGTAGGAATGTATTGGATTATGAGTGGTAGATATGAGATCATTGATATGAATGAGGAACAGAGTTGGGGCCAAAACTGATCCCTGGGGAACACCAACATTTATTGAGTGAAATTGAGAATAAAGGCCATCTACCATTACACATATTTTTCTGTTATGAAGATAGAAGAAATTAGTGGAACTAATGATGCAAGGCCGTAGTGTGACATCTTCGACAATAAGGATTGATGCCAGACTCTATCAAATGCCTTTGATATATCCAGTGCTATTGTATGTGTTTCACCATGTTGGTCTGTAGCTTGGTTGATTTGATGCATAAGAAGGCAAAGAATGTCTGCAGTTGATCGACATCGTCTAAAACCATATTGCCTATCACTGATTAATTTATTATTCTCAAGATGCTTAATTATGTGATTATTTAATATAATTTCAAAGACTTTACCAAGAGTGGAAGTTATAGCTATTGGTCTGTAGTTTGATGGATCTGAAGAGGCACCTTTTTTAGGAACTGGATGGATGTTTGCTTCTTTCCAGGGTACTGGGAAGCAAGAGGTATGAGTACATAGACGGAAAAAATTTGCCAATACAGGAGCGAGCACCAAGGAGCAATTCTTAAGTACTATTGGAGGAATTTCATCTGGACCAGGAGCCTTATCTACTGAGAGATTCTGCAAAATAGTTTTGACATGTCTGGTGTGGATCTTAAGTGAGGGAATTTCAGGCGAATTAAAATTAAGTACAGGGACATCTTGATTTATTTCATCTAAGGTTGAGTTGGTGGAGAAAATATCCGCAAGAAGGTTAGCTTTACCTCGTGGGTCAATTACAAGATTGCCAGTCGGAGATTTTAATGGTGGAATGGATGAAGCAGTTGTGAAGTTGGATTTGAATGAGTTAAGAGTAGACCAAAATATTTTGTTATAATTTGGATTATTTAGAAGTTTATTTGCCTGCTTGTGGAGAAAGTTTGATTTAGTTAGGTTTAATACAGTTTTGGCATGATTTCTGATGTTTCTAAAGTAATTAAAGGCTTCATGTGTTTTTGATCTTGTGTATGCATTGTAGGCTATTGCTTTTTGATCAGTTACTCTAGCACAATTATGGTCAAACCATGTAGGTGAATTAGATCTTTTACTGTACTTTTGATGAGGAATAAAAGTTTCCATTCCAATTTTTACAAAATCTTGTATGTGGCTCAAGGTGGAGTGTGCATCATTAGAAAAGAAAGAGGTCCAGGGAATATCAATAAAGAAACCTTGAAGACCCTCCCAGTCTGCCCTATCGTAATGCCATTTAGTCACCAAAACAGGTTCAGAGTGGGAAGGTGTGGTAGGTGATAGACAGGTGGCCTGTATCAGACAGTGATCAGAAGATCCAAGCGGGGACCTCACTTTAACATCATAATTTTCTGAATTGGTTGTTAAAAATAGGTCCAGTAGGTGGGAATTATGATTAGGATTATCTGGTACACGGGTGGGTTGGTTGACTAGTTGAGTGAGATTAAATGAGTCTGTAAATAGCTCACATTCAAGACCAGCATCATCAGTCCTGGCTGAATGAGTGAGCCATTCAACATTATGGACATTAAAATCACCCAACACAATGATTTCAGAAGAAGCATTTAAGTTGAGGACACTGAGTTGTGAGGACAGAGAATCAAAAAGACTTTGCTCTGGAGGAGTATTTGGGGAACGGTAGATGCAACATATGTATTTAAATTTACCAGCAGAAATTAATTTGTATGTAGAATAATCAAAATAGGGACAATTGAAACTAGTAACCTCCTCCAGGGCAATTTCAGATTTTGCGAAGCAACATACACCTCCTTTAGGTCTGAAATTTTGGAGCAGTTGATAACCTGGAAAATTAAATCTAGATGTGTCAGATGTGGATGTTACTTGAGTCTCTGTCAAAAAAAGGAGAGTAGGGGATTCTGCTTGAAAAAATTGGTGTACAGAAATATCTTTATTCCACCATTTGGGCTTATTATTATGGCCTGGACGCCGTATTTTCGATGGTATGCAGTCTTGCACTGCTTTTAGGTAAGTGGTTTCGAATAACTTCCAAGATGTATTTATGTCGTTATTGTTAATTAAAAAGCTCCAGTCAGTTTCTTTAAACATAGCTCTAAGTTTATGGAAGTTTGCTTTCTTGAAATTAGTGACTTTTTCGATGCTACTATTTGGTTCGTTACTAGTAAACTTTAAAGTGAAAGTTATCGTACGATGGTCGCTGTTACTGAATTCATCACCAACATTCAAATTCTCTATTAATTCTTCTTTTGTTGCAAGTACAATGTCAAAAACGTTATTACCACGGGTCGGCGTTCGAACAAATTGATAAAGCGAACTTTATTGCAAGTTCGTATACAAATCATGTCCGGAGTGTGAAGTAAGAGTATCGCCCCACTTGGTCACAGGTAAATTAAAGTCGCCAAAAATTACGGTATCTTGTGAGTTACTTACATCTGCAATTTGTTTGTAAATTTCTCGGTCAGTTTGCACTGATTGAAATGGAGGTCTGTATATTAACGCAAGTATTATTTTTGTACCTTTATTATTCTTTATTAGCACAAAAGATGTGTCGACGTTCACAATTTGAGGTTTTGACAAGAGGGTAGGGTTAAGACTTTCTTTGATATAAAGTAAAACGCCATCTCCATTTCGATTTATTCGGCTTTTCTCAAACATTACATAACCGGGATGTGAATACTCTGCTAAAAAGTCTCTATCTTCTGTATTGAGCCAAGATTCTGTTATGCCAATCACATCATAATTTTCTGTAAACACTAGCTCCTCTAAATCTGAAAATTTATTGCGTATGCTACGAGCGTTTGCATAGAAAACCTTTAAATTTGTTATTTTAGAACTCACGGAACGCTCTTTAATAATATTTTTGGTTCTTGTCGGATCTACATATATGTTCATGGCTGTCCTTGGTCCTCGCTGTCTTCGGTCCTTATCGCTGGTGGTCCTCGGTTGCCTCTGTTTTTTGCTTGGCGTTGGATGATTTATGTCACTGCTGCTTCTTCTCGGATGGCGTTTTTTTATCCATGGCTGCAGACTGCTTCGTGTAGGAGACGACCCATGCGTACTGAACCCACAGGGTTTAGATGAGTGCCATCCTTGCGGAACAGAGTAGGCTGGTTGTAGAAGTTGTCCCAGAGGTTGATGAATTCAACTTCTTCCCTCAGACACAAATATTTTAGTCGGCTATTTGTGCTGAAGGCCTTGTCGTAGAATTTGTCAGGTAGAGGAGGTGGTATACACTGGGAAAGCTCTGAGGAACATTGATTATTGTAGTAGCGATAGAATAGCGAGAGAGATGCAACATTGCGGCGAAGAGAGACAGAGATTGTAGAAAGTTGGGGAATGGACGGAAGTTAGTGATACAAAAGGCTTTCCTTTCTACTTTGTTTAGGAGTGCGGTGTGAGAGGATCCTCCCCACACATGTGAACAATACTCAATACAAGGACGCACTGTGCCCCTGTACAGAGCAAGAAGCTGTGTAGGGGTAAAGAACCCCTTGAGGCAGTTGAGCACATCCAGCTGCTGGGATGCTGCCTGAGCAAGACTGATAATATGGTCCTTTTAAGTATGAGCAGAAGAAAAGAGACACCGAGAATGTTGAGAGAAGGTGAAGGATTGATTTTTGTATTTTGTATAAGTGTAAGGGATAGTCCTCTGGGAGTTCCGGACGGGTAGTAAGATGAAGAAATTTGGTTTTGGAAACATTAAAGGCAACAAGATTTTCTCTGCCCCAATTGGAAATAATAGTTAGGTCAGAAGATAAGTGTTGCATGGCTTCATTACGTTTGTTTTTGAGGGATTGCTGGCTGGGGCGTTCAGGAAAACTAATTGAATAGTGTAAGGTAGTCATCTGTGTGTGAACAGATGGAACTGGAGGTAGCCTACAGTTGAGAAGATCATTTATGAAAATTAGAAAGTGAATGGGAGATAGGACAGACCCCTGAGGAACATGTTACGTCCTGGGATATATAAACACTGGGCTCTTTCTATTGGACTAGGTATGCGGCAACAAGCAACAACGGAAAACGCTAGATCCAACCCTTATCTATAAACCCAGGCAACAAACCACCCTAAACCGTCAAGAGTCCTGCCTGGACAACAAGGTATCCTATGACTCGGTTACAGGGTGCACACACTATAGACTGCTGATAGTCAAGCAGGCTATATAAAAGATCACACAATTAAGTTGACTTAAAGCTTCAAGGAAAAGATAGATAACGGAATTAAATTGCAGAAACAATTTAATAACAAACTAGAAGAAAGTACATTTAACGTTACATTAATTAATACAACTAATCACCCCTGCGTGAAAGAAGGTGAAAGCAAACAGTCCTCAAAACATCGTACCGGTAGACAAGATGCGGGGTTCTAAACTGCATGCGGCTACTGTAGGATCTGATGCTTAGCAAAGAAAGTACGTTACGGATTTAGAGAACTCTCAACTCATAAGCAGGAATAAATACTAGTGATAGGACCTACAGTGTATAATGGCATAGGTATAATTAAATAAAGGCAGCAACTCGCAACATAACCACATACAGGTGTGCTTCTCACTCTTAGTCAGGCAAGCCTGCTCGGACAGTCTCTCTAAGCCACACCCTGACTCACAATGCTCACAAAAACGGTAAACTGTGGCACAATAACAAGCATACAGACATAATAAACCCCTAGCTGTTAATCTGCCAGGTGGCAGAGGTCTAGCTGGAATGATAAAGGCTTCGGATACCCGGGCTGAGCCACCTGCTCTAGCCTAGGGACGTTCCCAAGTCTGTGCGCCAAATTACTCTAATTGAAAGGGTGCTCTCTTGAGAGACTCAGATCGCAAGTATCTGACTCTCTCCTGGCGACCCTAAAACAAAAGCAAGACGTGCTAGCGCAGTGCTGAGTGGACTAGGCAAGGGCCCTCACACAACACAACACTAGACACACAGGGACACAGACAAGAAAATACCCCCAGACTCCCACGGGTATCCTAGTAAAGTCGTGCGGGTCCACAGGACTCGCACCAGCAGACTTTACTTAAAGGATCGCAAAAAGCCCCCCCTCCGGTCTAGCCCCTGCTAACCTGACACAAGAACACACTAGCAAGCATGAAACCACCAAATATGAGACAACAAAAAAGCTTCCTAGGTCTCATTAACAATTACGTCTCTGCATAAGGCCCAAAATCCTATCTAATTATCTGAGAGCTCGTCGTTAATACAATAATAGATATAAGGTCTATCAAGGGGATGGGATAATTAAATAGATTGGTGAAGTAGTGGAAAGAAGGTATACAAAGTAAGAGAGAAAGTTTCTAAGTGGGGTTGAGAGGGATAGATATCAAGGGGGTCCGAAGGGTACGACAGTGAGGTGAGATCTGAGTCTTGAATCTGTCTGGACCCCACCCTAGGCATACAAAATACATCCCAGGCTTGGCAACACTCAACACAGTTGCCGGGTCAAAATCGTCTACCCCGTGCGTGAGTCGAAACTAAGCCTAACGTTGCAATCGGATGCATATGGCAACGCTTCAGGCTCGTCCCAAGCTAGACTCTCCGCGCGAAGCAACGTCCCCCAGCCGGTCTCTCTCTCCCGCTCGTCTCCTCCCACTCTCACTAGACTTACATCTTATATATTATAATGAAACAATCAACTATCGAGAATAAAATATACTAAGATGCGTTGGTTAAGAATAAGGGCAGCTACAAGCTGTGAAACAACATAAGAATATCCCAGACATTAGTTACGTTGTCATAGGATATATACTAAGGAAAAGCCTGCCGGCCGGCTGCTGCCAGCCGGTTTCTAAATGGCTGGGCAGCCGATGCGCGAGCCCGCCCGCACGTGGCTACTATGCAGAAGCGTCACACCTCCCCCAAGATATAAGACCCTTGACTAAGTTCTTCATATCTAACAGAAAGCTTCTCATAGTACCACACACTGTTGCGACACAAGGCACTATATTTAAAAAAAATAAAGACTGTTGCGCTCCACCGAGTAAGTTCAACTAACTCAGCGACAATAAGCGAAAACATTCAACTTAGATACTGCTACAACATCTTATACAAAATTCTACACGTTATAAAAATAAAGAGTTTTTATAAGGTTTTTGCTTTTTTAATTTGTTTTTTTCGGCTGAACTACAGTGACAGCCTATTTTCCTCCACACTCAACCCTCAATCCTGTGGCAGTCTAACCAACATCATCCACCCTTGATAGACAATCCGCTATCACATTATCAGAACCGGCAATATGGCGTATGTCCAGATTATACTCCTGAAGCATGAGTGACCACCTGGTCAGCCTCATATTCCGGTTATGAAACTGATTCAAGAATTTCAGAGGGTGATGATCGGTATAAACCACTACGACTGGTCCGAAAGCAGGAACATATACATCGAAGTGCCTGAGCGCCAGCACTATCGCCAGGAGTTCTTTTTCAATTACAGAGTAATTCCTTTGTGCACTATTGAATTTTTTACTGTAAAAACTCACTGGATGTTCGATACCTTCATCATCTGTCTGTAACAAGACAGCCCCAGCCCCTACGCCACTGGCATCAGTCACCAGCTGAAAAGGTCTGCTGAAGTCCGGGGCCCTGAGTATGGGGTGGGTACATAACAGGTGTTTCACCAAGGAAAACACCTCTGCACACTCAGGAGACCACCGGAACTTCTTGTCCTTAGATAATAAGTCAGTTAAAGGTGCAAGTACAGTCGAATAGCCTTTGATGAAGCGACGATAATGGCCTATCATACCTAGAAACCGCATGATTTGTTTCTTAGTCGTAGGCTGGGGAAACTGATCGATGGCTTTGATCTTTGTCTGTGGAGGGCACACCTGACCCATCCCCACCTCGAACCCCAGGTACAAAACTGTGGCTTTGACAAAATCGCACTTACCCAGGTTTACCACCAAACCTGCTTCATTCAGTTTATTAAAAGGCTGTCCGATGTGAGCACAGTGACTGTTAAAATCCTCGTCGTATATTATGACATCATCTAGGTACACCGTACAGTTGGGAATGTCGGCTACAATGTCGTTCATTAATTTCTGAAACGTTGCAGGGGCATTTTTCAGCCTGTATGGCATAACATGGCAACGATATGTGGCACCGTCCACCACAAACCCACACACCTCTCGCGCTCGCTCAGACAAGGGCACTTGCCAATAAGTCTATCTTAGTGAGGAACTTGGCTTTTCCTATCTTATCCACACTGTCGTCCACGCGAGGGAGAGGGTAGGCATTTGTGGGGGTTAAACCATTCAACCTGCGGAAATCTATACAAAACCGCACCTTGCCATCTGGTTTGGGCTGCAGTGTGACTGGGGAAGTCCACCTTACTGCACCCTCAGAAATCAGCCCACGTTTCAGCATATAATCCAGCTCTTCCCTAAGTGCTGGTAATTTAATAGGGGGAACACGGTATGGCACTGATTTAAAGGGCGGGTGGTCCCCAACATCGACATCGTGCACCGCTTGAGTAGTGAGGCCAGGATGCTCCGCGAAAACAGCTGGGTTTGAATCAAACAAGTGCTGCACAGCTACACGCTGTTGCTCAGGCAGGTGCAATATCAACTCGTGAGCCACTTGTCTAGAATTCCCCGCCCACTGATCCGCGGAAACATGACAATCCCAATTATCCTCCCCTGCAGCTTGACTGTCCCTTCCTCCTTCTCCACCACGATCGCTGCAGATCAACACCGGGACAGTGAGAGGCTCGGAGGGGCGCCTCACATACTCTTTCATCAGATTTACATGGCAGAGTTGGTTCTTTTTCTTACGATCAGGAGTAGCTACTAAATAGTCGAGATCAGAAACCTTCCTTACAACCCGATACGGACCAGAATACTTGGCAGACAAGGGGTGTCCCACCAGAGGCAGTAGTATCAGTACCTCCTGATCTACTTCAAACTCCCTCAGCTTCACCTTCTGGTCGTATCTGTCCTTCATCTGAGCTTGTGAACTCTTAAGGTTCCGACCTGCTACCTCCAAGCTCTTTAGCATTCTCTCACGGCTTTCAACTACATACTTTAGAAGCGAGCATGGCTTTGTGACTCCCTCCCAGATCTCCTTGACTATGTGGAGGGGCCCCCTGACCCTGTGTCCAAAAACCAACTCGTTCGGGCTAAATCCCAAGCTCTCCCCAGGTACTTCTCTCGCAGCAAATAATACGTATGGGAGACCTAGATCCCAGTCCTTCCCATTTTCCATGCAATAACACCGCAACATACTCTTGAGAGTCGAGTGCCACCTTTCCAAAACTCCCTGACTCTCGGGATGGTAGGCAGATGACACCACAGACACTATCCCATGTTGCTGCATGGTCTGCTTAAACAGAGCAGAAGTAAAATTGGATCCCTGATCAGACTGGATCTCCTGAGGGTAGCCATAACGATAGAAATAGACAAGTAGGTTTTTGACAACAGTCTTAGCCATCCCGTTGCGCATGGGGTAAGCATCTGGATACCGTGTTGCTACATCCATTACAGTTAGTAAAAATTTATTGCCGGCACTAGTGGGGGGCAATGGGCCAACCATATCGATAACTACTTTGCTGAAGGGCGGCCCAATGACAGGGATGGGTTGTAACAGGGCTCTCGGGATGACCTGATTGGGTTTCCCAACAACTTGACAAGTGTGACACTGTGACACCCATGACACGGCACTCGCCTTTAACCCAGGCCACTAGAAAAGCTTGCTCAGAGCTGCCTCCGTCTTACGTGCCCCCAGGTGCCCTGCCAAAGGTACATCATGAGCTAATCTCAATAAGCTCTCACGGCACACCCTCGGTACTACTAACTGGTCCACTAATCCTGACCCGCCATCCCACTTTTTCTTGGGATCCTGATGTCTCCGATACAAGATCCCCTCTGACAAGAAAAAATCACCAGGCTGCGCATCCCCATCGCTCTCCAGTTCGACAGCACCATTACCACACGCCCTGACTTCAGGATCTTCCAGCTGCAAGGAACATATATCAGCAGGTGCGAGATTATCCAAGTTCATCTTAAATAATTTATTTCCACCTCCAATGTCCCGCTGAGCCATCCTTTCCTCACGCTGCGCACAACGAGGCTGTCGCAGAGTCTCTTCCTGCCCTGCACCTGCACCAGCGGTGACAGGCCCCGGGGCCTCTCCAGACTCCAACATAGGTGCCAACAATGAGTCTCCAAGAAACACTGCTGGCTCAAAACTCTCCAATTGACCAACACTTCCCGTTTTCTTGTGACCTTTCCTCCGCGGTTTGATAGACTGAGGTGGTGGCTGCAAGGCTCCGGATGTCTGAGAACGCATCACAACACACGCCATGGTTTGTACGCTACACTTCTCAACCCACTCCTGTTCCTCCCTACTAACGTCGGCCTCCTTCTCGGCAACGACCAAGGGTGAAACCTTAGAAGCAGGCACCGCAAAGTCGTTGCCGAGGAGGAGGTCGACGCCCCCAACAGGCAAGTTCTCTACAATTCCGACATCCAGCTCCTTCGCCACACCATCCACCTCCAGCTCCATCCGCACCAGCGGGTAGGACTTCGTAGCATTGATCCCCTGAACTACCACCACCCGAGCAGCGTTAATCGGTCTACCAGTAAAGTTCCTTATCAAGGTCTGAGAAGCCCCAGTATCACGCAATAGCTTAACTCCTCGCCTTTCGCCAGCCCACCTCACAAAACCATGCCCTCTATGACCCCCAAAGACGTCGCGGACAGGGTTCGAGCCTTCCGGACTCTTGAACACAGGCTGTGTCCCAACCTCTGACGAACTACCCTTGGCAAACTCAGAAGATATAGGCGACACCCCTATGCTGCGGGCCAATGACACAACCTTGTTTGGTGGCTTGTTCGGACAAGCATTTGCAAAGTGACCCTCCTTGTGACATGCAAAGCACTCTTTACTCTTTGGTTTCCCTTGGGAGTGGGAGGTACCATTAGACTTCTTATACGGGACGGTATTTGGTTTATGTTCAGTTTTATTGTCAGTGCTAGATGGTTTTGTGTATTTATGTGTATCAAAATTCTTGGGAGGGGGAGGGGTATGATCCTTTGCACCCGACTCACTCCTAGCTGCTGCTTCGCACCCTCGAATTAATGACAGTCGGCGGTCAGCCATTTCTGCTGCCTCCTGGAGAGTTCTAGGATTTGTTTCCTTTATATTTAATGTTAAGTCCCCGCCTGTGCACTTAAAGAACTGCTCCAAGAGAACCAGCTCACTCAACTCCTCAAAAGTAGCTGCCCTCTCGGAACGCAGCCAATGTCGTAGTGCATCAGACAAGTCCCGGGCGTGTTCTAGGAAGGTACTATCCTTGCCCTTAGTAACACCCTGAAACTTCAAGCGGTAAGTTTCTGGTTGTAACTCATAGGCCCGTAGCACAGCCTTCTTTAGCTCATCATAAACTACACAGGACTCTAAAGGTAGTGCATCATACGCTTTTAGCCCCTTTCCTAGGAGTCTTGATGAAACTAATGCTGCCCACTTTTCCTGAGGCCACTGGTGTTCCTGACACTTCTTCTCAAATCGCATAAAAAACTCAGTCACACCTATTTCATCGAACACAGGAACTAGTTTAAGCAGGTGCGACAATGATTGGTCCCGATGTCTGTTACCTCCCCCAATATTTCGCCCTGTTACCTCCACTCGAGATCTCTCCAGCTCCCTGTCAGCCCGATACCTAGTAGACTCTGCCTGCAGTTCAGCCTCTCGTATAGCTGTTCTCTCTGCAGCCTCAGCCTGCACACTAGCCTGTCTCTCGGCAGCCTCAACCTGAGCTCTAGCCTGTCTTTCGGTAGCCTCAACCTGAGCTCTAGCAACCTCAGCCTGCACACTAGCCTGTCTCTCGGCAGCCTCAACCTTGGCCATCTCAAGCCGAAACAACAAATCTGGAGTCAACCCTTGAGGAGGGGAAGATGCATTTAATGGGGAGGGTCCTTGTGATTGAATTCCACGCTGCCATTGACCATCAACTTGGGGGTATGTACTAAATTCAGGCACCCTGACGTTTGATACGGGGGTAGAGTGGAGGGGGGGCTGGGGACCGGGGCCCCCAGTCGCCTCTCCACCCAGGTCTCTCCATTCTAAACCCAATATCAAAGTCCTCAGCTGATCTTTCCTCATGCCACTTAAACCCTGGTGACCCTGAAGACCTGCCACACACTTTAAGCCATACTTATTCAGCTTCAACACCCTGGCAGCGGTAAGGGGCACCTCTAAAAATCTTCTAGCACCCTCCTCGCTATCGACTAGCCACTCCACAGGTCTTTCTCCCTCCGAGCCTGTATCGTGACCTGACCATCACTGTGTTCTGATATATTAGACATGTTTGTGTACTGCAGTAATAATAATAATAATAATAATAATAATAATAATTCTTTATTCCAGACACATAAGATAGATACAGTATAAATACAGTACGACCTAATGGTCCATATCACATACACTTCTCGTCAGAGCACAGATAATAATTATACACAAAGATATATTAATAAAGACACAATAAAATAAAAAATACAGTAGGCCTGTTTACAGAATAGAGCACATATCACATTTTGTCACAATATAACACAGATAGGCTAACTAAGGCTATTGCTCAATGTTGGTTAACACCTATTGCACAGATCATTGCTCATAGTTCAATTAGACCTATATATTACATTACAGTACATACTATGTGTGCAGCAGCTTCTGCCAGTGAGATATAATACGGGATTCATAGATATGATCACTAGACCAAAGAGCTACAATCAGCGTGTTACTGGAGGATTGCAGTCGCTGCGAAAAGCTGTACACCAGTCTCCTGATGACAGCCCGACAGCACTGCACATCCAACAGTGTGCACACCATACTAGTGCTTTCATATTTAGAGAGACCAATGAACATCTTGAGTATATTATGATAGGATGTACACAGACCATTTATGGTGGCTCTCTTATACTTCCACCACAAATGGGCCGTGTACATAGAGGAACAATATGTCCGGAACAAAGTGACTTTAGTTTCCCAATTACACATGTGGAATTTTCTCAAGATGGTGTTACCACGTAAATATAGCTGTCTGCGCTGACGGCCGATATCTGCATCATCTGAGCAATCGTTTGAGATAATGTGTCCCAGGTATTTTATTTTGTTTACTTCTTGAATAATTTGATTATTGAGTGAGAAATTTGGCAGTTTACTTTTATACAGTAATTTTGATCTAAATATAAGAACAGCACTTTTCAGTGGGTTGAATTTAACACAATGTTTACTACCAAAAGATTCACATATATCAAGAAGTTTGCTCAGACCCGCAGAAGACGGTGCAATAATGACCAGATCATCAGCATACATGAGATGGTTGATGATTTTATTCCCACCATAACATCCAATCTGCTCTTTATTCAATTTATCACTTAATTCATCCATATATACATTGAATAAGTAAGGTGAGAGAATACTACCCTGTCTCACTCCATTGGTTACTGTAAAGGAATCCGAAATAATGTTACCCCATCTTACATTAAATGTTTGATTGGCGTACCAGTACTTCAAGATTCTCAGTATATAGGATGGCACTCCCCTTGTTGCTAATTTATCAAACAGGATATTGTGGCAGACTCTGTCAAATGCCTTACTAGCATCAAGAAAGCATGCAAAAATAGAGCTGTTCATTTTGATGTACCCATCCACTAGCTCCTTCAGAGTGTAGATGCACTGGTCCGTACCATGATTCTTTTTAAAACCAAATTGATTACTATTAGTTGAGATATACACTGAGATTCTGTCTAAAATGATTAACTCTAGTATCTTACTTACAATACTGGCAAGGGCAATAGGTCTATAGTTGTCTTTTGATGTAATTTTGCCAGCCTTGTCTTTAATTACTGGTATCAAGGTAACGGACATCATAGATTCTGGTAGGAAACCATGGATTAGAAAGCTGGTAAAGCAACTGCTGAGTTTCTCCAAGAGGAGAGTGGAGGAGTACTTCAAATGTTCAGCATATATACCATCAAAACCACAGGATTTGTTAGCATCTAGCCTACTTATTGCAGCCTTGATTTTTTCACTTGTAACTTTAATTGTGTCATATTTTTCTTCTTTGTTACACTCTGTTGTAGCAGCAATGGTATTTCCTTGGTGCCCAACAGAGTTAAACAAAGTTTGGTAATGTGTTTTCCAAAGATTGGCTATGTTATTAGTACCAGAGATCCCATCTACACTAACGGGTAGAGGTGTGCAGCTATTATGCATTTTTTTAATATCCTTCCAGAAGGCCAATGTGTCTTTGCTAGCAAAGTTTTTGGCCAATGCTTCTCTTCTTAATACATTTTCATTGTTTTTTATATATCTGATTGCATACTTGCATCTAGCCTTTAGTCTGGTGAACATGTCAAAAATGGGTCCCTGTCTCGGTTTGTTATGATCCAGCCATACACTACGAGCATCTCGGGATGCCTGGTATAGTTCTGAAACATGGTCATTCCACCCAGGTTTGTTAAAAGAGTAATTTTTGTTATGCTTGTGAAATACTATGTCACTAGCCTTAGTAAGACAAGATATAATATTATTGTACAGCTTGCTGACTTCTTCTCGATGACTAGCATTAACACAATTGGGGTCTTCACAGGTAATGGCATCCTCACTGCCAGGATCAAGCTCAGAAAGGAGAGTGTGTGTTAAAGTGCAAAATTGCTCACACTCCTCCTCGTCAAGCCCGCCCCATGGCAGTTTTGGATTTACACTATTGTTTGACTGGGTTAATTCTGGCGCTCTTTCCAAACTAGCTGTTAAGGTCAATGGGATATGATCTTCATCTGTATATGTATACTGAATTTCCATATTTGTTATCATATCATGGAAATCAGCACTAGCTACGGTATGATCTAGCCAAGACGTTGAGCCCCATGCTGCACTGACACATGTGTAACTACTATGACATGTGTAACATGTGTAGCTGAGAAGAGATAATTAGATCATGCTCACCACAGAAGTTAGTCATATGACTAGCAAACAGAGAGTTACTCATGTCCTTCAGATTAGCATTCCAGTCCCCTATTACAGAGTAGCAGGTGGTATTTAGTTCTTGTAAAAGAGCACTTAGCTCTCCAAGGCATTCCAGGTATTGTTCTTCATTTTCATTACATTGGTAGGGCAAGTACACACTAAGAATAACTACTTTCCGTTGGATATCTTCTATTTCTATACCTGTACACCATGGTAAATTTGTTACAAGTGGTTTAACCCGGCTGTCTAAAGAGTCCCTCCACAAAATAGCTACTCCTCCCGGTGGGTGACCTGCTACTAGACCATCCATAGCATCGGTTGTCGAGACCCCAAACCCATGAAAATTATCACAGATAGTACTGAGGTTACCCAAATCCTGTTTAAAATACCAAGTCTCCTGCAGGCACACAATATCACTGGTATTAAATACGTCTACTACATCAGGGCGTAGGAGAAGCCCTCTGTTGGTTTTAGGGAGCCCCCTACAGTTATAAGTAGCAATACGTAAATTGTTGGGAGATGAAGTAGACTTTATATCCATGATTAAGAGTTGTTGGGATGGTGGGTTACCGTAGTTATAGAGTCCTCATTTGTTGATACCGGTACCTGTGCCCTACGTTCTCTCCACCAGTACACCGATGCTTCCTCTGGCCAAAGTTCTTCATCCATAAACACCTCGGGATTTGGACACTCACAGTTTATTCTGAATGAAATATATGTGTGCCTATCAGACCAGGGAATAATTGGTTCAACATCCATACTAAGACTGAGTTTATTGGAGAGATATTCTTTCAAGTCGGATGCCGTCACTCCTGGCTTAAAACCTGTCGCGAATACTTTGGCTATGCGTGATCTTTTCACTTTTTTAACTGTACTTATCCCCGTACTTTTATTTTTACCCTTAATCCCCTGATGCATAAAGTTCCTAGGTTGAATTTGCACAGCCATAGAATTCCTAACATTGTTTGTGGTACCAGTACCGGTACCTCCATTCAGCCTCTGTTCCCCCTCAGGTATGTGATGAGTTTTACCTTTGGTGGAATGTACCCTAAACCATTGTCCTTGAACAGTACCCTCCCCCTTATCACCTGAGGGTGGAGGCGTTGTGATCCTGTCGATAGGGGTTGTCGTCGAGCTCCTTCCCGTCGCAAGTGCTGTAGTGATGCCTTGCGCGTTGCCTGTACTTACAGCTACATTATAGGCCCCAGGTGTTGCTATACTCATTATAGCGGGTGTACCACTTCCGACGCTCCTCACTGCAGGGTAGACTTCATTAATTTCCTCAGTGGCAGAAGTTACGTTGATGTTAGGCCTACCTCGGGTTGTCTCGTTGGTTCTACTCGTTATGGCTGTGGCTTCCTGTGTGATGGAGGAGGCGCCACTGGCACCTGGTGTGGAGCAGCTGGTGGTGGCATCAGTAATTTCCCCTGTGGCAAAGGTTTCAACGGAGTTAGGCCTCCCTCGGGTTGTCTCGTCGGAGTCGTCGCCGTCGGTTCTGATCGTTGTGTCGTGGACAGTTGTGGATGTGGCCGTGGTCTCCTGTGTAGTGGAGGGGGCGCTATCTGATGTAGTGCGGCTGGTAGTGGACACTGCAGGTGTGGTATTTATAGGCTCTGGATTAGTGTCATTTACAGATGCAGTAGGCCTAGGCCTATTTGAGGGAAAGCCGCCTGAAGATATTAAATTTCCTTGGGATTGGCTGTAGTCCTCAATCACTAGCACTCTACTACTCAGATCACCAGTTGCACTCAATAAGTCCTTCATACAGTCATTTTGGGCTGAGGAACACTTTCTCAGATTAGAAACTTCTGACTGAGTTTTCTTGATCTCACTAAGGAGCACAGTAACGTCAACATGATCAAATTGGATGGGTGGGAGTTTACCAAGGTTATGGGCAACAAATGTGGGTATATTATTACCTTTTTCCAGAATCAGCTTAATTATGTCTTTAATATTCTCACTATTTTTATTGGGACCCTGTCTTTTCCTGTTCCGGTCACTATTGTCGTCAGCACACAGTTCAAACAGTCTATTCTTGGAGGACACAATCACTTCCTCATCATAGAATTCAACACACAATTTTGTTAACACGTCAGTACTCAGAAAATTGGATTATCACGGTTATAGAATGTGCCTTATCTCCTATGCAAGCATGTATATACTAATGTTATTTAAAGTCTTTAATGTGTTATATTGGTTGCTCCAAAAAAAAAAAACTATGTCCACTGTATTCCTCTAATCATAAGGAATCTCAAAACAAATGACCACTATATTCCTCTGTTCAGTAAATCCTATGCAAGGTCGCCATTTGTTACGTCCTGGGATATATAAACACTGGGCTCTTTCTATTGGATTAGGTATGCGGCAACAAGCAACAACGGAAAACGCTAGATCCAACCCTTATCTATAAACCCAGGCAACAAACCACCCTAAACCGTCAAGAGTCCTGCCTGGACAACAAGGTATCCTATGACTCGGTTACAGGGTGCACGCACTATAGACTGCTGATAGTCAAGCAGGCTATATAAAAGATCACACAATTAAGTTGACTTAAAGCTTCAAGGAAAAGATAGATAACAGAATTAAATTGCAGAAACAATTTAATAACAAACTAGAAGAAAGTACATTTAACGTTACGTTAATTAATACAACTAATCACCCCTGCGTGAAAGAAGGTGAAAGCAAACAGTCCTCAAAACATCGTACCGGTAGACAAGATGCGGGGTTCTAAACTGCATGCGGCTACTGTAGGATCTGATGCTTAGCAAAGAAAGTACGTTACGGATTTAGAGAACTCTCAACTCATAAGCAGGAATAAATACTAGTGATAGGACTTTTTTTTTTTTTTTTTTTTTTTTTTTTTTTCAACTTACTTCCTCTCGGGCATAGGCTGAGAGCCTTAACATTCACCGCTTTACAATGAACAGTGAAGCCCATGAGGTCTTGTTCCAGTCTAGGGAGTGAGACATGTGAAGCACGTAGAGTACAACGAGCACCTGCCATCTTGCCTTCACATGAGGCACGGTGCTCACTCATGGCCCGAAACGACCCCATCTCTGAAGCCATCTCGTTCACGTGCTTCACTGTCTCATCCCCTACACTCGGACTCTCACACTTACACACACACAACGCCACCTGTTGAGCAGATAACTCACCAGGCATTGCACCCCTATAGCATATTTTGAATATGGGAATATTCATACACTGCTATTTAATCAGGGAACAATGAGGGTATTTTATTGACGTTTCGGTGGGCTTGTGGTAATGCACTGATACTAGGTACAGCACAAATTCCATCCCAATAATATCTTCCCATTGATACATCGGGATTTGAACCCGGGACCTTTGGATTACCAGGCCAGTGGCAAGACCACTCCACCACACCTCCCCTACCACTCCACACCTACAGTGTATAATGGCATAGGTATAATTAAATAAAGGCAGCAACTCGCAACATAACGACATACAGGTGTGCTTCTCACTCTTAGTCAGGCAAGCCTGTTCGGACAGTCTCTCTAAGCCACACCCTGACTCACAATGCTCACAAAAACGGTAAACTGTGGCACAATAACAAGCATACAGACATAATAAACCCCTAGCTGTTAATCTGCCAGGTGGCAGAGGTCTAGCTGGAAGGATATAGGCTTCGGATACCCGGGCTGAGCCACCTGCTCTAGCCTAGGGACGTTCCCAAGTCTGTGCGCCAAATTACTCTAATTGAAAGGGTGCTCTCTTGAGAGACTCAGATCGCAAGTATCTGACTCTCTCCTGGCGACCCTAAAACAAAAGCAAGACGTGCTAGCGCAGTGCTGAGTGGACTAGGCAAGGGCCCTCACACAACACAACACTAGACACACAGGGACACAGACAAGAAAATGCCCCCAGACCCCCACGGGTATCCTAGTAAAGTCGTGCGGGTCCACAGGACTCGCACCAGCAGACTTTACTTAAAGGATCGCAAAAAGCCCCCCCTCCGGTCTAGCCCCTGCTAACCTGACACAAGAACACACTAGCAAGCATGAAACCACCAAATATGAGACAACAAAAAAGCTTCCTAGGTCTCATTAACAATTACGTCTCTGCATAAGGCCCAAAATCCTATCTAATTATCTGAGAGCTCGTCGTTAATACAATAATAGATATAAGGTCTATCAAGGGGATGGGATAATTAAATAGATTGGTGAAGTAGTGGAAAGAAGGTATACAAAGTAAGAGAGAAAGTTTCTAAGTGGGGTTGAGAGGGATAGATATCAAGGGGGTCCGAAGGGTACGACAGTGAGGTGAGATCTGAGTCTTGAATCTGTCTGGACCCCACCCTAGGCATACAAAATACATCCCAGGCTTGGCAACACTCAACACAGTTGCCGGGTCAAAATCGTCTACCCCGTGCGTGAGTCGAAACTAAGCCTAACGTTGCAATCGGATGCATATGGCAACGCTTCAGGCTCGTCCCAAGCTAGACTCTCCGCGCGAAGCAACGTCCCCCAGCCGGTCTCTCTCTCCCGCTCGTCTCCTCCCACTCTCACTAGACTTACATCTTATATATTATAATGAAACAATCAACTATCGAGAATAAAATATACTAAGATGCGTTGGTTAAGAATAAGGGCAGCTACAAGCTGTGAAACAACATAAGAATATCCCAGACATTAGTTACGTTGTCATAGGATATATACTAAGGAAAAGCCTGCCGGCCGGCTGCTGCCAGCCGGTTTCTAAACGGCTGGGCAGCCGACGCGCGCGCACGCCCGCACGTGGCTACTATGCAGAAGCGTCACAAACACTAGAGTTGATAGGATGAAGAAGGGAGCGATGGCCATCCGCAACCGCAGCTATGGAACGGCCGGAAAGGAAGTTAGAGACAAAGGCACAGATGGAGGGATAGAAACCGAATGAGGGTAGTTTAGAAATTAAAGATTTGTGCCAGACTCTACCGAAGGCCTTCGATATGCCCAGTGCAATAGAAAATGTCTCACCGAAGTCCCGAAATGAGGATGACCAAGAATTAGTAAAATATGAAAGAAGATCACCAGCGACCCTTAAGGAAGCCATACTGGCGATCTGAGAGTATATTATGAGAAGAGAAATGCTCAAGAAATTTGGATGCAAGAATAATTTTAAACACTTTAGAGATACAAGAGATGAGAGCAATTGGATGATAGTTGGAGGGTTGAGAGCGGTCACCCTTCTTTGGGACATGTTGAATGAGAGCAAACTTCCAGCAAGAAGGGAAGATGTTAGAGGAGAGACAGAGATGAAAGAGTTTGCCTAGGCTGGGAGTCAGCACGGAAGTACAGTTTTTTAGTATAAGAAGAAGAACACCGTCCGGACCATTCGCCTTTTTAGTATTAAGCCCAAAGAGGGTAGAAAATACATCTTTAGAAGAGATTAGGATATTAGGCACAAGTAGGAGAGAGGGGGGTGGAGAGGGAGGAATAGCACCGGAACCATCCAAGTTGGAGTTTCTAGCAAATGTTTGAGCGAATAGTTCAGCTTTGTCAGAGTTGTGCCATCAGAATGGAAAATGGGAGGGAAAGACGAGGAAGAAAAATTGTTGGAGAGGTTTTTAGCTACATGCCAGAAAACTTGAGAAGAGCTAGAGTTGGATAGTTCAGTGCATTTATTATTGATGAAAGAGTGTTTGGCAAGTCGAAGAACAGATTTGACTTGATTCCGGGCAGGAACATAGGTAGAATGAGATTCCAATTGAGTCTTAAGACGTCGGTACCATTTGAATGCTTCCTCCTTGTTGCGGACAGCAGTAGACCATGCGTGAGTAAACCAAGATTTTTTTGCATTAGACCGAGAGAAAGAAAATGGAATGAATGTTTCCATGCTCGAGAGGATTACCTCGGTAATACGTTCAGCACTCTCCGAGGGTCCCCAGCCACGAAAGCAAAATTCATTCTATGGGAAATCAGAGAAGTACTCCTGAAGAGCCTCCCAGTCGGCAGCGCCAAAGTGCCACAAGCGCCGCCGGTTGGGAGGATCGGGTGGCCGTACCCGAGAGATAGTACAGGTGACAGATATTAGTTTATGGTCAGAGGAGCCCATAGATGAGAACAGATTTACAGTATAAGCAGAAGGGTTAGGGGTTAGAAATAAGTCAAGAATGTTGAGCCGATCTCCGAAGAGATCCAGGATACGGAAGGGTTGCTGGACTACCTGATCTAGGTCGTTTAAGATAGAACAGATGTAGGCTTGTTCACCAGGTTGGTCAGTGGAAACAGAGGATAGCCATTGGTGGTGGTGAACATTGAAATCTCCTAAGATGGAGATTTCCGTGAAAGGAGAGATGGATAGAATCCACTTTAGAAGTTAGATAGTCAAAGAATTTTGGATAGTCAGTAGAATTAGGGGAGAGATAGATAGCGCAGAAATATTTAGTTTGAGAGTGACAAGAAAGCTTTAGCCAGAGGGTTGAGAATTCAGAAGAATCAAAGTTGGGAACACGAGAGAAAGCAAGATTGTTGCGTGCATAGACGCAAGTTACGCAACATCCACCTTTGGCTCGAAACTGAGGATAGAGATAGTAGGAGGATACAGAGAAGGGTTTGCTGTCAGTAGTCCCAGACAACTGTGTCTCGGTGAGAAAGAGAAGATCAGTGTAATGCCCTCGAAAATGTCCCGCACCCACAATAATACTAACCCGAGTTGACGTCAGGTATAGCGTAAAATAGTCGGAGATGGTAAGTCCAATAAACTCATCACGTGATAACACCACGAGACTATCACCTGGTTCTTAAAAATCGGACTAAGGTTGCTATACTTTTAGTACGTCCGTGGTAGTACAGTGGGTTAGCGCGCGGGCCTGGTGGTGATGGTTGGGTCACTAACCAGGGTTCGAACCCCACCCAAGGCATCTCAAAACCTGTGGGTTTTTAGGGGGGTTAAATTCCCTTCAGAGGTTCGTACCCCGCGCCAGGTACCAGGAAAAGTTGATCCTAAAGGTAGCCTGGGGATATTTCAGGAGACCATGAAATTCCCTTCACACCCAGCATTTCATTGGTGGCAGCTAGGGAACGTGACCAGGTAGCTACGTGGAGCACCCGTCACGCGAACCCTATACCAACAATATTGAGATTGCTGAGGTAATACAGCTACGATACCTTACGACCTTAAAATAGGCTAGGGACTAGCCCAGTTAAAGAAGGATGTAATGTAATGCCCTCGAAAATGTCCCGCACCCACAATAATACTAACCCGAGTTGACGTCAGGTATAGCGTAAAATAGTCGGAGATGGTAAGTCCAATAAACTCATCACGTGATAACACCACGAGACTATCACCTGGTTCTTAAAAATCGGACTAAGGTTGCTATACTTTTAGTACGTCCGTGGTAGTACAGTGGGTTAGCGCGCGGGCCTGGTGGTGATGGTTGGGTCACTAACCAGGGTTCGAACCCCACCCAAGGCATCTCAAAACCTGTGGGTTTTTAGGGGGGTTAAATTCCCTTCAGAGGTTCGTACCCCGCGCCAGGTACCAGGAAAAGTTGATCCTAAAAGGTAGCCTGGGGATATTTCAGGAGACCATGAAATTCCCTTCACACCCAGCATTTCAATCAGGGTTGGCAGAGGAGAGTTGGTGTTCCACAGAGTGGAAGTTAGAGGATAGGCCCCCAATATTACAGAAATTAATAGTAAGAGTAGAAGGTGGAACTCTAATTAAGAACTCTAGGATAAAAAAATAAGAGTCTTAATGAAAGGGTAAATTGTCAGATAATAGGCTTGATTTAACAGGCATACTGTGGCTGTGATATATCCGCCGCTAAGTGCTCGTGTGACACCGCTCTAAGGGGAGGTTCTTAGTTTGTTCCCTAGACCTCCATCAAACTTAAAATTACACCCCCTAGACCCCTTATCAAGATAAATTTGTAAATTTTTTGGTAGAAAACTGTCCGACCGAAGGCCGGTTTCTGTTAAATTACAGGCTCGCTTTCGCTCACCAAGAAAAAAATCGACACCTAAATGGCACAAAAGATCTTACATTTGACAGAAATGGGGCGAAAGTTCGTAAAATCGCCAAACTAATGAGGTGAACATCTTAACCCTCATTGTACCTGCGCCGTCCTTTTAACTATAATTGTTGCTACTATTAGACTACTTTATTCAGCTTTAAAAGGGCCTCCATCAATTAACAGGCTTCGAAATATCTCCCTTAACCCCTTTTACTACCACAGATCCTTCTTAAACGGCTCAAAATCATCTAAATATGGCTAGAATAAAATTCAAAAGATGTTGCCGATACTGTAGGGGTTAAAATCTCAAAAGCAATGGGGATAAATGTTATGCCCTGTTTTTCTACAGGTTTAACTTGGGTAATGTGAGTTCTAAATTGACTGGGTATATAAGGCTGCATGCACAATACAAGATATGAGGAATAGAGAACACAAAGAAACACATGGTAGCAAGTTACATGATCACGTTTATTGATATACCACTGCAGAATACTTGTGTAAGACAATATAATAGAATTGAACAACACTAGCATAAGTGGATCTGGATGGAGCCTAGTCTCCCACTTCCAACGTTCAGGTATTAATCTTCTGATCACTGGCTTTGATTTCACAGGTTTATATACCGAAGACCATCAATGTTACTTATAGATTCATATTCACTGTTAGATTTATTACTGGTAGCTCTGGTGCACAAGTAGTAGTTCACAGACTAGATTAGACACGCATTTTTAGAGCACGGGAATTCTAGTAACCTCAGGGGGTACTGATCTAAGTTTTATATCCTTGTCTCAGAAATACATAGAACGCAAATCAGTGGGCGAACGTTAGATATCACTAGAGTTTTAATATCTGAATAAGGTAATTACGAGAGTCAAGGTCGCCTGTTAATTAAAGAGCACTGATCGCTTAGTACGTCCCAAATGGAATGGTTAAGTATGAATTACACTGGGCAAGGTCTTAGCCACTTCGTAGAAATATTAATTAGTGAATCTAAAACAGCACAGTAATATGTAGTACTGCTAAAGGGAATCTTGGGTAGTATCTGATGGGTCTGGTCCTGGTTATCTTGCGTCCATGATGTTGGGGGCTAACGACTGGTTCCGCGGCCGTCCAGGGGGGCCATATGTGTGAAGTTCTTCAATACGTGGGCAGGTCCTTCTATCCAAATCTGCCACGGAGTCTGCCGGTTCTGGGATCTCACTCCGGAACAACACAAGGGCAGAGCTAGAAATTAACTGCAGGGTAGTGACCCCTGGTTGGTGTCTAGCTTTCAACTGATTTGACTGGGGGCGGGAGTTAGATTTATAGGCTCGGTTCTGGACCCTGTAGACAGTAGGGATCTCGAGTCTTATGGACTTAATTGAGCTCTCAATAGATATGGGGACTAGGTAAGATGGTATTTACTGTTGTGGCACAGGGCGATAGGAAGCCTTTAATTTTCATATAACTGAGCCTTAGTAAGAGGTACTATTTTGGCTATACTGGACGTATTTAGGGGAGAGAGACTGGATCTACTTTGCGAGGAGGATGGGGACAGCTGTGATAGGAGCGTCTCTCTAGATTGTTCAATCTTCATTCTATGGTATAGCTGAGGTGCTAATTTAGTGATCAGAGCATGCAAGAAAGGTAAATGGTTTATTGTGAGGTAATAGAGGTTAGTAAAGGTGTTAGTCATTCATGGTTAGTTCATTGATAGGAAGAATTCCTGTGCTACCTGGCAATGACTCGAAAGTCAAAACAGGGGGCAGGTATACCTCCGCGGGGGTGGGGGTCTCCCTCCTCGGGTGGGCAAAAAGGGGGAGCTGGGCGCCCTCTCTCTGATATAGTCGTCCGGCGGCTGTGGCTAGGGGCTTGCCATATCACCAGTGTTTGTAATAACCCTCTGTGTATGAGACAGATGTGAGTGTCTTTAATACCAAAACCGAAGGTGCCTTAGCTAGCTGGTTTTACTCGGCTGGTTGTTAATTGTAGGGTTTGCTGGATATGGTGGAGACTGGGTTGCTAACTCTGCCACATTTATCTGGAAGTATGACAATAGAAGTTAGTTACTGGCGGGGCGGCTAGCCTCGCACCGACGACCATTGGGTGCAGGGTTGTGAATGTGTTGTAAGAGAATAGATGGCATGCAAGGGGCTAGTAAAGTTCTAATGTTGTTCTGGCCTACTAAGTGAAGGTAGGCTGGATAGGAGTATATATATAAAAGGTTGGAGAGCGTTAGTAACGGACAATTCAAGGATCTTCAAGAGGTATGAGAGAGAGGCTAGGTCGGACAAGAGTCGAGAAGCGCGGGTGTCTTAATGAGAGGGGGGGGGGGAGTTCAAGGGCTACAGGGAAATTTTGCCCCTAAGGTCCCTGGGCGTGGGGGTGGCATTAGGCTACAATTGATATGGAAGTTTGAAAAGGCAGTAGAATACGTTAGCCAAATGCTACCGGGGAATGCAACTATGGGGTGGTATATGAGTCTGGAAAAGATAGAGTTATGTGATCAGTCAGAGGGTTATGGATACTATTAGTTGGCCCTGGGAACTGCTTTTTCTATTAAATATAAAATACCACCCACAGCGGCAGTTCGTAGGGGTACTTAGTTATTGTTTCGGGGTACTTATGACAGATACTGGTAACCAGGTTATCTTATACAATCTCTGGTTGGGGTAAGAGGTGTAAGACACGAAATAAATTGGCGTAGTGTGGGCTGTGGATACGAAGGAGGCAAGGGGAAGACGTATGACAATTGTGGAAAGTAAATGGAAAAAGGTGAACACAATGGCGGATAAAAATACTTAACCTAAGGATTGCATACATAGATTTATGGGGCGATGGGTCTTCAGAAGCTTAGTCTGGCAAGACAAGATGTTAGGGAATGTTAATATTAATACTTAGTTACTAGAGGAACAGTGCAAGGGGCGACTGGGCACGGGTTACATATATCTATACTCGTCATGGAAAATGATATACGAGGTCTAGGGACAGCGTGGGTGTTTTAACTTCTAAGATATATAACATCTACTTCTCGGATGCAAGAACATACATAGATATAATTATGGCTGTCTGATGTGTTGGCATTGGCTCAACGTCGGGACAGGCATGGGTGTTTTTAATATGAATGTATATTCCTGTTCATCATCTTTGTAGTTAGAAGTGTAGGACACGAGGGGGTTAGTGTACGTGAGGTGTGGAAAATGGTCAGTTTTAGAAAAGGTAAATGGGTGTGTCCTGGAGCTGTTTAGCCCTGCGGGCTTGGGCTGTCTGAAATGGCTGGCTCGGTCAGCTGGTCCTTTCGTTCTGTGGACCTTTCCTTTGGTGTTTCTGTGTGGTGTTCGTTCATGGCTTCTGTGGTGGGCTTCTCGTTCTGGGGCATTTTAATAAACATGAGGGAGAAAGGGGTCCAGAAAAAAATAGCTCAATTGGCATTCTCCCCTTAAGGGGAACTTCAGCCTCAAACCATGAATATCCCTTGATATTTTTGTTTTTCTTATAAGCTTCCTATAACGATGTAATCTCGTGGGAAACATCAAATTTCCACATCTGACTCCACTTAACCCCTACTGTACCGTAGGACATAGTAATAAAAGTCCCCCTCCCCCCCCCAGTCCCAAGCAATATGGCCAAAATGGCAAGATAGAACAACCTTTCACCTCAAGAGATGAAGGAAGACTGACTCCCCCAGCCTTCAGAGGGTCTAATATAAGCTGAGAAGTGTTGCCATATCGAGAGCAGTGCTCAAAGGGTCGTGGTACCAGACACAGCCTGATACAGGCAGTTACAAGGAAATTACATTACTGACGGCAACTAGCCGTCGCTGGACTGGGGAGTGGCTTATCTACTGACGGCTAGTAGCCGTCGCTGGGATTGGACGGGTTAAGTTAATAATAATAATAATAATAATAGTTCTTAAAGCTAGCGCATGCTAAGCTAGCTAAGGATAGCTCAATAAGGCCGATTAGGCGTATTTCAATTGGGGTCCTGTACTACTACCCCATCCCTTTGCTCATGAGGGATGGTAACGACTCAGTGCTTGTGAAAAATCTTTAATGCGCCGAGCGTGGGCGCGAACCCGGGCCTTCTGGGTGGAAGTCCGAGACGACGCTAGTCACTACACCAAGCGAGCCGCTTACTCGTCCTAGAGCCCCCACCCTCCCTCCCCTGCCCCCTCTGTCCTGCAGCCCGCCGCCCGTCAATGGGACATAATTAGAGGAGTGCCAAATATCTCTTTTCTATAATGAAAACAAATATTTTAATTAGCCAAACAACTTCGTTTTCCTGCTAAGGCACGTAGAAAACCGGGGCTGAAATATTAAAATGGGTAACTAAACTATTTCTCTCAAAATAACACACGGCTCCTTTGTAACTCTAAGCAAGTTTTATTGACGCTTTCTGAACAATTATGTTATTTCCAATTCTCTGACTATCTGTGATCCTGATTACTGTCCGATTGCCTTCATTTTATTCACATAATTAGATCAAGCGTACATTACACTTTTATCAATAACCACTGCTGCCCTCAATATTGTCGTCGGTTGGTTTCGTCGTGTTTCCCCCAGTCTGTTGGTGTGCCGTGTGGGAGTGGGGTAGATTGTATGGGTGGGATTGGTGAGGGAGTGTGGTGAGAATGGTGAGGGGGTGTGGTGGAGCTGGAGATGGTGAGGGCTGTAGGTGTGGGCTTGGTGAGGGAGTGTGGGGTTGGTGATCGAGGGAGTGGGGTGGGGATGGTGAAGGGGTGTGGTGGAGGAGGGGACGGATGGTGAGGGGTATAGGGGTGGGTTTGGTGAGGGTGTGTTGTGGGGATGGTGAGGGAGTGTGGTGGGGGTGGGTATGGTGAAGGAGTGTAGTGGGGGAGGGGATGGTGAAGGAGCATGGTGGGGATGAGGGTGGTGAGGAAGTGTGGTAGGGGTGGGGATGGTTAGGAAGTGTGGTGGAGGTGGTGAGGAAGTGTGGTGGGGGTGGGGATGGTGAGGGAGTGTGGAGGGGGTGGGGATGGTGAGGGAGTGTGGTGGGGGTAGGGATGGTTAGGGAGTGTGGGGGGGTGGTGAAGGAGTGTGGTGGGGGTGGGGATTGGTGAGGGAGTGTGGTGGGGATGGTAAGGGAGTGTGGTGGGGGTGGGGATGGTGAGGGAGTGTGGTGGGAGTGGGGTTGATGGAGGAGTGTGGTGGGGGTAGGGATGGTGTGGGTGGTGAGGGAGTGTGGTGGGAGTGGGTTGATGGAGGAGTGGGTGGTGGGGGTAGGGATGGTGAGGGTGGTGAGGGAGTGTGGTGGAGGCGTGGAAAGTGAGGGAGTGTGGTGGAGGCGTGGAAAGTGAGGGAGTGTGGTGGGGGTGGTGTTGGGGGGATGGTGAGGGAGTTTGGTGAGGGGGTGGTTAATTGGTAGATGACTGTGGTGGGGGTGGGGATGGGGAGGGAGTGGTGGGGGTGGGGATGATGAGGGATCGTGTGGTGGGGGTGGTGAGGGAGTGTGTTGGGGTGGGGGTGGTAAGGGAGATGGGGATGGTGGTAGAGTGTGGTGGGGGTGTAAAGGGTAAAAGAGTGTGGTGGAGGTGGGGATGGTGAGGGAGTAAGGGGGGTATGGGTTGGTGAGGGAGTGTGGTGGAGTGGGGAATGGTGGGGGTGATTAGGGAGTGTGGTGGGGATGGTGAGGTAGTGTGGTGGGGATGGTGTGGGAGTGTAGTGGACATGGTGAGGGAGTGTGGTGGGGATGGTAAGGGAGTGTGGTGAGGGAGTGTGGCGGGGTTCGTGAGGAAGTGTGGTGGGGGTGGGGATGGTGAGGGAGTGTGGTGGGGTTTGTTATGCCCTGTTTTTCTACAGGATTAACTTGGGTAATGTGAGTTCTAACTGACTGGGTATATAAGGCTGCATGCACAATACAAGGTATGAGGAATAGAGAACACAAAATAAACACACGGTAACAAGACACACGATCACGTTTATTGAAGAGGATAAATAGGAAGCATAAGAAGGTATGAATACTCGTACAAGACAAATGATAGAAATGAACAACTAGCATGAGTGGATCTGGATGGAGCCTAGTCTCCCACTTCCAACGTTCAGGTATACTCTTCTGATCACTGGCTTGGTTCGCAAGTTTATATACTGGAAGACATCAATGTTACTTATAGATTCAATTTCACTAATTAGATTTATTACTGGCAGTTCTGGTGCACAAAGAGTAACTCACAGACTAGAATTAGATACACGTATTTTTAGAGTACAGGAATTCTAGTAACCTCAGGGGGGTACTGATCTAAGTTTTATATTTTTATAGCAGAAATACGTAGAACACAAATCAGTGGGCGAACGTTAGATATCACTAGGCTTTTACTTCTATGTAATAATATCTGAATAGGGGTAATTACGAGAGTTAATGTCGCCTGTTAATTAATGAACACTGATACGCTTAGCACTCCCCAATAGAATGGTTATACATGAATTATACTGGGGCAAAGATATAGCCACTTCATAGAAAGATTAATAAGTGAGTTTCTAGTTAGTACTGTAACAGGGTAGTACTAATAAAGTGAAACTTGGATAGTATTTGGTTGGTCTGGTCCTGGTTATCTTGCGTCCGTGATGTTGGGGGCTAACGACTGGTTCCGCAGCCGTCCAGGGTGTCCATATGTAGGAAGTTCTCAAGACGGATCTCTTGGCGATCGTTGCTGGCTACACGCTTATATACCCACTGGTGTGTGAAGGTTATAAGGTGCACATAGATTTCTTGTACGTGGACAGATGCTTCTATCTCAAATCTGCCACGGAGTCTGCCGGCTCTGGAACTCAAATATCATGAATAACACAAGGGCAGAGCTAGAGGTCAACTTAAGGGGGCCAGCCACTGGTTGGTGTCTATCTTTCAACTGATTTTACTTGGGGCGGGAGCTGGGTTTATAGGCTCGGTTTTGGACCCTGTAGGCCATAGGGATCTCGAGTCTTATGGAATTATTTGAGCTCTCAATAGATACGGGGACTAGGTAAGGTGGTGATTACTGTTGTGGCACATGGCTATAGGGAGCCTTCATAATGTGATATAACTGAGCCTTAGTAAGAAGTACTATTTTGGCTATACTGGAAGTATTGAGGGGAGGGAGACTGGATCTACTTTGCGAGGAGGACTGGGACAGCTGTGATAGGAGCGTCTCTCTTATATTGCTCAGTCTTCATTCCATGGTATAGCTGAGGTGCTAATTTGATTATCCGAGTATGCAAGAAAGGTGAATGGGTTTTTGTGGGTTAATAGAGGTTAGTAAAGGGGTTAGTCATGCATGGTTAGTTCATTGATAGGAAGAATTCCTGTGCTACCTGGCAATGACCCGGAAGTCAAAACAGGGGTCAGGTATACCTCCGCAGGGGTGGGGGTCTCCCTCCTCGGGTGGGTAAAAAAGGGGAGGTGCGCGCCCTCTCTCTGTGATGGTCGTCCGGCGGCTGTGGCTAGGGGCTTGCCATATCACAAGTGTTTGTAATAACCCTCTGTTTATGAGACAGATGTGGGTGTTCGTAATACCAAAACCGAAGGTGCCTTGAGTAGCTGGCTTAATCGGTTGGGTTGTTAATTGCATGGTTTGCTGGATGTGGTGGAGACTGGGTTGCTAACTCTGCCACATTTATCTGGAAGTATGGCAATAGAAGTTAGTTAGTCACTGGCGAGGCGGCTAGCCTCTCACTACTGACGATCATTTGGTACAGGGTTGTGAATGGGTTGTGAGGGAATAGATGGCATGCAAAGGGTTAGTAAAGTTCTAATGTTGTTCCGTCCTACTAAGGGAAGGTAGGCTGGATAGGAGTATATATATAAAAGGTTGGAGAATGTTAGCAACGGAAAAATCAAGGATATTTAGGAGGTATGGTGGAGAGGCTAGGTCGGAAAGGAGTGGAGGAGCGTGGGGGGTTAATGAGAGGGAGAGGGTTCAGGGGGCTACGTGGAAGTTTGACCCTAAGGTCTCCGGCGTAGGGGTGGCATTAGACTACAGTTGATATTGGAGTTTGGGGGTTAATGACAGTGAAAGTACGTTAGCCAAATACTACCGGGGGATGAGCAAATACGGGGTGGTATATGAGTCTGGAAAGGATAGAATCATGTGGACTGTGGGCTGTGGGGAAAAGGATGTTAACTGTAGGTGTGTGCTTGACAGAGCTGGGCACTTTAGCCAACACTTCCGCAAATAGCCAATTCCGCCATGGCGGAAGTGTAATTTTGTTGGCGAATTAGCGTTGGCGCCAAAATGGCTGCCTATTTGCGGGTTTGAAGCTCTGGAAAGTACTTCCATGTTGCAAACCTCGAGTCCGCAAAATAAAAATTCCAGCCGCCAGCCAGCCCTGGGCCGCTCCTGCAGCTCCAGCCAAAAAAAGTCAGGTGACCAAGCCAACTACCTGTGTTCTGGAATCTAGGCCTATACATCGGCTCTTCACGTTTATTCACTTACTTAGTAGCAAGCGTCGAGCTAACACCTAAAACACACAGCAGTCCAAGAGTTCCAACCTGCTAGCACTTCAACTTTGTTTATATTTTCGGCCTATTGAAGTGAACATGGAGTCTACATTCATGCCTACCGCAGCTGCCAACAGCATGGGGAGCAGTTCACCATCATCCGACAGTGATGCTGCAGAGCATGCAGAAATCGAGGACCTAAGCCACCCCAGGCCCCACCTAGAAACCTTCTATGGGCCTGTAATTACCAAGAAGATGTCTCTGGAGAAGGGCTTTATAACTTTATAATCTAGCCTAATTTAAGATTATAAAGTTAAGCTATCGTTAATTTGATTGATAGCCTGTTAATTTTTAACCTAAACTAATGTTATTAGGCTACCCTAATCCCATCAAAATGCCTCAAAGCATGTAGGCCTAGGCTAAGTCTAACTTCTATATAGGCTAGGCTATATAGCCTAGGCCTAGGTCTATAATCACTAATCCCATCAAAATGCCTCAAAGCATGTAGGCTAAATATTGCATGTTCTAACTTCTAAATATAGCCTAGGCCTAGCCTATAGGCTAATTACTAATATAAGTAATTTTATTAGGCTAGGCCTAGGCTACCCTAATCCTGTCAAAATGCCTCAAAGCATGTAGGCTAAATAATATTGCATTTTCTAACTTCTATATATATAGGCTAGCCTAGGTCTAGGCTATAATCAGTCAATCACTAATGCCATCAAAATGCCTCAAAGCATGTAGGCTAAATATTGCATGTTCTAACTTCTATATATATAGCCTAGGTCTAGGCTATAATCACTAATTCCATCAAAATGTCTCAAAGCATGTAGGCTAAATATTGCATGTTCTAACTTTAATATATAGCCTAGGTCTAGGTCTAGGCTATAATCAGTCACTAATTCCATCAAAATGCCTCAAAGCATGTAGGCCTAGGCTAAATATTGCATGTTCTAACTTCTATGTATAGGCCTAGGCCTATAATCACACTCATTTTATTAGTGTCAAGTAGAAAGTGTTAATTTTGAAAGTATCATATAGGCCTAGCCTAATTTAGCCTACAATAACATTTTATTAAATTTTTATCTGAAGCTAGGCCTTTATTCTGAGCATTAAAATTAATAGGCCTAGGCTACTTTCTATTAAATTACTTAATCTATCTAAAGTAGACCTATCTAGGCATATATAGCCTATTGCCATTCCCAAAGGGGGGACCACGAATAAATCGCCTCCTTGCACCTCTGTGATCCGGCGTACCTCCTCCTGAATGGTGCGGAATTGCGAATACTGATTATTACTGAAGCACTCTCCCCCATAAACAAGTTGCCCCAACGTTTTACTGCCCATGTGGACAAACTAAGTGGCCTATGCTATATATATTAACCCTTTCACTGCGGGTGACGTTCTGGAATGTTTTGGCAATTTACAGCAATTTCCAAGCTTTAAAAGCCTGTATGTATATCCTTCAGGTCCATGGAAGTTGGGCAACATTATATTTAAGTAAATATATATATTTATTGACATTTGAGATTGAATTTATTGATTTACCCATGATTCTGTAGTTTAAATTTAAAATTAATAAAAAACGGTTTGCGTTTGCATATTTGCATTTGAGGACTAGAAATTTCATAAGGTTTGCACATTTGTGTTTGCTGAAGTTATGTTCTGGGTTTGCTGATTTGTGTTTGCTGACTTGACTTTTTGTTTGTGGTGCCCAGCTCTGGTGCTTGACTGTTGATAAAAGTAGGGAAAACATGGTGTATTATTACTCGTCAATACGAGGGGTTATGGACACTATTATTTGACACGATTTCTTGCTGATCTAGTTGTCCCTGGGAACTGCGTTTTCTATGAAATATAGACCAAAGAAAAGCGGCAGTTCGTAGGGGTACTTCGTTATTGTTTCGTGGTAGATATGTGTCTAGACCATGGTAAAAAAAGGTTATCTATACAATCTCTGGTTGGGGTAAGAATTAGAGTTACTGCATGGTGGCTAACATCTTCAGTCATTATCTCGGTCTAGGTCTTACAGGAATAATGGTTATATACAATGGTGTACCCGTGGGTATCATAGTTTCTTATCAATTATGACATGGGGTTTAACATACTACTTCTCGGATGGAAGAACATACATAGATTTATGGGGGCGGTTGGTCTTCAGAAACTTAGTCTGGCAAGACAAGGTATTTTAAGGGGGTGAACATATTACTTCTCGGATGGAAGAACATACATAGATTTATGGCTGTCTGAACTGGTTGGCATTGGCTCAACCTAGGCACAGGGCATGGGTGTTTTAAATGAATGTGTACTCATGTTCATCATCATGTAGGTAGAGTCTGGCGGGTAAGAGGTGTAGGACACGAAGCAAAAATAGAGTAGTGTGTACTGTGGATACGAAGGAGGTGATTGGAAGACGTATAACAATGGTGGAAAAGTAAATGGAAGAGATGAACACAATGGCGGATAAAGATAACTAACCTAAGGATTGAATACATAGATTTATGGCTGTCTGAACTGGTTGGCATTTGCTCAACCTAGGGACAAGGCATGGGTGTTTTTAACCTGGGAGGAACATACATAGATTTATGGGGGGATTGGTCTTCAGAAACTTAGTCTGGCAAGACAAGGTATTTTTAGGGTATGTTGATATTGACATCCTAATTTAGGGACAGGGCATGGGTGTATTAACTTTAAGGTGTATTTATGTTCGTCATGATGTAGGTAGAGGTGTAGGACACGAGGGGTAGTGTATACGCGAGGTGTGGGAAAGGTCAGTGTTTAGAAGGGGTAGGCAGGTGTGGTTTGGAGCTGCTTAGCCCTGCGGGCTTCGGCCTGTCTGAACTGGTTGGCTCGGTCACCTGGTCCTTTCGTTCTGTGGGCCTTTCTTTCGGGTGTTTCTGTGTGGTGTTCGCTCGTAGCTTCTGTGGTGGGCTTCTCGTTCTGGGGCATTTTAGGGTTGGTGAGGAAGTGTGGTGGGGGTGGGGTTGGTGAGGAAGTGTGGTGGGGTAGGGATGTTGAGGGAATGTGGTGGGGGTGGGGATGGTGAGGCAGGTGGGGATGGTGTGGGAGTGTGGTGGGGTTGGTGAGGGAGTGTGGTGGGGGGGGTGAGGGAGTGTGTGGGGGTGGGGATGGTGAGGGAGGTGGGAATGGTGAGGGAGTGTGGTAGGGGTGGGGATGGTGTGGGAGTGTACGACGTGGTGGGGATGGTGGGGGTGTGGTGGGGATGGTGGGGATAGTGGGGGAGTGTGGTGGGGATGAGGATGGTGGGGGAATGTGGTGGGGATGGTGTGGGAGTGTGGTGGGGATGGTGAGAGAGTGTGGTGGGGATGGTGAAGGAGTGTGGTGAGGATGGTGAAGGAGTGTGGTGGGGATGGTGGGGGAGTGTGGTGTGGATGGTGAAGGAGTGTGGTGTAGATGGTGGGGGAGTGTGGTGGGGATGGTGAAGGAGTGTGGTGGAGATGGTGGGGGAGTGTGGTGGGGATGGTGAGGGAGTGTGGTGGGGTGGGTGAGGGAGTGTGGTGGTGTTGGTGAGGGAGTGTGGTGGGGATGGTGAGGGAGTGTGGTGGGGATGGTGAGGGAGTGTGGTGGGGATGGTGAGGGAGTGTGGTGGGGATGGTGAGGGAGTGTGGTGGGGATGGTGAGAGAGTGTGGTGGGGTTGGTGAGGGAGTGTGGTTGTGATGGTGAGGGAGTGTGGTGGGGGTAGAGGTGGTGAGGTTGGTGAGGGAGTGTGGTGGGGATGGTGGGGGAGTGTGGTGGGGATGGTGAGGGAGTGTGATGGGGATGGTTATGGAGTGTGGTGGGGATGGTGGGCGAGTGTGGTTGGGATTGGTGAGGGAGTGTGGTGGGGATGGTGAGGGAGTGTGGTGGGGATGGTGAGAGAGAGTGGTGGGGTTGGTGAGGGAGTGTAGTGGTGATGGTGAGGGAGTGTGGTGGGGATGGTGAGGGAGTGTGGTGAGGATGGTGAGAGAGTGTGGTGGGGTTGGTGAGGGAGTGTGGTGGGGATGGTGAGGGAGTGGGGTGGGGATGGTGAGGGAGTGTGGTCGGGATGGTGAGGGAATATGGTGGGGATGGTGAGGGTGTGTGGTGGGGATGGTGAGGGAGTGTGGTGGGGATGGTGAGGAAGTGTGGTGGGAATGGTGAGGGAGTGTGGTGGGGATGGTGAAGGAGTGTGGTGGGGATGGTGAAGGAGTGTGATGGGGATGGTGGGGGAGTGTGGTGGGGATGGTGAGGGAGTGTGGTGGGGATGGTGAGGGAGTGTGGTGGGGATGGTGAGGGAGTGTGGTGGGGATGGTGAGGGAGTGTGGTGGAGATGGTGAAGGAGTGTGGTGGGGATGGTGTGGGAGTGTGGTGGGAATGGTGAGGTTGTGTGGTGGGGGGTGTGGTGGGGATGAGGATGGTGGGGAATGTGGGGGGGTGGTGTGGGAGTGTGGTGGGGATGGTGAGAGTGTGGTGGGGATGGTAAAGGAGTGTGGTGGGGATGGTGGGGGAGTGTGGTGGGGATGATGAAGAAGTGTGGTGGAGATGGTGAGGGAGTGTGGTGGGGGTAGGGGTTGTGAGGGAGTGTGGTGAGGCTGGTGAGAGAGTGTGGTGGAGTTGGTGAGGGAGTGTGGTGGGGATGGTGATGATGTGTGGTGGGGATGGTGATGGAGTGTGGTGGGGATGGTGGGCGAGTGTGGTGGGGATGGCGAGGGAGTGTGGTGGGAATGGTGAGGGAGTGTGGTGGGGATGTTGAAGGAGTGTGGTGGGGATGGTGTGGGAGTGGTGGAGTGTGTGGTGAGGTTGTGTGGTGGGGGGTGTGGTGGGGATGAGGATGGTGGGGGAATGTGGTGGGGGTGGTGTGGGAGTGTGGTGGGGATGGTGAGAGTGTGGTGGGGATGGGGGAGTGTGGTGGGGATGGTGGGGGAGTGTGGTGGGGATGATGAAGAAGTGTGGTGGAGATGGTGAGGGAGTGTGGTGGGGGTAGGGGTTGTGAGGGAGTGTGGTGAGGCTGGTGAGAGAGTGTGGTGGAGTTGGTGAGGGAGTGTGGTGGGGATGGTGATGATGTGTGGTGGGGATGGTGAGAGAGTGTGGTGGGGATGGTGAGGGAGTGTGGTTGGGATGGTGAGGGAGTGTGGTTGGGATGGTGAGGGAGTGTGGTGGGGATGGTGAGGGAGTGTGGTGGGGATGGTGAGAGAGTGTGGTGGGGTTGGTGAGGGAGTGTGGTGGTGTTGGTGATGGAGTGTGGTGGGGATGGTGAGGGAGTGTGGTGGGGATGGTGAGGGAGTGTGCTGGGGATGGTGTGGGAGTGTAGTGGGGATGGTGAGGGAGTGTGGTGGGGAGGGAGAGGGAGTGTGCATGGGGTGGTGAGGGAGGTGGGGGTGGTGAGGGAGTGTGGTAGGGGATGGTAGGGGAGTGTGGTAGGGGTGGTGAGGGAGGTGGGGATTGTGAGGGAGTGTGGTGGGGATGGTGAAGGAGTGTGGTGGTGATGGTGTGGGAGTGTGGTGGGGATGGTGGTGGAGTGTGGTGTGGATGGTGAGGGAGTGTGGTGGAAATGGTGAGGGAGTGTGGTGGGGGTACGGGTTGTGAGGGAGTGTGGTGAGGTTGGTGAGGGAGTGTGGTGGGGATTGTGGGGGAGTGTGGTGGGGATGGTTAAGGAGTGTGGTGGGGATGGTGGGGGAGTGTGGTGGGGATGGTGAAGGACTGTGGTGGAGATAGTGGGGGAGTGTGGTGGGGTAGGTGTTGTGAGGGAGTGTGGTGAGGTTGGTGAGGGAGTGTGGTTGGGTTGGTGAGGGAGTGTGGTGGGGATGGTGAGGGAGTGTGGTGGGGATGGTGAGGGAGTGTGGTGGGGTTGGTGAGAGAGTGTGGTGGGGTTGGTGAGGGAGTGTGGTGTTGGTGAGGGAGTGTGGTGGGGATGGTGAGGGAGTGTGGTGGGGATGGTGAGGGAGTGTGATGGGGATGGTGAGGGAGTGTGGTGGGGTTGGTGAGAGAGTGTGGTGGGGATGGTGAGGGAGTGTGGTGGTGTTGGTGAGGGAGTGTGGTGGGGATGGTGAGGGAGTGTGGTGGGAATGGTGAGGGAGTGTGGTGGGGATTGTGAGAGAGTATGGTGGGGATGGTGAGGGAGTGCGGTGGGGATGGTGAGGGAGTGTGGTGGTGATGGTGAGGGAGTGTGGTGGGGATGGTGAGGGTGTGTGGTGGGGATGGTGAGGGAGTGTGGTGGGGATGGTGAGGGAGTGTGGTGGGAATGGTGAGGGAGTGTGGTGGGGATGGTGAGAGAGTGTGGTGGTGATGGTGAGGGAGTGCGGTGGGGATGGTGAGGGAGTGTGGTGGGGATGGTGAGGGAGTGTGGTGGGGATGGTGAGGGAGTGTGGTGGGGATGGTGAGGGTGTGTGGTGGGGATGGTGAGGGAGTGTGGTGGGGATGGTGAGGGAGTGTGGTGGAGGTGGGGGTGGTGAGGGAGTGTGGTGAAGGTTGGGGTGGAGAGGGAGTGTGGTGGGTGTTTTGAGGGAGTGTGGTGGGGTTGGGGATAGGGAGGGAGTGTGGTGTCGTTGGGGGTGTTGAGGGGGTGTTGTGGGGTTGGTGAGGGAGTGTGGTGGGGGTGGGGATGGTGTGGGAATGTGGTAGGGATGGTGTGGTGGGGATGGCGTGGGAGTGTGGTGGGGATGGTGAGGGAGTGTGGTGGGGATGGTGGGGGAGTGGGGGATGAGGATGGTTGGGTAATGTGGTGGGGATGGTGTGGGGGTGGGGATGGTGAGGGAGTGTGGTGGGGATGGTGGGGGAGTGTGGTGGGGATGAGGATGGTGGGAGAATGTGGTGGGGATGGTGTGGGAGTGTGGTGGGGATGGTGAGAGAGTGTGGTGGGAATGGTGAAGGAGTGTGGTGGGGATGGTGCGGGAGTGTGGTGGGGATGGTGAAGGAGTGTGGTGTAAATGGTGGGGGAGTGTGGTGGGGATGGTGAAGGAGTGTGGTGGAGATGGTGGGGGAGTGTGGTGGGGATGGTGAGGGAGTGTGGTGGGGATGGTGAGTGTGTGTGGTGGGGTTGGTGAGGGAGTGTGGTGGTGTTGGTGAGGGAGTTTGGTGGGGATGGTGAGGGAGTGTGGTGGGGATGGTGAGGGAGTGTGGTGGGGATGGTGAGGGAGTGTGGTGGGGATGGTGAGGGATTGTGGTGGGGATGGTGAGAGAGTGTGGTGGGGATGGTGGTGGAGTGTGGTGGGGATGGTGAGGGAGTGTGGTGGAGATGGTGAGGGAGTGTGGTGGGGGTAGGGGTTGTGAGGGAATGTGGTGAGGTTGGTGACGGAGTGTGGTGGGGATTGTGGGGGAGTGTGGTGGGGATGGTTAAGGAGTGTGATGGGGATGGTGGGGGAGTGTGGTGGGGATGGTTAAGGAGTGTGGTGGAGAGGGTGGGGTGGGGGGTGTGGTGATGATGAAGGGAGTGTGGTGATGATGAAGGGAGTGTGGTGATGATGAAGGGAGTGTGGTGATGATGAAGGGAGTGTGGTGATGATGAAGGGAGTGTGGTGTTGGTGAGGGAGTGTGGTGGGGATGGTGAAGGAGTGTGGTGGGGATGGTGAGGGAGTGTGGTGGGGATGGTGAGAGAGTGTGGTGGGGTTGGTGAGGGAGTGTGGTGGGGATGGTGAGGGAGTGTGGTGGGGATGGTGAGGGAGTGTGGTGGGGATAGTGAGGGAGTGTGGTGCTGATGGTGAGTGTGGTGGCGTTGGTGAGGGAGTGTGGTGGGGATGGTGAGGGAGTGTGGTGGGGATGGTGAGGGAGTGTGGTGGAGGTGGGGGTGGTGAGGGAGTGTGGTGAAAGTCGGGGTGGAGAGGGAGTGTGGTGGGATTTTTAAGGGAGTGTGGTGGGGTTGGGGATAGAATGGGAGTGTGGTGGCGTTGGGGGTGTTGAGGGAGTGTTGTGGGGTTGGTGAGGGAGTGTGGTTGGGGTGGTGAGGGAGTGTGGTGGGGTTGGTGAGGGAGTGTAGTGGGGGTGGTGAAGGAGTGTGGTGAGGGTGTGGATGGTGAGGGAGTGAGGTGGGGCTGGTGAAAGAGTGTTGTGGGGATGGGGAAGGAGTGTGGTGAGGGTAGGGGTGGTGAGGGAGTGTGGTGAATGATTGCAGCTGCCGAGAATCTTCCATTTGACTATCATAGTGAGGTTGGGTTTAGTGTAACACTCAGTGCATGTGTCTATATATCGACAAGGTGTATAATTATGTAAGAAGATTGTGTGCTAAAGCTTTTAACCTTCTTGGTAGTACAGTGGTAGATCACTGTCGTCTTGTTTGTGGGTCCAGATTTCGATTATCGGCAGTTGCAATCATTCATCATATATTAACCCTGCACTTGGTGTACGTGGTCTGATGTTAAGGACATTTGTAGAATATAACGATATAAAATAATGTTGTGTTCATTGGCATTTCTTTTATAATATATATACAGTATATATATACAGTATATATATATATATATATATATATATATATATATATATATATATATATAAATATAAAATAAGCACTGCAATTTCTCTGAACCAGGACCTTTCTAGAATTGAAGAATGGGGACAAAAGAATCTAGTTTCCTTTAATGCACAGACAACCAAGTACATTCAATTTTCTAACCGACAGAATCTCACTGACTCCCATATATTTTTTAATGATGTAAATATTCCCACTTCCCCTAGTATTGACATTCTCGGTGTAACATTAACTACTAACTTGAGCTGGACACATTATGTTAGATGCATTGCTAAGAATGCCTCTAAAAAACTGGGACTCCTGTACAGAGTTCGAGAATTCTTCACTGACGAGCAGTTGGCCGTAATATATAAAAGTCATGTGCGTTCTCAGATGGATACTGTTCACCTCTGTGGAGTGGAAGTGGAGTGGTTGCATTGAGGCAGTTGGACAAATTCAAAAAAAAGCTATTAGATTAATCAATAACCCTGCAATCACACAGGACCTTCCTACATTATCCATACGAAGAAACGTTGCATCCCTTGCATTATTCTACAGATATTTTCACAGCAATTTTTCCGAGGAACTTGCTTCAATTGTGCCGCCTCTCCACATCTTTCCCCGTAGAACTAGGGCAGCTGAGAGCGCCCATGAATTTACACTTTCTCCTCCACAATGCAGAACTTCTGCTTATCAAAATTCATTTATCCCTAGAACTACTACTCTTTGGAATTCACTTCCCTCGAATTGCTTTCCACAAACTTACAATCTACAAATGTTTAAATCCAGTTGTTACAAACATTTTATGAATGGAGGACGCCTTTAGGCACATGGACCTTTTTGTTTTATCTGTGTTTTTCCTTCCTCTGTTCATTGTCTCTTAAAAAAAAAAAAAATAAAAATATATATATATACTGTATATATATATACGGTATATACTGTATATATATATATATACTGTATATACTTTATATATATATAAATATATATATATATAAATATATATATATATATATATAGATATATATATATATATATATTAGATATATATATAATATATATATATATTATATATATATAATGATACATCTCTGTTGCTATTCTAGCTCTATTACAATAAGCAGTGTTCCTCAGACCTCTACCAGTCTCATGACCGTTGTTTTAAACCATGGTAAGAGCTTTCCTTACGACCTTTCTTGACCCAGATTGAACCTTGTACAGATAAGCGATAAGGGTCAATCTGGGTCGGGAAAGGTCGTAGGGAAAGTTCTTACCATTTAAAAAAACGGCCCTTAGTGTCACTCACTTGTAGGGGTATATGGAATTCAGAGGGTTAATTGAAGTAATCTTTACCCATATAATTCCCACAGATCCTTATTAAGCTGCATAAGATCGTCCAATGATAGCCAGAGTAAACTGTCATAAGGCGTCATAATGCTCAAGGGGTTAACTGTGAATGTTGGGAGGGTTTCAGGGAGAATATGATTGTTGTTGATTTAGTCGAAGAAAGCTCGGCTATACAGTATATATAGTAAAAATATTGTGTCAGCCCTTTTAGTAACATGACGTATTTTTGCATGTATTCTTGCTTATACTATAACACTTTATATAGCTCAGGAAAGACCTCTAGCAATCATATGGGTAAAATCTATGTTAACTATCTAGTTTTCTACCACAGATCCTTTCTAAGCTTCATAAAATCGTATAATAATAGCCAGAATATATATGAAAGAATGCGTCCTAGCATTCTATTTTTTTTATTAAAATATACTTAGAAGAAACACTTTAGGTCCGTATATTGTATTAGTGTATTAACTTAACTGAAAAGAAATACAACACATTCCATATAAATAATGCATTAATAAAATAACCGAGATATAAATATGTATCTATGTCCGGGCTTCCATGGTGTTAATTAATCTCTACTTGGAATAGAAATGTAGGCATTTTTCACAATTTTTTTTCTTGTGTGACGATCACTCTTGGTTGGTCACATTGTTTACATGCCACTTTATAATCAACATAAAAATCCCCTTGATGAGTGACCGGCCATTCAGTTAGGAGAGTCATTTTTTGTTGATGCAGAACTCTGTTGTCGTCCATCAAAAGGAACTTAAGTTTGGCCTGGGCCTTCTGACCTACTCTGGCTGTGTAGGGGGTAGCCAAGGTGTAATTTAGTCTCAGCTCTCCCCCAAATTCACCTTTCACCTGCCACCCCCCGTCCGCTTCTCCCTCGCCTGTGATAATTACCTCCTTATGCATGGTTCGGTAATAAGTAAAGCCAGGAAGCCAAGCCCAGGTATGTTTCATCTGGATCTTGAGCCGTGTGGGCCGGGCATTCTCGCCTCTCGTCGACAGGGTAACTCCACTTACCTGCACTGTCTTCTTATGATCACAACCCCAGTTGCTGTTATTACAGTTCATTATAATAATGATCCGTTTAGGTTTTATAGTCTAAGGAAAGCGATATAAGTATATTTTGTAAAGTATGTCAATACAAATAGCGACACTTATTGAAATGAGTGCAGATGCTCTCCTGATCACTGAGTCTACCTACCGTCAGGCGTCAAGGTTAAGGCCACGTCACACTGTAGCTCCATACATTATCAAGTGTTTCTCGTAAAGAAAGTGCAATCGGTGATTACCAAAGACAGAATAACCTACATAAACACTTAGTGAGTGCACACATACAAGAAACAAAGTCCGAAACAGAAGGATTGAAGTGAAAATAAGAGAAAAAAAACAGTGACTAAGAACATGACGCCAACAATGGACGGGGATCAAAACAAATCCGACCCAGAGTGCCCCGACTGCGGAATCAAGTTCGCAGGTGAAAAAAATGCAATCCAATGCGACTACTGCCGGGATTGGCTGCACTATTTCTGCACAGAACTCCCTGCCTATCAAATTCTCAACTATGCAAAAACGCCAAGGAAATTCATGTGCAAAACATGCTGCCTAACAAAGTTTGACACAAAAGGTGAGTGGGTGGCCGAGGCAGAAGCAGCCGTTCTCCAACACAAGGAACGAATAACCAATTCTGGAGCGATAAGTAAGGTAAGAAAAATCCATGTTCAGCTCCAGAGCAACAAAGCTGTCACCAACACGCCAGCTGACAATACTCCAACAACCAAGGAATTAACTGGGGACACTGACCTAGGCCAAGGCCTACCCAAAAGCCCAGAAGTAGCCGTAGGCAAGAGTGACGGTGACAACCCCCATACCAGTAACACAACAAACGTGGCTATAGGCCTAGATCTAGGTCTGGGGAACACACCAGGAAATATTAGCATCACAATGCCAGATGCCATAGCCTCCCCCCCGCAACACTAGCAGACACGGCAGAGCCTCCTCAAAATGCAGCAAGACAGGTGAGGTCGGGGACCCCAACGAGCACACACCCCACATGCAACGGATGCAGCCATAATGCTCCTACATACAGAAGAACAGGTGAGGTTAGTGCTGTAAATACAAATTCATGGAGACCTAGGCCCAGAGCTGAATACAGGGGCACCGATATTAGGAGGAAAAGAATGGAAGTATGCAATTTCTACCTAAGAAATGAATGCCGATATGGAGTAGTGGGCATGGGATGCAAACAAGACCACCCAAAAATATGTGCAAAATTCATGAAGCACGGGCGGGATGAAAGAATCGGTTGCAAGCGTGGATGGAAGTGCATCGACTACCACCCATATGTATGCAGAATCTCACTCAACAAAAGGGCATGTACTATGAGAGACTGCAATCTTCCACACATCAAGGGAACCAAAATACTGACGCCCAGAAACAACGTCAACAAACCAAGGGAACACGCTACAGGACACATTCAAAGGGAATTTGCTTACACACCAACACATGAGGAAAAAATAGAAAGCCAACGCAATGCCCTCAGAAGCTGGCCAACCATCCAGCAAACTCACAAGGTCAGACCAGCAGCGGTACACACGGCTATGCCCGACCAAGGTGCTTTTTTAGAGGTAGTAATGGGACGTCTTCTGTAAGTGGAAAAACGGTCTCAAGTGATAATGGAGAGATTCCTAGCCCAAACCGAGGGGCCAGACATGAACCACAGAGGAAGGTGCAACTACCACTAACTAGTTTTTTTGTGGGCAACATCAGAGGACTTTACCCACGAAACAATCAATGTAAAGTCCCTATGTTGGAAGAAATTGCAGAGGAAGACAACTCAATTTTTCTAGCCCTCACAGAAACACACCTGAACGAAAACATTTTGGATGCAGAGATCAATATCCATAATTTCACTCTATTCAGAGCCGACAGAGAGGACAGAAGCCACGGAGGAGTAGCACTCTACCTAAGGGAGGATATGGCTGCAAATACCGAAACTTTAGTTGCATTCTCAAACGGCACAACAGAGCTACTAGCAGTACACATAAGACAAACCGACATGCTCATCATAATTTTGTACCGACCTCCAAACACCACAGGGGAAATTTTCAAGGAGGTCACAGAGAAAATACAATCACTCCTACAAAATCTTCCAACTCCCGCTACAGATGTCATCATCACAGGAGATTTCAACCTGCCCATCATCAATTGGGCAACCATGAAAATAGATGGAGGAACCAGGGATGAAAAACAGCAAGCCAAGGAGCTAATGACTATCATGGACACTGCATACATGAAGCAATACATCGAGGAACCTACAAGAGGCAACAACACACTGGACTTACTATTTGGCAACAACTTCGACCTGGTACACTCGTACGAAACTGTAAAAACTATAATGTCCGACCACAGCCTCATCAAAGTTAGAACCCCCACACCAGCCGCCACACCACCAAGAAGATGTCAACAGGAATCAAGCCAAATACCCTGCACCTCTCTGAAAGATCTCAACTTCTACAGCAAAGATATAGACTGGGACAGACTGAGAGCAGAACTGGCAGGAACTGATTGGAGGGCACTATTCGAAGATAAAAACGTCGACGAAACTCTCAGTATCCTCCAGAAACAATGCCTGGAGACCTGTAAAAACACCATACCACCCAAATCAAGCAGGAAGCAGATCAAGCAGATTCCCAGAGATAGACAAATACTAATGAAGAAAAGGACGTACTTGAGAGCCAAGCAAAGGAAGAACAGCTATGCGCACAATATCACCAAACTACAAGAAGAGCTCGATGAAGTTGAACGTAAACTCATCCAGTCACACCAAGAGCAAAGAACACGCGAAGAACTCCAAGCAGTTGCAAACATACGAGTAAATAGCAAATTCTTCTATGCATACGCAAAAAGGAGACTCAGGAACACCTCAACAATAGGACCACTTGCAAAACCTACGGGCGAACTTGAGAGTGACCCAACCGAAATGGCCAAGATACTCAAACAGCAGTATGAAAGTGTCTTCAGCCCGCCAAATGAAGACAAGAAAATCGAGAATGCAACGACTTTCTTTGGCAACGCTCCAGGGACACCACATCAACTCTCCTCGGTAACAGTATCAACAGAGGACATAATAGCAGCCATCGACAAGATTGGACCAAACTCTGCGGCAGGACCAGACGGCTTTCATGCCCAACTGCTAAAAAACTGCAAATATCAGCTAGCCCTGCCTCTAAAACTGCTGTGGAGCAAGTCCCTCCAAACTGGATATGTACCACAATCCCTAAAAGAAGGTAATGTCACACCAATACACAAAGGGGGTAGTAAAGGCATAGCCAAAAATTACAGACCAGTGGTGCTGACGTCACATCTTATTAAAATCATAGAAAGAACAATACGAGCTAAGATGGTCAGTTTCCTGGAAGATAACGAGGCGTTCAACGAGGGGCAACATGGCTTTAGAAAAGGCCGCTCCTGCCTCTCACAACTACTATCACACTACGACAAAATCCTACAGGATATTCAAGACGGAGAAAATGTAGACGTCATATATCTAGATTTCGCCAAAGCTTTTGACAAGGTGGACCATGGGATCCTTCTACATAAACTCAAATCACTGGGAATAGGGGGAGACCTTGAAAGATGGCTCCACAGCTTCATCACCAACAGAAAACAAAGAGTCACGGTTCAAGGAAGCCTATCAGAAGCAGGTGGGGTCATCAGCGGAGTACCACAAGGATCAGTACTGGGACCTCTCCTATTCCTCATCATGATAGGAGACATCGACAGGGACCTGGAACACTCAACAGCCACATCGTTTGCAGACGACACCAGACTCATGAAGAAAATCACCTCACAACATGATGCTCAGCTACTACAACAAGACTTGGACAAAATCCTGAAGTGGGCAGAAGAAAACAACATGGCCCTAAACGGAGACAAGTTCGAGCTTCTAAGGTACGGGAACAAGAGAGCACTACAAAACGACACCAACTACAAAAGTGGACAGCAAGAAATTACCGCCAAGGACACAGTGAAGGACTTGGGAGTAAATATGAGCAGTGACGCCACTTTTTCCCAGCATATTACCAAAGCCACAACAACAGCAAAACAAATAGCAGGCTGGATCCTGAGAACCTTCCACACAAGAAATGAGAGGTGTATGCTAACACTGTGGAAGTCACTGGTCCTACCACGACTGGAGTACTGCTCCCAGCTCTGGTCTCCCCAAAAAGTAGGAGAAATAACAGAAATTGAAGCCACCCAGAGGACATTCACCAGTAAAATCCATGGGTTTCAACACTTTAACTACTGGGAGAGACTTAAGGAGCTGCAGCTGTACTCACTTCAAAGACGTAGGGAGAGATACATCATCATCTACGTCTGGAAGATTTTGGAAAAAAAGGTACCAAATCCAAACATCCAAGAGACTCAGCACCAAAGGCGAGGGAGGCTGTGCTATGTGAGGACTACGCCGGGATCAACACAAAAAATCAAATCCCTGATCCATCACAGCTTTACATACAATGGAACCAGACTGTTCAACTGTATACCAGCCCCTCTCAGGAACATGACCGGGGTGTCTCCAGACACCTTCAAGAAACACTTGGACATGTGGCTGGCCAAAATACCGGACCGGCCACCAACACCAGGATACCCCAGCACCAACTCCAACCGACTTCTGGAATGGAGAGTGGAAGAAAGGGAGCTGCCTGGTCGCAGTGGAGCCCCAGCTCAACTGTGTCACTAACGGACGGAATACAACTAAGTGTAAGTGTACTAAGTGTAAGTGTAAGTGTAAATGATGAAGGTGTGAGGGTCCTATTCCATCTTTTTTTTCTGCAAAATCATTACGTATCATTTTACTGTCTGTTTTATATATACTTGAACTAATAAAATTATAAATACTACAAAAAAGATAATATTGTGCATATATATACCAAGAAATATATTATTGCATTACATATATAACATATATAACGGGAAATTATAATAATAATTATTGTTATCCATACAATATTCGTTTTCTTAAAATCAACTATCATAGAAAATCTAAATGAAATGGGTGACTGATAAAATTTACCAGACCTCCCTTTTCTCCTTCACATAAGCTCGTTTGATGCGCACATATTAAAGTACAAATATCTTAAAGCACAAATTTATACATAAATACACATCGTTCCCCAAAGTGTTGGGGCTTGTGCTGAAAGGGAAATTATATACACTAGTAGAGTATTCTCCTGGGTGACCTACAGTAGATGTGTGTGAATTTTGTGTTTTGTCTGTGTTTGTTCGTTGGTTTTGTCTTGTGTTTTGTGTTTTCTCTGTTATTGCTCTGTCTTGAGTCGGCCAACCCCAAGAAAATATTAAAAAAAAATAATAAAATAGAGGAAAATAAAAAAAAAAAAAATAGGAAAAGTGGGGATTGGGCCTGAGCATATAGATAGATAAAGGCTACTACGAACCTTGCAGTCAGAGTCTCAAGTTTACTTATAGAGCCGCGGCGGTCGATTGGTGAGCACGCTTATGTGTAAATCTACTTAACCTGGGTTTGATCTCAGCCCAGGCGGACATTTAGTGGGTGTTGTAGTGCGTCCTAGCATGTTTCACATGCTTGCACCCAGTCGGGGGACACCTCGACGACGTATACAGACTAATAACACACATAACAAAGCCAATCCAACAGCTTCCTCTCTCTCCAACACCCCTTCTCCCCTCTCTACACTCTTCAGAAAAATAGGAAAAAGTATAATGTAGAAACGAGGTGTCGTTGTAAAGGCTTATCCCTCAATACCTTCACCTGACCTGACCTGTGTTGTTATAGCATTATCCCCCCCCCCTCACTCTCTCTCTCTCTCTCTCTCTCTCTCTCTATATATATATATATATATATATATATAAGAGATGGAACGAATGTCAATTTTCCATATTTGCGAATGCAAATTTTTAGTAGTAAAATTCGCAAATGCGAATTGCGAATATTTCAATCCTTATTCCATCCTTCAATAAAATAGTCAATATCTGGTACTAAATACAAAATCAGTGAGGAAATATGATGGAATATTCTTTATTGACATGCTATTACATTGGATATGTCTGAAATGGTAATATTGTGACAGTTCAACTGTCAAGGGGTGGAAATGAGTTACTTGAGAAGTGCGTGCGGAGTTACATGGAGGGATAGGCAGACGAATGAGGAAGTAAGAAGGAGGTGTGGTGTGGAGGTAGATGTGCTGGAAAGTGTGAAAAGAAACACCTTGAGATGGTTCGGCCATATGGAACGTATGGGAAGCGAGAGAATGACTAAGAAGGTGTATGAGAGCGAGGTGGAAGGACAGAGAGGGAGATGTAGATCGAAAGAGAGGTGGATGGATGGAGTGAGGAAATATATGGATGAAGGCGGTGCTGGTTGGGAGGAGGGGCGTTCACTAACTGGGGACAGAAGTGCATGGGGGCGGTTCGTTCGTGGCCACCCCTTCGGGGATCGCGGCGTCAGGTAATAGATAGATAGATAGAACTGTCCAGGTCCAGCACACGTTCGTTTACCGGGAAATGATGCCATTTTAGCTATTTTTCCTCTAAATCTAGCATATCTAAACAGCAATCTAGCGGATTTTTTTTTACATTTTTTTCTATTAACCAAATTTCGTATCAACCACCAATTACATTTAAATACATGAAATTTATCTTCTAACATCAATAATAATTGTCCATGTTGGGCTTTCAAATCCAAACTAATGGGATATATGGAAAAAGGGCAGAAGAAGAAGAAGAGAGGTACCTTGGGTAAACTGCTGCTCCAAGTTATCAACATATATACCTTATGTCAAAACTACACAGAGCAAACAACGTATATAACTCCACAATGAATGCACAGAGAATGTGGTGGAACATATACAGTGTTAGTGAATAGTCCACAAGTGAGTGAAAAGTGAAGTGGAATATCTGCCCCCCTGGTCATCTGGGGGGGCGAGGTGGGACAATCTCAACCCAGGGACGAAATAGTGATGGCCTTGAAATCAACGAACTGTTATGCTTTATATCAAATAAAATAGATAGTCTACCTACAGACAGTATTGTGAAGCTTTGTGTGCCCTTTTATGATGAAGATAAAATTGTGGCAGCCAAGAACAGAGTGTTCGATCTTATTGGTACTAGTGAAGATAACAATTATCGAAATATTAAGCGAGTTGAAACAGAAAACTGAATGAATGAAAGATGCAAACAAAAGTGCTTAGAACATTAAAGACATTATTAAATTGCTACAAGAGAGTAAGGCTGTGGGCTTACCCACTTTCGTGGCCATGGACCTAAAGGACCTACCACCTATACAATTTGATAGGATAGATGTGTCAGTTCTACTTAGTGAAATCAAGAAGACCCAAATGGAAGTTAAATTACTGAGAGAGTGTACCACAGGTCAAAAAGAAACCATAGTGGACATAAGCAGTGTGGTTTCAAATGTAGCTGACAGAGTGAATAAGTTAGAAAATAACTCTACTAACGCTCCACCTCAACCACAGGCACAAGTGACACAACAACAGCAGCAGCATCTAGAACAACAGCATCAACAACAACAACCACCCATAGGCCTACAACACCACCCCCAGCAACAGCAGGCTGAATTACAACAGCAACAGCTGCAACAACTCCAAACACAACAGCCCCAGCAACAACAGCAACCTATACAACAACAGCATCAGCAGCAACAACAGCAGCAGCAATAACCACAACAGCAGCAGCATCAGCAGGTGCAACAGCAGGTGCAGCAGCAACAGTAGCAACAGCAGATGCAGCAGCAACAACAGCAGGTGCAGCAGCAACAACAGCAGGTGCAGCAGCAGCAACAGCATCAACAAAAGCAACAATACCAGCGACAACTACAACAATCCAAACGAACCCAGCAGCAGCATTCATATCAAAGGCAACACCAGGTGTGGCAGCAGCAGCGACCACAACAGCAACAACACCGAACACAACAGCAATCTTTATCGTCGGCAACGAGAGAAGATAATACAGTGCCAGCTACACCATCCTCAAATTTACCTACACAAACTGAACCAAATGAAGGAGCCAATGCAAGGGAAAACCCATGGACTATGGTCAAATGGGTGAATGGCAAGCTTCGCTACTCTAGGGAAGGCGAGCAGGTTCACCCTAGACCGAGAAACCAGCCAGGAATTAAAGGTAGGGGCAAGAATACTGGCCTCAATACCATCAAAAGGCCCCGACTAGCTAGGGTGTTTGCCACAGGATTCAACCCTAGTGTTACTGCTGAGAATCTCAAGATATACTTGGCTGATAATCTACATATAAATAGAGAGGTAAGACAGCTGACCACCCTCTCCAGGTCCACTACCTGTGCCTCCTTTTGTATAACTAGCGAATGTCCAGATCCAGATGTTTTCATGAATCCTGACCTGTGGCCAGAAGATGCATTTGTCAACTGGTACAGAGAACCCAGACAATATCCCAATGAGGACAGTGCAGAGGCTTCTGGGACTTGGAGGCATCGCACACCACTATCCAACTCGCAGTAATGGAGGAGATACCAACAACAGCAGCAAGTATAAAAGTAACTTCATACAATTGCAGAGGTCTCCCCAAAACAAAGAGGAATCTCCTGTTGCGACCTGACATCGCATCTACATTAAGGACCAGTGACATAGTCTGCCTTCAGGAAACCTGGTACACAAAACAGGACTTAGGTAATTTGAACATATTAGATAAAGATTTCCATGGGTACGGGGTCTCCACTACGGACACATGTGATGGTATTGTGGCAGGTCACCCCCCAGGGGGAGTTGCAATAATGTGGAGATCGTGCCTAGATAGTGTAATTAAAACCATTGAGACAAATTTAAGCTGGTGTGCGGGAATACAGCTGGAAGTGAGACACAGAAAATTTGCAATATTTTGTGTTTACTTACCGTATCAGTGTGCAGAAAATGAAGAACTTTATTTGGAAAAGTTAGGGGAGCTTGGTGGCCTAATTTCTGAATTAGAGATAACGTGTTACTCAGTGGTAGGTGATTGGAATGCTACCCCTCACGAGTTGGGTGGTTCCATGTTTGCTAAACATATGTTAAGGTTTTGTGAGGAGCAAGGTTTAATTTTGTCCTCCAAAAACCTGCTTCCAGAAAATAGCTATACATATGTTAGTGAAGCATGGGAGACCAGGTCGTGGCTTGATCATGCAATCTCTAGCTCTGACTTTCATGACTCTATCTCAGAAATGGCCATAAGATACGACATTACGGATGACGACCACATACCTATAGAATTAACAATCCAAATTAATAAGGCACCGGAAATAACAGAAACTAGCAATAGCATCAAGGCAAAAGTTCCATGGAATGTAATCTCAAATGAAGAGTGCCAAATGTACTGTGATAAAACCAAAGACTTATTAAATAGGGTGCAATATGATGGTAATGGTGTAGCACAATGCAGGGATCCAAAATGTAGTGATGCACAACACAGAAAGGACATTATTAAATTTTACAATAGTATAATAGATTCTTTATCAAAAGCAGGGGAAAGTATTTTTAATAGCCATAAATATAAGTCCTCATTCAATAAGCCAGGTTGGCAAGACTATGTGGCTGACCTGTATCAGGCCTCCAGAGATGCTAGGTCTCATTGGCTTGAAGTAGGTCAGCCCAGACAGGGGCCTATATTTGAACTTCACAAAAGAGCAAAGGCTAGGACCAAATATGCCATTAGATTTACTAAGCAAAATGAAAACCAATTAAGGAAGGAAGCCCTTGCAAAGAGTCTGGTAGAAAAGGATACTAACTGTTTTTGGAAGGACATCAGATCCATGCAAAATTGTAACACACCATTACCTGTCAGTGATGAGGGGGTTACGGGTGAAGAGAACATTGCTGACTTATGGAAAACTCATTTTAAGGAACTACTTAACAGTGTAAACCAAAGATCTACTAATGGTGCAATTCAATATATGAAAGATAGTAATTATGAAGACATTAAAGTGACTGAAAGTGATCTTGAGGATGCCATAAGAAAACTTAACCTAAACAAAGCTTGTGGGCTGGATGGTATATATGCAGAACATCTTAAATATGCAGATAAGTTGTTAATAGATAAACTTAGTTCTTGCATCACCAGTCTATTTACGCATGGTGTCCTGCCGGAGTCTATGATATCCGTAATACTTGTTCCTGTCATTAAAGATAAATCAGGTAAAATTACAGCTAAAGACAACTACCGCCCAGTAGCACTTGCTAGTGTGGTGAGTAAGGTAGTTGAAATGATAATGCTAGAAAGAATGTCTGCATATATTGTCACCAGCAGCAATCAGTTTGGCTTTAAGAAAAATCACGGCACAGACCAATGCATATAATTATGTGCTGAAAGAAGTGATTGATACATACAACAAACTAAATAGCTCAATTTTTTCTTGTTTTCTTGATGCAAGTAAGGCTTTTGATAGGGTGTGTCACAAAACCTTATTTGAAAAATTAGTTAACAGGGGAGTGCCTAGCTATATTGTTAGGATACTTATTTTCTGGTATGCTAATCAAAAAATGTGTGTAAGATGGGGCAACATCCTGTCAGGCTCTTTCGCCGTAACCAATGGTGTTAGGCAGGGGGGGATATTGTCTGCATATCTTTTCAACGTCTACATGGATGATCTTAGTCTGGAGCTGAACAAGACTCGCACTGGGTGCTGTATTGGCAGCACCATTGTAAATCATCTCATGTATGCTGATGACCTAGCCTTAATCGCGCCCTCTGGAGCAGGACTGGATAAATTATTAAGAGTATGTGACAAATTTGGAATTGAACATTCAGTCAAATTTAATCCTATAAAGAGCAATATCATAATACTTAAATCTAACCTTCTATTGAAATCAAAGCTACCTAAATTCCATTTGTATGAAGTAAATTATAGAAGAAGTAAGTAAAGTAAAGTATCTAGGACACTATATTTCAAGTGATCGCTCAGATGATGAGGATATGGGTCGTCAGCGAAGGCAGGGAAATTCAATATTAAGAAAATTTCATATGTGCACATGGGATACAAAAATAACATTGTTCAACTCCTACTGCTCACCAATGTATACAGCACAACTATGGTGGAACTATAAGAAGATGACAGTGAATAGACTAAGTATCTCATATCACAATATCATGAAAATGTTTCTGGGGCTCTCAAAATATGAGAGTACAAGTACGCTATGTGCCTATATGAACTTACACTGTTACCAATCACTCATTAGAAAGCTAACATATAAATTCATTCAGCGCCTTAACACTTCTGAGAACAGTATCATTAAAATGCTACAAACTCCAAGCATAGTGTACACCTCTAGGATCCAGGCACACTGGAGGAAGTTGCTCTATATTTAACCTTAAGTAATGATTTCAGGTCTGCTACTCTACAGAATTAGCATACCGGTACTGAACCTCATAGTGCAGTACAGTACCGATATTCCTATACTGTACTGTAGCAACATACTGTACCGGAATCTAAATGATGTGAGGCATGGTACTGTACACAATTAGGACAGTGGTTTTGGTAACACAGTAGTTTGATGACCACTGTTTTTGGTTGAGGCAGTGCTGTGAACTACATGATAGCAAGCTGGGTATTATTTAATTTCTTTTTATTTTATGTAGCCTATGTACAGTAGCTTATATATATTTATGTTACTGTAAGGTATATATGGACCCCAGTATGGTCCCCTCTGTACTGTGTGAGTCTGAAATAAAGTATTATTATTATTATTATTATTATATCCCAGTTTAAGGGTTTGGAGTTATCAGATAAATTAATTTAGCAGGAGTGTAAATGAAAACACTGTCGCTTAATCATCTCCAACTCACTCCATCATTAGGTTTTCACACTCCATCGCGGTTATCGTGCTCCTGGCTTCTTCAGCACGTTGATTAATATTTGGCTACACAAAATGGGTGATAAAGAGGTGAACTCTTCAGAAAGTGGCAGTAGTGATGAAAGTACACTGTCATAGGAGGGAGTGTGACATTACTCGAGAGACAGTATAACTGAAAAACACTTGAACATTTTGAAATCTAGAGATTTAATATAAGGTAAGTTATGTATTCACTGTATTTGTTACATTTTCGAATAATTTGGTACTTTTCACTGGTTCGATCTGTTACTATTAAATAAAGTTAAGTGGCAACACTGCTCACTCCTTCATTCCAATCTAGCGGCCACAACGCACATCTACACTTTTATTTATTCGTTTGTGTTTACTTTAATATTTAATATTTTATACCTTTTATATATTCCATTGGTTTCGTGAAAATATTCGCATATTCGTAAATAAACATGAATGGAAATTCGGATTCGAATATTGGAAAACATAAGAATATTCGCACATGCGAATGCGGAAGCGAATATTCGGTCCATCTCTAATTATATATACAGTATATTATGTTGTTATACATAAACCCCAAGGTAGGACACAACCCAGGAACCCCAGTCCTCCTCTACCACGGTCCCAGAACCCCAGGGAAATGCAGCCCAGAAACCCCATGCACAAATAAACCAACCCTAGCAAGCTGACGTCACTACCTGAGGCGCCGTCCGATTGGTCAATAGGGGGGATCCTTCGCCAAATCATGAGGGCCCTTCCACTGCTCTCCTCACCAGAACCACATCAGCCTACAACATCATTGAGACCAATGTTCCAGCGTGCCCTTTTTCCATGTACCTTACCCGCAGCAGAGCACACCTGAGAAGTGAATAGGTATTCAGACCAGGTAAGGGAAAATTATCTCATCCCCTCCCTGAGATCTGAATGCTTACAGGCTTCTACAAGTGCCCTCTGGCCCGAATTTCGATATTAAAACGGATAATACCGAATCGGAAGACATAGACTGCTCCCTGGCTCTAGGACCTCAAATGCTCTCGAGCTTCTTGTAATCCTTCCCTTTCAGGTTAGTATTCATTGGATGCTTAGTTGAGGCCTGGCTTTCAGGTCCCCTTTAACATAATTCAAATTCTCATTCCAGTTACCTAATTAAAATTACCCGCACAATTATCCATAATTTATGTCTCTAGTATAGTTACATTGTTATACGTCTGAGTAAACACTAAATTACCAGGCCTCTGTATAGCTGTAGAAGAGAAGCTCTGCCACACCCACATCCACATTAGCTGCAAGCTAGGGACTCCCCCACACTTTCCATATTTCCTGAGAGTATTTGATTATCCTCATGTCCCTATAGTACGTGTTGATGGTATGTATATTATGTCTTATTCCAATGTAAGTTATTGTTCATACTACTTGTATCATATCTATGTTGTATTACGATGACTGTGTAATTTGTAAGTCAATCTTGGCAGATACGTCTCCTACTTTGCAACTTAAATAATATAACCTGTACACCTGTTACTCATGTATTCTCTCAACACATCCCCGTCGGTAAAACGGACACTGTAACAGATAGTTTGCTGTCCAGCTATTCCTCGTGGTAGTCGGCATCGTATCTATATATATATATATATAAATATATATATATATATACTGTATATATATATACTGTATAGATATAGATAGATAGATAGTCAGTCAGTCATAATTTTATTTCATAAACAGATACATATATATATATATATATATATATATATATATATATATATACTTTTTACAGAGTTATTTAAGTAATAAACATTAAGCTAAAAGTCCTTAGCGCATAGTTGGTTCTGTGTTCTGTACATAAACAATTCTTGATCTGATAGCATTGATATCATTTAGCAATAAGTTATTAAATCCATACTCATGTAGGATTTTTTTTCAACATCCTTTACAAGAAAAGATCTATGTAACATGTAATAAATGTTCTTCTCTATAAAACTACATGGCTCTATGAGATTTCTATATACAAATCTTATTTTCATCCAGTTAACCAAATGCTTAAACACCATCAATCCACATTCTCTACAAGCACTGTGGTTGCTCTCCCAGTACTTCATATTCAATATTTTCTTTGTTGCCTTGTGGTATCCAATGGAAAACTGCTTAAATGGTATATAACATTTTCTATTATTAAACCAAAGTTCAGCGCCATAAAATTCAAAACAGTAGCTTTGAAATAAATTTAAAAATACTTCAGTACTCGTGTTGCTAAACTTTCGTTAAAAGACAATTAAACTCAGTGTAAAACTTATTTCTGCATCTTATCATATCCAAGTCATTAATTAAGATTACAATCAATTATAAAACCCAAATATTTGTATTCAGAAACAATATTTAATTTGTTATTGTCTAAATATATGAAAGGATTAATTTCCTGTCCATACTTATATTTAAAGATCATACATACTGATTTTGCAGAGTTAATAGATAAGTCTAGTTGTTTAATTTCATGATCCATAATATCTATCAATATTTGCAGACCTCTAACCGAAGGAGCCAATATTACAAGATCGTCTGCATAGGCGATCACATTGCTGACTTGTAAACCTAGTCTACAGCCTACATTACTTGCAGATAATACGTCATCAATATAAATTGAAAACAACAAGGGAGATAAAACCCTACCCTGTCTCACTCCAGTTTTCATAGTCCATTCAGTTGAAATTGAATCTTTAAATTTGACATGTTAGTTTCTGTAAAAGTAAAATCAATTATTAACCAAGAAATTTGGTTCTCCTAGTTTTAAAAGCTTATTTGCAAGTTTGAAATGATTCACCTTATCAAAAGCTTTTGTCAGGTCAATAAAACATGAACAAACATTAGATCCCTCCGTGGTGTACCTTAAAATAGTTTCCTTGAGAATTAAACATGCAGTAGAAGCAGAATACCTCTTTTTTTGGGTAAGAGGTATCCTCACCAGGATTCGAACCCACTCACTCCAGGTATATTTGGGAGAGTCGGTCACCGTAACCACTCGGCCATGAGCCGAGACCTCTAAGACCGAGACCTCTCTCTAAATCCATGCTGCCTATCATTTAAATTAACATATCTTAAAATTTTATAATGCAAGCAGTATTCAAATACCTTCAATAATATTGGCGATAACGTAATTGATCTATAATTATCAAGTGATGTATTATCTTTATACTTATCTTTCAATAAGGGTACCATAATTCCAAATACAGACAGACAGACAGACAGACAGACAGACAGACAGACAGACAGAGAGAGAGAGAGAGAGAGAGAGAGAGAGAGATATATAGATAGATAGATAGATATAGATAGATAGATATACTGTATATATATATATATATACTGTATATATATATATATTTATATTGAGTATTGTTCACATGTGTGGGGAGGTTCCTCTCACAACGCTCTCCTCGACAAAGTTGAAAGGAAGGCTTTTCGTATCATTAACTCCCGTCCACTCACCAACTCTCTGCAATCTCTCTCTCCGCCGCAATGTTGCATCTCTCTCGCTATTCTATCACTACTATAATAATCAGTGTTCCTCAGAGCTTTCCCAGTGTATACCACCTCCTCTACGTAGGGCACGTGGTACCCGTCTTGCAACACAATCCTACCCCTACTCTGTGCAACTCTCCAACCCAAGAGTGAAACATTACTCTCAAACTTTCTTCTATTCAACAGCTGAACTCTGGAACTCTCTCCCAGAATCAGTCTTTCCCTCTTCCTATGACTTAAATTGCTTCAAACTCCGTGTGTCCAGGCATTTTGGCTCGAACGTCCCTTGATTTTGGCCCTGTCACTCTTTCAACTATGGGGGAGGCACTCGCTACAGGCTGTTCTGCCTTTTTCCTCCCTCACTCACATAGAAAAAAAAAAGAAAACAAAAAACACACACACAGACACACACGCACTAAACACAATCGGAATAAAATATATACAACGGACTTTGTTTTCGTACCGAAAGTTAAAACAATGAAGATGTTAAATGTGCATTTTACAGATACTGTACATATACTGTACAGATACAGTAGCGTTGCAACCTGGCCACCAGTGAATATTTAATGTATATAATATCTGCAGTAATACTTGCTTCTAAATGCATGCCATTCTTATATTTATTTTCGTGTTTCTCTTATAGGAGTGTCCCGTGGTGCAGTGGTTAGCAGGCTCGGCTCACAACCGAGAGGACCCGTGTTAGATTCTTGGACAACAAGAGAACGACGGGCAGTCTCCAAACAACCAATGCCTCTGGTCAACTAGCAATAAATAGGATCCTGGAGTTAGTGGATATTTGTGACGTCATATATGGAGAGACACACTGGTAACTTGAATACTATGAAACTAATATGTATGATGCATTCGGATGGGTGATTCACTCACCATACAGTAGGCTGTATAGGACAAAGATACGGAGATGAGGCCCGTGGCAATGCACAGCCTATTATGATTACCCATCTCTCATGATCCTACTATATGTTCCGTATTTCCGAAATTTCAGAATTCAGTCATTATTCTCTCTTAATAAATCTAAAGACTAACATGTTACTTCATTACAGCCACAACCTATATATCAGTGACCATAATTATGTTTTAACTAAATCAAAATATAATGAGACACTCTAAACACGTGAGTCACAGAATGTGCCAGGGGACTCTGTTCCCTTGTATTAGGCAAATCAATCATAGGATCATATTTGGATAAACAAATAAACCAAAATTAAGAAAGAATCTGTTGAATGAGATGCTTTAGCTTGCCATCAACCCAGTTCTGGAGCAGTCCTGCCGTCGCGAACAATGATAGGATCCTCGCTTGCGACGGTCCCCGAGAAACACAGCTCAGGTGTGTAGTGCCTACGACTACTTGGCAATAGTTCGATTCATTTAGCTAGTCGATGTCGAGTTGAGAGGGCGAGTCAAACATCCGTCCGATAGTGTAAACGAGTGGATAGTGACAGGGTATATAGAAGAACTGTTATAAGTGCTATAGAGTGTATTACGATGACCAGAGTAAGAACAATTATCTAGGCAAGTACTGTATTATGTATAACTATTTTCTGATTTTGTAAAGGCGAAACAAGGAAAACGGGAGATGGATGAAACATTTGTTGATGTTGTTTTCGTGGTTCCTCACAGTGACCTCCCCCACTGTCCCCTACTTATCCTTTAGCATGTAGACCAGTGTTATTCACTAATTTTTTCAAGAGAGCCAAAAGTTCAGGACATATTCAGAGTGAGAGCCGCATAAGCCAATAGGCAAATAAGCCACAAGGATAAGCAGACAAAAATATATATAGGAACTAAATTACATATTTTTGTGGGTTTCCATGGCCACAGATTTGTAGAACAAGACTAGTAACAATTAATATATTGAAATTCTTTAGTAAAAATAAATTATATTGAAATTCTCTCTCCTCTCTTGTGAGCTGCCAATCAGGTCATTGCGAGCCATTACTGGCTCGCAAGCCGCGAAATGGTCACCGATATATTATAAAGCGATAATAAGCAATATTTTACAAAACTTGGCTCGGATTTTCATAATATTCAAAGGCATAGCCCTAACACTCCAAGTTTTGTACTTACATAATGCAAAAGAAACAAAATACGATAAATGCAGGTCAATCCAGACTCATGCGTCACCTATTTCTCAGCGTAGGCTTATATACACAGCCATTAGATATACCCAAAACTACCCAACCATATCATTACCATAAGCCAAAATGGGTTGAGCAAATAAGCCAGTAGGGGGCCTAATTATAATTGAGTGGGATACAGGATGAGTTGTTTGATTCCCCCCCCCCCCTCCAATGACTTATTGTAATCATCATTTATGTTGACAGTAGGGGGCCTAATTAGGATTTTACTCCACAATTTCCCTGAACTTAGAACTCAGATTGTATTACCAAGAGCGAGATATGATAAACAGGAATCCATTCCGCGCGCAAGTCGGTACAAACCGACCGGCCAGTTGAGGCCCCGTCACACTTAGCCATATGTTTTCCCGTATTGCCCGAATGTGCTATACGGGAATAGATCGGCAATGTTTTCGAGAGTTGCCTAGGGAGTACGGCAGAGTACGCCATCGTACGGTAAATTCGTTAAAACACCCACAAATTATTTGTGCGTGTAGCATGCGTACGTAGATCGTGCGCATGAGGTTCGGGAATTATGTACAAGTACGTACAAGATACTATTGGCATATGCATGCGGCATGAGATATGGCCGAGTTCAGTTGTTTTCAACGATAATGTAAACGAATTGGGGCGAATAATGTACGTGCACGAAGCACACAACAGGCACGACTCACGTGAATGAGACACACCACACGCACCATGCACGAGAACCCTACCACATATACAAATGAGGTCTGGCAGGCCCATTGCCCTTGTTGGATTTCCAGGCCTTTCCCTTCATCATGGATGTAGAAGTGGTTGGGTGGGATGTTGGCGAGACGGAGCGGTGCGAGAGAGAATGATTTCAATTTATAGTGTGCGCGGGTTAGTTCCGATTTATCTCACCAGACAGCGCAGCGTGTCAGTGGCCGTGGTCCCTAGTATATAAACATGTTAAAGTTTATGTGATTGAATTGGTTTCTACTTTATATGCTCGTAATGCCGTGTCTAACATGAACACTATGGAAATTGAGTTATTGCCATACATTCTTAGTGCTCTGAAGGGGCCGGATAGAGTAAAATAGAGGGAAATTACGACAATGAAAATTTCTTGCTGCCTTGTGACAAGGAAGATGTATGACGTGTAGGGTGTATGACGAGTGAACAGCACCGAATATATTTCTTTATATACTGGGCTAACTTAAATATTACCATTATTTGCATGTTGATTATATAGTTTTACACTAGAGTATGTTGATATGTGGAATGACGGAGACCAAATTGAGGGGTACAGATGTGAGAGAGTGGGAGTGTGGAATGGGTGTGTGTGCTGGAGTGAGTGAGGGAGCAGCGAGAGAAGGTGCGTGTTTGTTTGTAAGTAACAAATGGAAGGAGCGTGTAAGAGACTATGGGTCTGTGGGTTCAAGGATTGTGTGGGTGAGAATGAAAGTAGGAATACAAATGTGGGTGATTGTGTGTGTGTATGCTCCGACAGAGGATAAACTTGTACGAGAGAAAGAGGAGTTGTGGGTAAATGTGGAGGCGTGCCTGGATAAGTTTGGCAAGAACGAAAGAATATTTCTGATTGGGGATATGAATGGGAAGGTGGGTGATAGGAAAGCTGATGGAGTGGTGGGAGGGTGGGGTGTACCGTCAGAGGTGAATGGGAATGGTAGTGCACTTGTGGACGTATGTGTGGGGAGGAGGCTGTGGATAGCCAACACCTTCTTCCGACACAAAATGATACACAGGTACACATGGAAAGTGGTGTGGACGATGAAGGATGTCGTGAATCCTAGCTGGTATATATACCGTAGTTTGAATTTCCCGGGTTCACGACAGCTGGTTCCTTTTTGTTTATACGCATTACTTTATTTATCTTTGTGGATAAATATTACTGTGGTTGCACCAATTATATCTAAGTTTATTTTCCCTTATTATTTAATCACGGGGGACGATATAGAACCCTTAAATATATTTTATATTGTCACGATAAAAGGGAATCTCAGACACACTTCACACAGACTTCACCTGGCCAAGACAGACCGCCAGCTGCTGCCACATAACAACAAAACATCCCTGATCTTCACCTACCGACATGTCCATCACCTAACCTACACTCTTTGCATCACAGCTAAGTTCCTTTAATACTAGAAGTACTTCATAGATATTACTGGGACTACCACAGATAGCCTACATATACAATTTAACACGTAAGTCAACCGCCGACCGGTATCATTTTATAGCCTAGGCCAATTCATCTTTCCAGGTTTAGTTATTAAATTTATATCCGTTTCTCCTCTACCCCCTAGGAATAATAAACAGGATATAATTGGTGCCGTGTGACCAGGATACTGGGCCATCTGTTATATATTGATAAGAATTGGGGGGTATTAGGCCTGACTTGTCTGCCTTTGTGTAGAGCTGGGCGATCCAGTGGACAAATGTTGAGGGGCGCATATGTCCGGGATTTTCTGCTGGACCGTCCAGTGCAGTGCCCTGCTTTTTTTTTTAAGCAGTTCTATAGACCAGGGGCAAGAGTGGACACTGTCAGGCAGACCTCAGCCTGGGTTAGATGTGCCAGGGAGCCGGAAGGTGTTAGATAGGCTATTGGACAGAGCACGTGCCTTCTTTGAGGAGAAGGACGGAGCCGAGGAGGAGCAGTCGACGCAATAGGCTAGATCTAAAGACTAGGACGACGGCTGCGGCTGTTCCTCCTTCAGAGGAGTCTTGATCCTTCTTTCTTTTTCTTTGTATTTGTTAAAATTTAATATAGTAAAGTAAATATTGTAAAGTAGAGTAATATGACATAGGGTAAATTTCCTTTTCTTTTATCATTTGTAAACTCACAGGGGGCACGCGATCTGCATGCTTCAATTTGCTTGGTTGCTGTCATCATCAATGTAAGTAGGTTAGCCTAGGCTTAGAATAGATTAGAATAGGTTAGCCTACAGTGACGATAAGTATTGTTGTTCCTTAAGCTTTAGTTACCGTAAACTTTTTAAGAATGGAGGAGAAAATAAAGTCATTGCGGCGGTTCAGGGCCGCCAAGAAGCGAGGGATTACTAAGCGTACCTCTAATCTGTCTGAATTTATTGAACATGCTGCTACACTGCATGATGTAAAGGGTGTGAAAATAACTTTGGAAAAGGCCCTAGCTGATATCGAGTCGTATAACGTAGAGTTGTATAGCTTATATTCAGATGATCAGTTAGAGGAGGAGATGGTGAAAGATATGCAGTATGTTAATCAAGTAAACAGTCAGTTAGCAGAGCTAGATAGTGCTCTACAGACAACCACTACTGGTAGATCTTATGATAGCGCAGCAAGTAGGAAACAGAAGGGTATTAAGCTACCCTCCCTGAAGTTGCCAGTTTTTGACGGGGATCCAACACAGTGGGTGGGTTTCTGGGAGCTCTTTGATTGTAGTGTCCACTCCTAAACAGACTTAACTGACATTCAGAAATTTACGTATCTAAAGGGACAACTTAGTGGTGAGGCTCTAAAAATTGTTAGTGGATTTAGTTTGGTCGCTGCGAGATATGAACCAGCGGTCAATATTCTAAGAAATAGTTATGGTCAAAAGGATCGCATCAAAGCAGCTCACATAGCGAAACTGTAATCTCCCACATCCTAGCCAGGAGGTCAGTGCTCTGAAAGATTTTTCCGCGTCATTTGAGTGTGCGTTAGAGTCATTACGCTCTATGGATGTAACAGTAAGTGGAATGTGTGCAGTACTGTTGCATAATAAACTTCCTAGTGCACTCTCTGAAGTGATTAAGCGTGAATTAAAGGACAACTGGCTGGATGTGGATGAATATGTTCGTGTGTTTAAGACTGAAGTGTGCAATCTAGAAAGTAGACATAATCCACTAGAACAGTTTGGGGTGACCGCTACAGCAGCATATGCGGTTTATCAGATACCCGATACCAAGCAGAAGTATGGATGTAAGTTGTGTTTAAAGACAGGACATTTTTGGGCAAAGTGTGCAAAATACGAGAACAGTCCCGCCAAGGCCAATAGAGCAAGGCAGTTGAAATTGTGTGTCGGGTGCCTGTCATCAGAACATGGCAGCCAGGGGTGTACTAACCCTAAAATTAGGCCGTGCCGATTCTGCCAACAGAAACATTTTAATTATTTGTGTCCAATGCCACGCCTTGAACAAACTGGACAACCAGTGGCCCCTGAACCAACAGTGACCATGGCTGTTGTTTCGGGCTGTAATGCAGTGTTGTTACCTACCATTCAGATTCCCTTGACCGACAGAAACGGTCATACCAGTAAAGTAAGAGCTTTGTTGGACCAATGTTCGCAACGTACCTTCATTTTGCGCTCTGCTTTATCGCAGCTTGATTACGTTAGGGTCAGTAAGGAACAGCTAAGGCTCCAGGGATTTACTGGCTCACTTGGTAGTAATGAGTATGAAATAGTAGAGTTAACCTATCATCACAGAAGAAGGGTGCGTAAATTGAGAGCCATTGTGGTGGAGGAGTTACCAGTATACAAACCAGGGAGAGGATTAGAGATGCAGGTAAATGCTATCAAGGCTCGGGGTTACAAATTAGCCGATCCAGGTATCACTGATGGAGATATGATAGGGTTACTGAATGGGGCGGACTTTTATTACCACTTTGTACATTCAGGCTATGTCAGGGAAGGAAGTATAGTTATGTTACCCACAATTTATGGCTATGCACTGAGTGGCACTTATCAGTCAGATATAGAAGAGACCCATGTAGAGTTAGTCACTGTTCTTAAGTTAGCAGTAGACCCTTTAGTGGAGATACAGGAAGATGTTGGCAGTAAATCTCCAGAATTAAAGGATCTGACAGCTCAATGGGACTTGGACCATATTGGTATAAGTCCTAATGAGACTGGTAAGGGTGGGGAGAGAGTCTTAAATAGATTTTCTGAAACGGTACAGTATTCCGAAGCACAGGGACAGTATATAGTGGAACTGCCGTGGAGAGATTACATAAATAAATTACCTGATAACTTTAAGTTAGCCCTGGGCAGAATGAGAGACTTGCAGCGTAAATTTATAAAGGATCCCAACTACTGTCAACAGTATACAAAGATTCTGGATAATCAGATAGAAAGGGGGTTTATTGAAAGGGTAGAAAACAGGAATCAAGCTGGTCATCCCATTCACTACTTAGCTCACCATGGTATTACTAAGGATAGTGTTACTACGCCTGTACGGATAGTGTTTGACTGTTCGGCTAGGATGGACGAGAAGGCGTTCAGTCTGAATGACTGTCTCCATACAGGTTCATCGCTAGTGGCTGACCTCACCCAGGTACTTCTACGCTTTAGATGCCATCAATTTGCCTGGGTGAGTGATATTGAGAAAGCATTTCTCATGGTGGGGTTGAGTGAGAAGGATAGGGATGCTACTAGGTTTCTGTGGCCCGTTGGTCCCTTAGATGTTGCAAGTCCTTACATTGTCTACCGGTTCCATGCAGTTCTGTTCGGGGCCACCTGTTCCCAGTTCCTCCTTAATGCTACCATTCAAAAACACCTGTCTATGATACAGGAGAACAGTGAAGTAGTTAATAAGCTAAAGAGGGGGTTGTATATTGATAACTTACAGGGGACTGGTGATGATGTAAGTGATTTGCAACAACAATTTTGGGATGCCCGTAGAATATTTTCCAGCGCTAACCTGTCTTTACGTGAGTGGGTCACAAATAATGAGATTTGCGGGAACTGTTGCACCTGAAGGGTATAGCTTCCGCCAAACAAGACGGGGTTAAGGTACTTGGCGTTGAGTGGCTAACTGATAAGGATATGTTAGAGGTTAATTGCCGCGGAAGTAGCCCTGCACTGGTTACAAAACGCGAGGCTCTAAGTCTAACCGCGAGTGTTTTCGATCCTCTAGGAGTGTTGCTACCGGTAACCATCCGGGCGCGCAGGTTCGTACAGGACTTGTGGAGATTAGAGTGTGGGTGGGATGTACCTATTCCAGATGACATGAGAGCTAACTGGCAGGGTATTTATGACGATATGATAGATAGTACAGGTATCATGTTTCCCCGTCAGGTCACTAATTCTGAGAGGGTTACGCTGCACCTATTTAGTGACGCTAGCTCAGTAGCATATGGTGTAGCGGCCTATGCGGTTGGTGATGAGGTGAGTAGGTTAGTAATGGCCAAAGCTAAGGTGGCGCCTATTAAGTCCCTCACCATACCTAAGGTGGAGTTGACTGCTGTTCTTCTCGCAGCTCGTCTCGCATGTTATATATGTGAGGCCTACGCGGACGAGCTGATTATAGAAAATGTACACCTCTGGTCGGACAGCCAGATAACCCTATGCTGGTTGTCTAGTAAAAATATTTTGCCTATATATGTTCAAAATAGAGTTGATGATATAAAGTCATTAGTCCCCGGCGCTCATTTTCGTTATGTGTCCACAGAGGACAACCCCAGTGATCTAGTCACCAGAGGGATTTCATATGTGTCCTTAGTTGCTTCTTCGCTTTGGTGGGGAGGGCCCACATGGCTACCTCACCAAATGCTATGGCCTGATCATGGCCCAATATGGGGCAATAGGAGGGGACACCACTGTGGGTTGTAACACGAGTCAAGATGAAACCCTGTCATTGCCGGTACCGGTTGCCCCTACTGCCATATTGAATTGGGACCGGTATGGCTCATATATGAAGTCATGGCATGAAATGGCATGGGTCCTTAGGTTTATTAAGACTCTTAGAGAGAAGACAAGGGAACTATCAGGCAAAACCGGCATACTTGACGGTGTCGGAATTAAGAGCAGCAGAGTCAGCCATGATTAAGGTAGCTCAGAGAGAAGCTTACTCGGAGGAACACCACAATTTGTCAAAAGGACAGGGCACACCAAGCAATATAGTGAAGCAGTTAGGCCTCTATATGGAGGGAGGAATGATACGCTGTAGAGGTAGGCTACACTTGTCAGCTTTACATGATAGCGCCAAGTACCCTATCCTTATCCCTAATAAACATTGTATAGCCACTCTCCTTAGTAATTACTGCCACAAAGTGTGTAACCATAGTGGTGTTAGTTATGTTGTAAATTACATAAGGCAAAGATGATGGATCCCCAAGATTAGACAGGTAGTAAAGAAAGCCTTAAGGGGATGTATCATCTGCAAGAGATTGCAAGGTACATCATACCGTGCTGTACAGGCCCCTCCATTGCCGGAGTTTAGGGTTCAGAAAGTGAGTCCTTTCCAGGTAACGGGTGTTGACTACACAGGTGCCTTGCCAGTAAAAGAGAAGGGGGTTACTGTAAGTAAATTATATGTAGTCTTATTCACCTGTGCAGTTACTAGAGCGGTCCATGTAGAGACGGTGTCTAACCTCTCCTGCGAATCATTTTTACATGCGTTCCGTAGGTTTAGTAGCAGGAGGGGTTACCCTGAGATTATGATGAGTAATAATGCCACCACATTTGTGAGCGGAGCCAGTACATTACGGGAGTTGATAGATGATCCAAGGTTAAAAGGTACTCTAGCGGAATTCAAGTGCGAGTGGCGGTTTATACCGGCCAGGGCGCCATGGTTCGGTGCCATATGGGAACGGGTCATTGGCATCCTAAAGGCTGGCTTGAAGAAGGTACTGGGTCGAGCATTGGTTACCACAGAGGAACTGAATACGGTATTACTGGAGCTCGAGGCCACAGTCAATGATCGCCCGCTTGGCTACACCTGAAGATATCTTAAAGACCCTCTACCCATCACTCCTTCACAACTGGTTCATGGGAGGCGGATCAGAAGCTTTCCAAGGCGAGAAGTCACGGATGAGGATCTCAAGGACACGACGTGGCGTAACAACGATTCCGTCAACCGTTCCAATATGTAACGAAACTCTCACATGACCTGTGGAAAAGGTGGAGCACTGATTATTTAATATCACTCAGGGAGCAACATAGTCATTTAATGATAAAAAGAGGGATAGCATCGCCACAAGTTGGGGACGTCGTTCTAGTACATGATGACGGCCCCCGACTTTTTTGGCGTATAGGTCGGATAATGAAACTTCTTCGTGGTCCTGACCACGAATGTAGGGTAGTTGAGGTAAAAACAGGAGCCGGTTTGACCACCAGACCGGTGGTTAAGCTATACCCACTAGAGATAGATTTAGAGGTAGTGGATGGCGACAGCAAGCCGAACTCTGATAATATCCTTCCTGTTACTGGTGCGGACTGAGGTGATGCCCCTCAGAGGCCGTCACGTCGGGCTGCTTTGGGTTCCTCCCAGTTGTGGCGATCCATGATCGGGACGGGACAATTGTAAATACTTTGTATATAACTGGTGGCGGAGTATGTCATGAATCCTTGCTGGTATATATACCGTAGTTTGAATTTCCAGGGTTCACGACAGCTGGTTCCTTTTTGTTTATACGCATTACTTTATTTATCTTTGTGGATAAATATTACTGTGGTTGCACCAATTATATCTTAGTTTATTTTCCCTTATTATTTAATTACGGGGGACGATATAGAACCCTTAAATATATTTTATATTGTCACGATAAAAGGGAATCTCAGACACACTTCACACAGACTTCACCCGGCCAAGACAGACCGCCAGCTGCTGCCACATAACAACAAAACATCCCTGATCTTCACCTACCGACATGTCCATCACCATACCTACACTCTTTGCATAACAGCTAAGTTCCTTTAACCCTTAATTGGCGGTGCGCAACTTATGTCGTTGTGTAATAAATATGGACTAAATGGCGGTTCACAACTTATGTCGTGTGCCATTTTCATCACGTAATGTTGCTGAGAGAGAGAGATGAGTGGTGGGAGGAGCGTAGCAAGCGTATGACTGCTCCAGACCACCGCGGCGGACCTACTGACATGAATCCCACCCTCCTCCACCCTCTCGCACTCGCTACACAGGGAATTATGTAGGGAAAGTACCTAATTACATGGTTTTTGCACTCATGTTGCGCGATCGTTGCAAGAGAACCAGTGGTCGTACAAGGATGGTTGGGGTGTCATTGGAAAGCTCTGTTTATGCCCTTTCAGGGATAGATACTTGTTTTATGCTCTGGGTCTTATTTAGGCATGAAAATGATCACGTAAACAACCCTATTTAGGGTAAAAACACCCCGCTGGGCGCTACGGTCAAATAGACCACCTAGCCCACTAAATAAGGGTTAATACTAGAAGTACTTCATAGATATTACTGGGACTACCACAGATAGCCTACATATACAATTTAACACGTAAGTCAACCGCCGACCGGTATTATTTTATAGCCTAGGACAATTCATCTTTCCAGGTTTAGTTATTTAATTTATATCCGTTTCTCCTCTACCCCCTAGGAATAATAAACAGGATAAAGGATAAGGAAAAGACAGTGGTAGAACGAAAGGCACTGATTGATTATATATGTGTGGATGAACGAATGAAGAAATATGTGCTGGATGCTAGGGTGCATAGGGGTATTGGAGGGGGTCGGTCTGATCATTATGTAGTAGTAGCTAAAATTAGGATACAAAAAAGTGGGTGAGGAGAGCTGGAGGGAGGCGAGAAGAGGGTGGAATGGCGATGAGGGTGGAGAGGCTACAGGAGGAGGAAATCAGGGAAGAGTACAGGAGAGTAGTAGAAAGACGACTAGGAGGGTTCGACCTGGAAGATATGGAGGAAGTGGTGGAGATGAGCAAGGTGTTTAAGGAAGAGATATGTGCAGCATGTGAGGAGGTGTGTGGAGTAAGGAGAAGAGGGAGGGGAGTGAAAGGTACAGCATGGTGGACAGAAGACGTAAAAATAACTGTGGAAGACAAGAAGATAGCCTATAGAGAGTGGTTGGGTAGTAGAGGGAATGAAGATTTGGAGAGTCAGAAACGAGCGAGGTACGTGATGAGAAAGAGAGTGGTGAAGAGAGTAGTAAAGGAAAGTAAGAGAAGAGTAGATGAGGAATTTGGAAGGAATCTGAGTCTAAAATGGAGGGAGTGTAAGAAACTGTTCTGGAAAGAAGTCAAGAAAGTTAGGGAAGGTAGCAAGGGAAACAGTAAGGGTGTGAAAGATAAGAATGGGAGAATGCTAGTCGAGAAGCAAGAGAGAGTCGAAAGATGGAGGGAGTACTTCAACGAGTTGCTAAATGTAAGGAATGAAGTGCCAGCAAACATAGTTGGATGGGGTATGGGAGAGAGAAGAAGAGAAGTAGTGGAGAAGGAGGTGGGGATCAGGAGTGTGGGAAGCCATGAAAAGAGTGAAGTTGGGGAAAGCACCAGGAACAGATGGAGTGTGTGGGGAAATGTTGAGGTATGTTGGTGAGATAGTGATCGAATGGGTATGGAAAATGTGCAAACAAGGATGGGAGAAAGGGAGTGCACCTGATGACTGGAAGACAGGCATAATAGTCCCCCAATATAAGGGTAAAGGGGAAAGAGGAGTGTGTGGTAACCACCGAGGAATATGTCTTCTAAGCGTAGTAGGGAAGGTGTACAGTAGGGTAGTGATTGAGAGAGTGAGAGCGAGAACGGAGAAATGGATAGGTGACGAGCAGGGCGATTTTAGGAAGGGAAGAGGATGTGTAAATTAGATTTTTACCCTGAATTGTGTTGTGGAGAAATATCTGGAGAAACAACAAAATGTGTATGTTGCCTTTATGAATTAGGAGAAGGCCTATGACAGAGTGGATAGAGAAGGTAGGCTATGTGGAAAGTACTTAGAATATACGGAATAGATGGCATGTTGCTGAAAGCAGTGAATAGCATGTATAAAGGAGTACAAAGGAAATCAAGCAACAATAGGTCTAGTGACCCTTCTAGGCTGCTTGTCCTCCAAAACACTGAGGATCAAGTGTCCAAACAGTGGTTTAGAGTGGGTAAGGGAACATTGGAAAGGGAACTACTGCCCTGGAACTAATGTCCGTGGCAGGGCTAGGAAATTAGTAGGGGACATATGGGTTAGTAACTGAGGGGAGGATAAAATAAAGTTATTCATTTACAAACACAGTCAGTCGCGGGTTTGATGTAAGATATTTGTCTAGGCGGAGTTTAAATGAATCAACGGTGCTGCAGTCTATAACGTCTCGGGGAAGCCCATTCCACAAGTTGACAACTCGATTGAAGAAGAAATTCTTAGATTCGTGTGAGTTAAAAGATTTACCAATAATTTTGCAACCGTTTCCCCGCGTGTAATTTGATTGGTCGATAGTGAAGTACTTACTACAGTTCATATTGTCGATGCCTTTGATGATTTTGAACACTTGAATCAAGTCACCTCTTAATCTGCGCTGGGTTAAAGGAAATAGATTTAATTCTCTAAGACGCTCTTCGTATGGTTTGTTCTTTAGGCTAGGTATCATTTTGGTAACTCTACGTTGAACTCGTTCTAGCTTGTTTATGTCTTTTTGGTAATAAGGGCACCAGCATTGAACGCAGTATTCCAGAAGAGGGCGGACTAAGGAATTGTAAAGGTTTAGGATAACGTCTTTGGATTTATGCTCAAATGACCTGCCTATAAAGCCAATTATTTTGTTTGCCTTCTTAACAACTTCTGAACATTGTTGACTCGGTTTTAGGTTACTCGATATTGTTACTCCCAGATCGGTTTCTCTGTTTACATTCTTAAGCTGAGTGCCATTCATCGAATAGTTTGCTTTCTCATTTAGGTATCCGATATGTAGTACTTTACATTTATCCGCATTGAAACTCATTTGCCAAATTTGGGCCCAATGTGCCAATTTATCTAGATTGTGTTGCATATCGTCAACTTGATCTTTTGTATCGTCAGCAAATTTTGAGATTGTACAGGTGAGACCCTCATCTATGTCGTTGGTGTAAATTAGAAAGAGAATTGGTATTAGTACCGATCCCTGGGGTACCCCGCTACTTACATTGGTCCATTTAGATGCCTTACCGTTTATTACTACTCTTTGCTTTCTGTCGCTGAGCCAATTTTCTATCCATTTCAACACACCGTCTTGTATTCCATGCGCTTTTAGTTTTAGCAGTAAACGTTTGTGGGGAACTTTGTCAAAGGCCTTTTGAAAATCAAGGTATATAATATCTACAGCTTTACTCTCATCGTAGAGGTTGAGGATATCGTGGAAGAAGTCTAAGAGGTTTGTTAACCCGTACAGCCCCAGCGACGCGTCTGACGCATCGGCGATGTATGTAACGCACAGCCCCAGAGACGCGCCTGACGCGTCACCCTAATTGCGCCGACCGTAACCTCAGGTGTAGCCACTCAAGAGGGCTCAGATTTGTATGGGAACTGTGTACGTATCCCACGCAACCGTGCCGATGGTTGAAAACTCTCAAAGTCCACGTGCGTGCGCGCGAGCGCTCAATAACCTGTTTTTTTGGGATAATTGCCTTCAATTTTTTACTCTTGTAAAACCCATTTTCGGGGCTCTGTAGGACCATTTTTTAAGCTTTTTGAGCAGTTTTTCGTGGTTTTTCCTTCATTCCTAATCCATTCGCTATTGTTTCTGGAATAAAACCATTTTTTGAAAACCGGCCGGGTTCTGGTGCGCAAACATTACAAAACTAGCCGGGGCTCCACGGGTTAAACAGGAACGTTTTTTACGAAAGCCGTGTTGAGTATCTTTAAGAATGTTATTTTCCTCTAAGTGATTTACGAGTCTGTCTCTTATGACTGTTTCTAGCATTTTACATACAACTGAGGTTAAGCTAATTGGACGATAGTTACTGGGTAGGGATTTGCTGCCTTTTTTTAATATCGGTGTTACGTTGGGTAGCTTCCACTGATCAGGCATAGTTCCAGACTGCAAGGATTTATTGAATAGTAATGTCAGTGGTTTGGAGAGCTCATCCTTAGCTTCCTTTAGAACTCTAGGCGAGATTGTATCAGGTCCAGGCGTTTTATTTACCTTGAGTTTATCTAAACAATTCAATACTTCTCTCTCTGTAACGGTGATATTGCTTAGAACATCTGAATTATCAATCTGAATCGGCGATGGTGTAGGGATATCACTGAGGTCTTCTGTTGTAAAAACTGATGCAAAGAAGGTATTGAGGGCATTACTCATTTGTACTTCGTCTTTGGTGTATTCTCCATTTTCATCGACTAACGGTCCAACAGTTGACGTAACTACTTTTTTCTTTCTGATATAACTATAGAATTCTTTCGGGTTTGTTTTACTTTGATTCGCAATATGTAACTCTAGGGTCTTTTTACTTGGCTTAATTAACTTTTTGGCTTTGCGTCGTAGCTCTACAAATTTCACCCGTTCTTCGTCATTTTGTGAGGATTTTAATCTATCATTAGCAATTTTTTTAGCAAGGAGGCAGTTTGAAATATCTTTATTCCACCATTTGGGCTTATTATTATGGCCTGGACGCCGTATTTTCGATGGTATGCAGTCTTGCACTGCTTTTAGGTAAGTGGTTTCGAATAACTTCCAAGATGTATTTATGTCGTTATTGTTAATTAAAAAGCTCCAGTCAGTTTCTTTAAACATAGCTCTAAGTTTATGAAAGTTTGCTTTCTTGAAATTAGGGACTTTTTCGGTGCTACTATTTGGTTCGTTACTAGTAAAGTTTAAAGTGAAAGTTATCGTACGATGGTCGCTGTTACTGAATTCATCACCAACATTCAAATTCTCTATTAATTCTTCTTTTGTTGCAAGTACAATGTCAAGAAGGTTATTACCACGGGTCGGTGTTCGAACAAATTGATAAAGCGAACTCTCTTGCAAGTTCGTATACAAGTCATGTCCGGAGTGTGAAGCAAGAGTATCGCCCCACTTGGTCACAGGTAAATTAAAGTCGCCAATAAATACGGTATCTTGTGAGTTACTTACATCTGCAATTTGTTCATAAATTTCTCGGTCAGTTAGCACTGATTGAGCTGGAGGTCTGTATATTAATGCAAGTATTATTTTTGTACCTTTATTATTCTTTATTAGCACAAAAGATGTGTCGACGTTCACAATTTGAGGTTTTGACAAGAGGGTCGGGTTAAGACTTTCTTTGATAGAAAATAAAACGCCACCTCCATTTTTATTTATTCGGCTTTTCTCAAACATTACATAACCGGGAAGTGAATACTCTGCTAAAAAGTCTCTATCTACTGTATTGAGCCAAGATTCTGTTATACTAATCACATCATAATTTTCAGTAAACACTAGTTCCTCTAAATCTGAAAATTTATTGCGTATGCTACGAGCGTTTGCATAGAAAACCTTTAAAGTTGCGGTTTTAGAACTCACAGAACGTTCTTTAATAAAAATTTTGGTTCTGGTCGGATCTACATTTACATTCATGGCCGACATCGGTCCTCGGTCGTTATCCCTGGCGGTTTTGAATTTGGGTCGTGTTGGTGGAGCTTTATCCAAATTCGCGGTTCTTGACAGATTAGCATTTAATTCCTTCGCAAGTTGCCGCCCTCGCTGTCTTCGGTCCTCCTTCCTGGTTGTCCTGTGCTGAGTCGATTTCTTCTCCGAAAATCCTTCACCGCATCGTTGAGAAGACGCCCAAAACGTGCTGCTCCCACCTGGTTCAGATGAACTCCATCGTCCGAAAACAAATAGTCATCGTAGTAGAAATTGTCCCAGGTGTCGACGAATCCCACGTTTTCCTTCCTGCAGAGGTTTGCTAGACAACGATTTGTGCTGGTGGCTATGTTGTAAAATCGGCTCTCTACACCAAGCCGGGGGACGATTTCTGAGACGATGATCCTTGATGACTTCTCCTTAAACGACTTGATCAGCTGCTGGTACTTTAAAAGCAAATCTTTTGAAGGTGCAAAGGCAGCAGTACGTGTGGAGAATGAGCAGAGCGAGTTCTCTGACCTGAATGTTGGGTTGAAACAGGTGTGTGATGTCCCTGTGGTTGTTTACTGTACATATGGATGAAGTCATAAAAGAAATACAAGGAAGAGCAGTGGATGTTGTGTATTGCTGATAAGGGAAGGAAATGAGTGGAAGCTACCTGTACTGCTGTTTGCTGATGATACAGTTCTGATGAGCGATAATGAATGGGAGTTGCAGGGTCTGGTAAATGTGTTTGGAAGAGTGTGCAAAAAAACGGAATATGAAGGTAAATACGGGGAAGAGCAAGGTTATGGTCTTCGAAAGGGGTGAAGCCACAGAGTGTGAGGTGAAGTTGAACGGTCAGACTATGGAGATTGTCAGCTCATTTAAGTATCTGGGCAGTGTGTTGAGTAAAGATGGAAATATGGATGAAGCAGTGCGGGAGAGGGTGCAACAGGGGAAGAGGGTTGTAGGAACGTTGAAAGCAGTAACAAGAAAGAGGGTCGTCAGTATGGAAGTGAAGAAGTCCTTGCATGACAGTGTGGTAATCCCGACACTAACTTACGGAAGCGAAGCATGGACGTTCGGGAAGAGACTCGGACCAAGAGTGAGAGCGGTGGAAATGAGTTACTTGAGAAGTGGGTGGGGAGTTACATGGAGGGATAGACAGACGAATGAGGAAGTAAGAAGGAGGTGTGGTGTGGAGGTAGATGTGCTGGAAAGTGAGAAAAGGAACAACTTGAGATGGTTCGGCTATATGGAACGTATGGCAAGCGAGAGAATGACTAAAGAGGGTGTACGAGAGCGAGGTGGAAGGACAGAGAGGGAGAGGTGCACCGAAGGAGAGGTGCACCGAAGGAGAGGTGGAATGATGGAGTGAGGAAGTATATGGATGAAGGCGGTGCTGGTTGGGAGGAGGAGCGTCGACTGACTGGGGACAGAGGTGCATGGGGGCAGTTCGTTCGTGGCCACCCCTTCGGCGATCACGGCGTCAGGCAATAGATAGATAGATGTTGATACTTATCCGGATATTTTTTTAATGATTATTATGTGAAGCACCGACATTCCATTACTCACTTTCTTTCCGTAATATGTCTTGTATTGTTTATATATATAATTTATATATATATATATATATATATATATATATATATATATATATATATATATACTGTATATATATCGGTATGTTTATACCGATCCTTTTGCACAAGATATGTTTATATCACTCCAGTTTACCTTCCACAGTTAGAGAACATAATTATGATTTATCACGAAGTATAGCCTACCTGCAGAGATGAAACGCACTTTTATTATAAACTATATGAGAAGACCAGATTTTTAGACCAATTAATATGCATTATAATGTAGGTAAGGTACAATCGCGCTAAGAAGTCATGACTCAATTTTTCTAAGGCTCGGACAAAAGTCCCAAAATCTGGCTACCGCTGGCAACTCTCCACTGCCCGTCAGAGCCCAGTCATTTCCTAATTTATAACTATAGGTCTCCGGATATTCCCAATAATTGGCCTACTGACAAAATTAACCTATTTAGGCCTTTTAAATTATATTTATGCTGTTGTTTGATTATATATAAGTAATAATAATAATAATAATAATTATAATAATAATAATAGTTCTTAAAGCCAGCGCATGCTAAGCTAGCTAAGGATAGCTCAATAAGGCCGATTAGGCGTATTTCCATTGGGGTCCTGTACTACTACCCCATCCCTTTGCTCATGAGGGATGGTAACGACTCAGTGCTTGTGAAAAATCTTTAATGCGCCGAGCGTGGGCGCGAACCCGGGCCTTCTGGGTGGAAGTCCGAGACGCTATAGTCAAACAGATCTTAACAGGCGGTCCTACCCGCGGTTACTCCCTTTACATTGGTGCCACATGTATAATCCCTAACAACGAAAATATATTATATTCGGTATTAAGTACCTTAAGTCGGTTTGAAATGCTCAGGCTATTTCTACAGGTACAAAAAAGCTTTATTGTTTTTATAATTAATTTGCTTATTAGTAAATTCAATGGACATTGTATACAGCTTGCCAACATGGCTACCGCGACGTTGTCAGACGTCGGCCAAAAAAACTCATCACAAATTTCACGTGATGGCGCGCTGCCAGGCGCACGAAATTTATACTCTCACTTCATTTCATTCTTGACTTTGACACCATCCACAATGGAAGCCGCTCCAAATCGCCCCACCACTTGCATAGTCAGACAAAACAGATGGTACAGATGGTACAGAGGGGAAACCTCTTAAAAAAAAAATGTGCCGAAACTTTGGGATATATTTTCAATATATATATAATATGACAGTGAGAGAGAGAGAGATAAATAGTAATATAATTTATTATAGCAATAATAATCTATGCATTCATGTGGGCTACACAGTCTTACACATACAGTATATATAGAGAGAGCCGATCTCCCTACATTGACCTTGAACGGGGGGGGGGGGGGGGAGGTAGCGAGAGTAATTTGGAAAGGTTGTCGTACGGAAAGGGTCAAGTGGACAGGTGGCACCAGTGTAAGGGTAGGTGACCGCGCCCATAACCGCCTGTTTGGGTCTGTAGGACTATAGTCACTACACCAAGCGAGCCGCTTGGTGTAGTGTAGTTTGTTTTCAATATCTTTATAGAATAATGAAAGTATTTAATTTCCTGGCGCTATCTAGCATGTCACACTCCCTGGGCCTGCCGCCTGGAGGCCTGCAAATTTGCAAAACAATGCAACTATGCAAGTCAGCCACTGGCAGTATATGAGGGAGAGTGTATCTCTTCCGCTCATATATCCACCTTTGTCCTTTACTACATGCCTTTCCATCTTTCGTTCCTATATGGGTATCCCTATGGGCTATTAAATATGTTATAAGATAAATTTCATCATCTGTCTATACAAATTACAAGCTGTTCTTGAGTATTCAAGCTTTATCTCAAAATATACTGGAGACCTCTTTGTTTTTTAAGGCAGACTTGTCCCACATAGAGAATTAAATGTGGAAAAAACAATCTGTTATATGTTTATTTACGTGATTTATTGACACACATGGGTTGAATATTACTTTTAACGGTTGGTTTTAATTTTATGAGATACTTTTCTCCCAGTATTGTTGGCTTAAAAAGTAATAAAAGCATTAAGAGACTTCCTCCACATTTTAATCCTGAATCTAGTGAGGGAAATACTACGAGTTTCACATTCTTTCGTTCGGGTTAGTCTCAACTTTCGTATTATTTGGTTTGCTCTCACATAATGAAATATTGTAACAATACTTATTTCGTGTTTTTGGTATTTTGTCCTTCAATACAGTTCTCCCCGGTGTGTAATATATGAATATAGTAGAGCCTCAATAGTTGCCAGATAGCAATTTCTGAACAAAAGGTACTGGGAATCGAGTCATGACTTCTTAGCGTGATTGTACATAATTATACGGTACCGGTATATCGTTTTGATTCAACAGACAAACTTCATGATAAATCGTATATTCTCGTATTATGGAAGGTAACATATTAATACAACGGACTTAGGAGGGATGAAGGGTGCGGACGTAGCCCTCTCTCTATGTATCATCCTTCTCAACATCCAGAGGGGCTGTGCTGATATACAGGTGCAGAGGGGACCGGTAGTGTACCAGGTCAACACTAAACAAGTATTGAGGGACCTCGTCACACAGAAATCACACACGAGTGAAATTTCTGTCACCATTCCTGCCTGGTCTATTTCATATATCGGGAAGACGTGGCCACGGCTGGGCAAATACTCTGGCACAACCTCGCTACAACACCTATTGTGCTACACTCTAATTAGCTGCGGAGATGTAGAGATCAACCCCGGCCCTAGTTCAACGTTGAAGAAACCTCACCACCAAACAAGTAAGGCAGACACCGACATTTCAACAGTCCCTAGCAGTAAAATTCGTTATAACAAACTGGGCCAGCAGGCACCCAAGTCTCCCGTCACGCTCCAACTCAACCAAGACCTCAGGGCAACCGCCAGCACAGTGCCAACATTCTACCTACTCAACATTACCCTCAACTGTATCATCACTACCACAGATATCGGTGACCCAAGTAACACAATATGCAACCAGAACACCCAAACAAGCAGGAAGCTCTAGCAAACACATCGACAATGAAGTAACAGCAACGAACAAGATAGACAACAAGAGAAACCAACCCAGTGGGGTGGGAGGGGGGCAAGGGGGAGCCACAACCTGTCCTCATCTCACGCGCTCACACAAATATTGATAGGGTTAGGAGCTATAAGTATCTAGGCATCTATATAGGATATACATCAGACAGTAAAGATGCCGAGTTACATCATATACAAACACAATGTAAGGCACGTATGGCACCCTTGAAATCCCTAGCTTGGAGTGGTACAGGTGTTGGTGTACAGGTACTGCGGATTATGTACCTCACCACTATTAGGTCAGTGGTGGAATATGCCAGCCCCGTTCTCTCTTGCCTTGGTGAAGGAAGGTTGGATAAAATAGAAACTATCCAAAATGAGGCTATGCGGGTTATATTAAACTGCCCCAAAAATGCGATGGTAGCTGCTATGAGATTAGAACTTAATTTAACATCCTTGCGACACAGAATAGAGGAAGTAAACCTAGTATCCGCAATGGGACATATACGGTCAGGTAGGGTGAAAAATTCGCACAAGACGTCAACGATGGCATACGTAAAATTCGAACCTTCAGGAGGCAAGGCAAGAGGGGATACCTAAAAGAACTAATACATAAAGTAGAGAAATTTGACTAATACATTTCTTTCTGGTCGAAGAGAGGGCACAAAAACCTCCACCCTGGGAAGATAAAGGCGTGGATATAAATATTATCAAGCTGGGGAAAAAGAACAGTATGTACGAGACTGGGGAACTTAAAATAATTGTTGAAGAAAAGATAAATGAATTAAAAGATGATAATGTTGCGCAAGTATACTGCGATGGCTCTGTCACAGAAAATGGGAGAGCAGGATGTGGGATACTGGTGAGTGACGATGTAGGTAACGATAACATATACAGTGAATATTATTATAGAATAAGTAACAACGGGTCCTCTACGCAGGCAGAAATATGTGCTATGTTATACGGGTTAAATAAAATAAGAGGGGGAGACAGTCGAAGTGCTTTGGAATCTATGAACAGTGTTACGTATCTTGATCCTCAAGTGGTTAACTTGATGAATCTAGATAGCACAGAGATATATATTAAGGTATCAGTCAGCTGAAGGCAAAACAAAAGTAAAATCTAATAAAATAATTTCCTGTTGTTACTTCCTTTCCTTTTGGATCTTAGGACTTGGTATCCTTTATTGACTGATACTCTTTACTTATGAAAAATACTGAAACTAATTAAAGTCGTGTAGTATTTATAAAGAATTATTATTTAACCGAAGCTTAGTAGGCTATGGTTATGAACCGAATAAGTTATAGCTAAAGAAGGACTATTAATTTTATAAAAAGTCTTGAAAGATAAATATTAAAGTAAGAATATTTCTGGCTCTTACCCTTTTTGAAATGAATAGATAGTTTTCTTAATGTCCTTTTATTTATATTTAATGTAATTATTCTTGGTTCTTGTCTTACGTTAATAGTATTATATTATTATTATCATCAGGAGTAATATCAAAGTCACATAAAAAGTTAGATATATATTTAATAATTAGTTAAATTTATTTCTTAACCACGTAACATTGAAGTTTGATTATGAGTAAATAAAGTTACAGGATCGTTTCATAGATTCGATTCAGGTCTCACTCAAATAATATGAAAAGCAAAATATAATATTTTGAAGCAAAAGAATTTTCTTCAGCTTAGGAAATCACTATAAGTAATATTAACACAGCCATGTTAGTCTAAGGCGATATTACTAATACGAGACAATAGCATCACCGTACTAAGCACCATTAAGCAATTCAAGAAAATGAAGAACTCGTAAGTATTAAATAAAAATGAAATTACTCATCATATTAATATACTATAGTATTACTTTCATCATAACCCCAATTATAAAAGAGTTGCTTTAGTCCACAAGTTAGTCAACTAAAATAGTTAAGTACATAATAGCGTTAACGTTAATTCTTATCAAATAGTTAAACACATAATAGTAGCGTTCACGTTAATTCCCAATTAAATCGTTAAACACATAATAGTAGTGTTCACGTTAATTCCCAATTAAATAGTTAACACATTACATTAAACACATCACGTTAATTCCCAATCACATATCTCACTAACCAACATAACGTAAGTGTTTACACCGAACACACTTAACACACATTTATATAATCTGACTGACAGTCACAATCCCATTATAATACTTCACCCAGTCTTCCTCCAGCTGCAAGTTCACCTTCCCCAACTCCAAATGAGACGGATTTGAATGCCCACAACTCGGGTCTTATATACCAAACAATGATGGTGTAGGAACGAATCAGGAGGCGAGTGATGGTGCGCGCTCCAATCATAGCTCCTCGAATCACATAACAGGTGCGTGGTCCACTCACAGCTCCTGGCGTCGATCATACGTCATAGCATCGGTCATCGAGGTGTGAAGGCTAGCATGCTGGTATGGGGCGAGATGGTTTGCCCACTCGCTCGTTCGCGCTAGTCTGCTTCACCGTTTTGGGTAGTGGGCTCCTTCAACTCTAATTCTAACTCTTAAATTAACATACAGGGCTCCGTATGTCAGACCTCCCCCCTAGAAAAGAGTTTAAGGAGTATAGTACATAATATTAAACATAATACATAAATAGATTCACCACCAGATTGGCAACAGCAAGATTATAATGAGGATATAATAAGGATATCACCCAAAGTAGGCAACGTCTCCAGGTACCACATCAGAACATAGCCGGAACGTAGCTGGAGCGTTATTCGAACTGCAAAGCATCTCACAGCTGAAGGCTTAAAAGCGCACTACAAAAGCATGATATTTACCTCGCTACAAGGGAGAGCTAATTGCCAAAATCCTCTCATTAAATTAAACTTACTGCTGCACGAGGCCAAACTGGTAAATGCAATCTTTGATCCGTGGCAGTGGGTAGGTATCGTTCTTTGTGACAGCATTGACTTGCCTATAGACCCTACAAAACCTATGGCTCCCGTCTGGCTTTGGCACAAGTATGACCGGACTACTCCACTGGCTGAAGGCCCTAGTGATCAGTTGGTTTGAAAAAATTAAGTCAAGCTCAACCTGCAGTATACTCCTGCGTTGTGGTGAGACACGGTAGGGGGATAGTTGAATGGGAGTTGCATCCCCTACGTCGATGTCGTGCACGGCCAAAGAAGTGAGCCCTGGAGTATCACGGAACACATTGGGAGACTGAGATAAAACAGAGATTAGTTGGTTCGCTTGATCAGAGGGAAGATGACATAGTTTAGATGGTAATTCCCTCAAAGCCACTGAATTATACTGAAAGTTGGATAGGCTACATGACAAGTCAAAGTCTGCATGGATACCTTCAGGCTCTGGAACAGTCTGTTGCGGGTCAGTAAGAGAACTGAAGACTTTGTCCGCACCAGGCTGCTCACAGGTCCTGACATTCACTGCCACAGTGGGAGAATCTGGAAGAGAGGAATCAGGGGACCTATGGTAGGGCTTCAACATATTTATATGGAATACTTGCGTGGGCTTTCTCCTGTCTGGAATAGTTACTAGATAATCGGTAATGCTCACCCTCCGAATGATCTTATATGGGCCCCTGAACTTGGCAGATAAAGGTTGGCCAAAAAGGGGGAGCAGGACCAAAACCTCATCACCGGGCTGAAACTCCCTCTCACAGGCTTTTCTGTCATACCATTTCTTCATGGAGCTTTTAGCCACTGTCAAGTTTTGAGCGGCAAACTCACATGAGGATCTCAGCCGGGTTTTGAAATCTGAAACATACTTGGAGGTTTTGGTTCCCCTCCTGGCCAACTAGGCTATCCTGCAATAGTTGCAAAGGACCTCTTACCTGGTGACCGAAAACTAGCTCATTAGGGGAAAAACCCAGGGATTCAGTTGGAACCTCACGAGTAGCAAATAAAAGAAAAGGTACCCCCTTATCCCACTCAACTCCGGTCTCTGTACAATACTTACGTAACATTCCCTTTAATGTCTGATGATATCGTTCGAGAACCCCTGGACTCTCTGGGTGGTAGGTGCTAGACTTTACATGCTCGATACCCAACTCCTTCAGGGACTGCTGGAAAATGTTAGAGGTAAAATTAGTTCCTTGATCACTTTGCACCTCATGGGGGAAACCCATTCTGGTGAAAAATTTGAGCAGTTCCTTGATTACAGTTGGAGCAGAGGTAGTCCTTAAGGGTATAGCCTCTGGGTAGCGAGTTGCCATGTCCATGATAGTTAATAAATAAATGTTACCTTGGGAAGTCTTAGGCAATGGGCCTACAATGTCCACTACCACCCGAGTAAAAGGATTCTCGAAAACGGGCAAGGGCACCAGAGGATGTACAGGCACCTTCTGATTGGGTTTTCCTGTCATCTGGCAAGTGTGACACACTCTACAACACTCCACTACATCTGCACGCATTCCTGGCCAGTAAAAGTGGGCTCTGATTCTGTCTAGAGTTTTTCTCACACCTAGGTGTCCTGCCAATGGTATACAATGTGCCATTTCCATTATATCTCTACGACAAGGTTTGGAGACTACTACTTGATGGACGTCCCAAGCCCCGTCATCGATTGGTCTGTGTGGCGGTCTCCATCTTCGCCACAATACTCCTCCTTTGAGGTAGAAACATTCACCACCCTCCTTCTCACATTCCTCTTCACTCACGGACCTGGCAGCTAACTCCTTGCATTCACAATCATCTCTCTGTAGCTCTACCAGGCCACTAGGACAATTTGGAGGGGTTTCATGGTCATCGTTAGGGTCAAGATGAGCCATAAAGGTGTCAGATAAATCCACCTCAGTCACATCATCAGGCACAGTTGGAGCGTCATTCACACTCTCATCATCCCTTCCATCAACTCTTACATTCGGTACATTTCTGTCTGAGGGAACCGCTACTCGAGACATTGAACGTTTATCAGCACACACAGGGAAAACAGTTGGCAACTCCTTGTCGAGCTCACCGGTTAGTGGCTCGTTAACAGGGGAAAGTGACAAAATGGGGTCTGGTCGGACCTTCTCACCTGCTACATCATTCCCCAAAAGGAGAGTTACCCCAGGCACAGGGATATCTTGGGACCTACACAAAGCTATGGTGGCCTCACCCTGTAGTAACTCGCATTCAATTTCGCCTTTTACCAAGTATGCATAAAACTGGCCTCCAGCACCTCTCATTACAACTGGTTCGCCAGGTGGGCACTCCGTGTAAGGATTCACCATGAGGGTGCTAGTAGAACCTGTGTCTCTCAGAATTTTTACCTCATGCATGCAACCATTTAATCTCACGTTGCCAGATGAAATAAAGGGACGGTAACTGTCCTGCACTGATGGTGAAATTATTATTGGCTTAACCCTAGTGGGTTGCACCACACATGCTACTACACCCCTGTCTAGATGGTTTACGTTAGCTGCTAGGTACTCCTTCTGTCGAGAGTCCTGCATTAAAGGAACTTTTGGTGCTAGGTACTCCTTCTGTCGGGAGTCCTGCATTACAGGCACATATGGAGTTTGAGATACGGCGGCAACTGTCTGCCCCGATCTCTCGGTTCTCTCCTTGGCCCAGCACTGATAAGCTAGGTGGCCTCTCTTGCCACAAAAAGTACATACTTTAGGGGATACGGGAAAGTTCCCTCTTTGAGCATTACTATTAGTTTGGGGCCCACCTCGGTTACCATTGCCCTGAGTCGCATTTTTAGTTGGGGGAACATTTCTATTTTGGCTAGCTGGGAAAGACGTTATAGGCTTGTGACTGGGTCTGTCAGATTTGTGATTGGGATACTTAAAATTAGAACTAGAATTATCGTAGGGCTTCTTTCCACGAAATTTGTTGTTGAGCACGTATGTGTCAGCCATGTCAGCGGCGTCAGCAAGACAATCTACCTTTTTCCCCTTTAAATGATAGGATACAGAAGAATCAATTTTCCATAGGAAATTTTCTAACAGGACCAACTCCTTCAGATCGTTGTAGCTTGTGACTTTCTTACTCTTGACCCAATGATTGAAAGTTTTAGTCATGGTCCTGGCAAATACCTTATGGGTTTCTTCTACTTTCTTCTGGTTTTTACGGAAAGATTGCCTGTAAGCCTCAGGCTGCAATTGATAGGTTTTTAGGATAGCTTCTTTGAGATTGTCATAATCCTGCCTAACTTCTGCTACTTCTGACAAATACGTGGCTCGAGCCTGCCCTGTCAAAACAGTTTGTAACATAAAAGGCCATTGATCTCTTGTCCACTTCATACCTCCAGCAACTTCCTCAAACAAAACAAAGAAATCCTGCACATTATCCTCAGTGAAAGGTGGAATGACACTAGTCATAGTCAATCCCAGAGGGGGAGCAATTACGGGAGCATTTGTATTGACATTTAGTTGAGCCGTTTGATATTGATATTGATAATGTTCGGTCTTTATTCTGGCTTCTTCGATATTTGCTCTTATTCTGGCTTCTTCGGTATTTGCTTTTATTCTGGCTAGTTCTAGTATTTGATCACCGGTCAAACCAGGTGGCAATGGTTCATCAAGTTGGCTAGGTTTACTAGGGATCCCACCAACTGCTCCGTCTCCCTCCCCGCCTTCTACAGGGAACAGGTGGGTTTTTAAGGTCTGAGCCACCTCTACTTTAGACATGTTTGAGACAGATAATTGGAGATGTGAGGCAAGCACTTTCAGTTCGGATTTTGACAGACAGTCAATATCAGGGGCTGTGGGTTCTGATTCTATGAAAACTCGAGCATCTTCATCATTAATTAGTTGAGGCATGATTAATATTTGATTTTTAAGTAGTGAAACGTTAATGAAACCGAGTGAAACTGTATGAAACGAATCCTGGTAAGGTCGCCACTCTTCTGTTACGTATCTTGATCCTCAAGTGGTTAACTTGATGAATCTAGATAGCACAGAGATATATATTAAGGTATCAGTCAGCTGAAGGCAAAACAAAAGTAAAATCTAATAAAATAATTTCCTGTTGTTACTTCCTTTCCTTTTGGATCTTAGGACTTGGTATCCTTTATTGACTGATACTCTTTACTTATGAAAAATACTGAAACTAATTAAAGTCATGTAGTATTTATAAAGAATGATTATTTAACCGAAGCTTAGTAGGCTATGGTTATGAACCGAATAAGTTATAGCTAAAGAAGGACTATTAATTTTATAAAAAGTCTTGAAAGATAAATATTAAAGTAAGAATATTTCTGGCTCTTACCCTTTTTGAAATGAATAGATAGTTTTCTTTTATGTCCTTTTATTTATATTTAATGTAATTATTCTTGGTTCTTGTCTTACGTTAATAGTATTATATTATTATTATCATCAGGAGTAATATCAAAGTCACATAAAAAGTTAGATATATATTTAATAATTAGTTAAATTTATTTCTTAACCACGTAACATTGAGGTTTGATTATGAGTAAATAAAGTTACAGGATCGTTTCATAGATTCGATTCAGGTCTCACTCAAATAATATGAAAAGCAAAATATAATATTTTGAAGCAAAAGAATTTTCTTCAGCTTAGGAAATCACTAGAAGTAATATTAACACAGCCATGTTAGTCTAAGGCGATATTACTAATACGAGACAATAGCATCACCGTACTAAGCACCATTAAGCAATGTAAGCTTAATTCAAAGAAAATGAAAGAACTCGTAAGTATTAATATAAAACAATAGTATTACTTTCATCATAACCCAATTACTTAAAGAGTTGCTTTAGTCCACAAGTTAGTCAACTAAAATAGTTAAGTACATAATAATAGCGTTAACGTTAATTCTTATCAAATAGTTAAACACATAATAGTAGCGTTCACGTTAATTCCCAATTAAATCGTTAAACACATAATAGTAGTGTTCACGTTAATTCCCAATTAAATAGTTAAACACATTACACACATTAAACACATCACGTTAATTCCCAATCACATATCTCACTAACCAACATAACGTAAGTGTTTACACCGAACACACTTAACACACATTTATATAATCTGACTGACAGTCACAATCCCATTATAATACTTCACCCCATCTTCCTCCAGCTGCAAGTTCACCTTCCCCAACTCCAAATGAGACTGATTTGAATGCCCACAACTCGGGTCTTATATACCAAACAATGATGGTGTAGGAACGAATCAGGAGGCGAGTGATGGTGCGCGCTCCAATCATAGCTCCTCGAATCACATAACAGGTGCGTGGTCCACTCACAGCTCCTGGCGTCGATCATACGTCATAGCATCGGTCATCGAGGTGTGAAGGCTAGCATGCTGGTATGGGGCGAGATGGTTTGCCCACTCGCTCGTTCGCTAGTCTGCTTCACCGTTTTGGGTAGTGGGCTCCTTCAACTCTAATTCTAACTCTTAAATTAACATACAGGGCTCCGTATGTCAGAACAGCAAAAAACCAGTGTATGAAAAACTGGTATCTCAGTGCAAGGTTATTATAGATGAACTACGCAATAATGGGAGAATGGTAAAATTTACGTGGATACCTTCACATGTTGGGATAATAAATAATGAAAGAGCGGACGAACTTGCTAAATTAGGAACGGAGAAAGACACAATAGATTACGAGTGCATTCAATCTTTAAGACAAATTAAATCAACAATTAGAAAAAAACAAAAGGATGCGGAACTTTTTATGATGCAAGAAAAACACGCGAATAGTGCAACATTCTATCACTATAATAACGTTGCACGGCGAACTAGCTTCATATACGGAAACTTATGAAGTTCTTGGAAGGACTCCTTGTGCACACGACTTAGGTTAGGATATTGTTACATGTGGGAACTTGGTGTTCCTAAAGGAGAACACGAAATATGTTGTCAACTATGTAAAAAACCAAGAAGTCATACCTTAAATCATTATATACTGCACTGCCAACACCTAGCGAAATATAGAAACAATGTCATAGATAAGGTCGATGAACAAATTATATGGATGTTCAATCATAATATGATTACTCAAATAATAGCCAAATGCAAAAAAATACAATACATCGTAAGGTAAATATACATAAAACAAAGTTTAGGATTTAGTGTTATGATTATTATGTAATTGATAGTCTCATTATATCATTATTGTTATTATAATAATAAATGTGTATGTATACACTGTATATTGTGAAATTTGTGTGTTATTGTATGAATTAATGTGTGTATAGGTATGTATGTAGGTATATGTACATGCATGTGTGTGTGTGTGTCTGTGTGTGTGTATGTATATGTATGTATATGTGTATATTTATATGTATACACTGTGTATGTATTTATGTGTGTATGGGTGTATGTATGTGTGTGTATATGTAGGCATGTATCAAACTGGAGTGGGAGGGTCATTCTATGACATTAAGGAAAGTAGAAGGATTATAACAAACCCGCGCTAAGCCTAAGCCCAGCTTAGCTAAGGGTCCTTCTTAAACAGTTAGGGACAACTGGTTTGCTAACAAGTATAGAGATAAAAACTTACTAAATGTTGTATTCATGTTTGTGTTTATATTGTACATGTATAATATGAGTAGGGTAAAACACTGTTTTATCACCTTTGCCCTTTTGAGACGTGTAATTATGTATTCCCATGTATTTATGCTTTCTCAATAAAGAATCAATCAATCAATCACACACCATCAGCCGCTCACAGCGCACAGCTGATCACCACACCGCCAGACGTACGATGAACAGTAACAGGAAAATATGTATAGTGTGCGATATTGGATTCAACAAAAGGAGTACAACGTCACAATGTAGTAGTTGTAATGAAACAGTACACGATCGATGTACTTACGTTACTAGCAGAAAAGAAGTGGAATGCGATAAATGTAGGGAAGTAGCTATTAAGGGTCCTAAACTCATTTGTGAAATATGTGAATCACTCATAACAAGAAAACAAAGGATCATAAACTGTGTTAAGTGTAAAACTGTAGCTCACATGAAGTGCATCTCTAAGAAGACCAACAGTGAAGAACGGGAATTCCTATGCAACATTTGTGCCTTGCATTCATTACCGAATATTAATGTAAATGAACCAATTAGTATTAACAACTCAGAATCCAGCCAGGACACATTCAAAATCAAAGATGAATACAGAGTGTTCACCAACAAAGGGCTCCATCTTATCCACATTAACGCCAGATCAATGTACCATAAATTGTCAGAATTAAACTTGTTAGCTAATAAGGCCAAAGCTTCAATAATTGCAATCACAGAAACCTGGCTGGATTCAAGTATAAACGATGGTGAAATAAACATTCAAGATTTCAATATGGTTAGGAATGATCGCAATAGGCATGGGGGAGGAGTATGTCTGTATGTAAAAAACAACCTCACACACACAACCAGGACCGACCTCCATGTAGAAAATCACGAAGCTCTGTGGATCGATCTACACCTGCCGAGGACAAGACCCATCACAATTGGGGTATGCTATAGGCCACCAGACGACACACAATTCTTGACCAAATTTGAACGAACGTTGTCATCGCTAGACCCTCGGAATGAATCCATCATACTAGGGGATTTTAACCTATGTTACAAACAACGAAATGATAGGCTTGTACGAGAATATAGGCATATACTGACAATGCACAATCACAAACAACTCATCACAACCCCCACACGTATCTCTGAGAACACTGCCACAATAATAGACCACATAAACTGTAACAGAGAGGACAAAATATCCCAATCAGGGGTTATACAGACTGGGATAAGTGATTACTTCGTCACATATTGCACACGAAAAACCACAAAAATTACCCTAGAGAATCACAAGATTATCAAAACAAGGTCACTCAGAAACTACAATAAAGAAACATTTCTGGACATTTTATGGAATACAGACTGGTCTCCAGTGTTTGGAAGTACAAACGTTAATGACGCATGGGTTGGCTTCAGAACCATCATCACAAACATTCTAGACGAAATAGCTCCTCTGAAAGACATACGAATTAAAGCAAGGTCAGACCCATGGATCAACAATGACATACTACACCATCTGGAACACAGAAACAATCTGTTAAAAAGGCTAGCGAAACATAGACAGGATCAAGGTCTGAAACATGAGTTCAACAGGGCCAGGAATAAACTAAGTAGGAAAATAAAATCAGCAAAAACTAATTATTTTCACAATAAGGCAGAGGAATATCAGAATAACCCAAAGAAACTATGGAGGCACCTAAAAACAACAGGCTACAGCAACAAGACAAGTGATTCGTCTAACACTAATATTGCTCTCACCATTAATGATCAGATTTGCCACGATAAACGACAAATTTCAACCTACTTCAATTCCTTCTTCACCTCCATAGCAAACACACTTGCACAGAACCTACCTCAACCTCTCAATAAATTCACGACAACAACGGCCACCTTTCGAAATTTCTACAGAAATAAAAACATACACCCAAACACATTTGGATTGCAAAATGTTACACCAAAATGCACTTTTGACGAGCTGTCTAACCTAAATGTACATAAAAGCACAGGACCAGACAAAATTCCTGCCAAATTTCTACGAGATGGAGCCATTGGTATAGCAGGCCCCCTAACCCACATCATCAACTTGTCAATTAACACCAACACTGTACCTGCTGAACTGAAGGAAGCTATTGTAACCCCTCTATTCAAGAAAGGAAATAAACTAGAAGTTGGTAACTACAGACCAGTTAGCATATTATGTATTGTATCTAAAATCCTTGAAAGAGCGGTATACACCCAAATTGAACACTACCTCAAACAAAATGATCTATTCTATAAGTTTCAATCAGGTTTCAGATGCATGTACTCGACAGACTCCTGTCTCATCCACTTAACGGATCACATTCGTAAAGAAATGTCTAAAGGTAACTACACCGGTATGGTTCTTCTTGATCTACAAAAGGCGTTTGACACAGTAGACCATGATATCCTATGTAATAAACTACAAGCAATGGGCATAGGATCTGTGAACTGGTTTAAATCTTATCTTAGTGGTAGAACCCAAAGAGTCAAAATTGACGATCATATATCTGATCCTATGCCAATTAACTGTGGGGTCCCGCAGGGAAGCATCCTTGGTCCCTTACTCTTTCTCTGTTATGTGAACGACATGGAACTGAGCGTCTCATGTAAATTATTACTGTATGCAGACGACAGCGTGCTCCTGGTTTCAGGAAAAGACCCAATAAGTATTGCCGCTTCACTTTCCAAAGAACTAGAATCGTGTAGTGAATGGCTAGTGGACAATAGACTATCTCTTCACCTGGGCAAGACGGAAGCCATCTTATGTGGAACAAAACGCAAACTGAAAGACATTGTGGGCTTCTCGGTCAACTGTAATGATATTCCTATAACAACAGTGTCACAAGTTAAATATCTCGGACTAAAACTGGACGCGAGTTTGTCAGGTGAAACAATTTTGGAATCTATCCTGAGTAAGTGTAGAGCACGTATAAAATACCTGTATAGACAGGTGGGATGCTTGCCCGCGGCGACCAAAAAGACCCTCTGCCAAGCGCTTGTTCAATGTCATTTTGACTATTCTGTGTCATCCTGGTACTCTGCATCATCTAAATCAGCACAGCACAAACTTCAGGTCACTCAATATAAAATGGTTAGGTTCATGCTGAACCTAGGACCCAGATCACATGTTGGCCAGGAACAACTTCAGTCACTAGGTATGCTCAATGTCGCTGACAGGGCCAAACAAATCAGGCTCACTAATGCCTTCAAAATTTTCTATGACAGAGCTCCAGAGTACCTAAAGAATGATTTTTTAAAGCAAATGAGAGGAGTGGACATAATACAAGAAACAGGATGTTTAATTTTAAGGTCCCGAGAATCCAAGGACAGGGTAAGCAAACATTCTTCTTCACCGCCATCAAAGACTGGAACGACCTACCCCAGTCAGTCCGTGAAAAGAGAACACTGTATTCCTTCAGACGTAGCCTGAAGGAACACCTGAACCGGACGCATATATCCGAAGTCGAGACTAGTATATATCATAGGGGAAATTAGGACCAATCAGAGGCCGCAGTGGCAGTGACGTCACCCACAAGGGGAGGAGCCAGTCTGTCTGTCTCTCTCTCTCTCTCTCTCTGGGTGAGGAGCCTGCCTGCCTCTCGTTTGTTTATCTCTCTCTCTGGTAAATAGAAGAAGTAAGTCACCTAGTATAACAAGTTATCAATATTTATTCGCATAGTTTCTGTCTAGATTAAATAAGCATCCAGAGTACAATATGTTATTCCCATTAATTATGGTTTTACTTGAAAAGCAATGAGTTAACAATGAAAATTTTGTGATTCTGGCATCTTTCCTCCCAAGATTTGAGGAGGAGGGTGTTGCCAGTTCTCCTTAGACAGGTAAATTGTTTCAAATAGTTCCTGTTTTATTTATCAGTATCATTTAAATTTACATTCATGCACAACGTAAATAAACTATAAATGGTCACTTTTCACTCTCTCTCCGCATATGTAATGATCTCATTCCATAATATTATGTATGTAGGCCTACAGATGTATGTCTGTATGTATGGATGTATGTATGTATGTATACACTCAGGCACATACCCCATAGCTGGGGGTGGCTGAATCGAGACATAAGGGAATAAGTAAAGATCAATGATAGGAAAAAGTGATAGATTGATATGAAGGGAATAACAAAATTCACAATTATTTCTCATCGTACATCTGGAATCACAGTCCAACCTTACAGGTGAGTGTAACCTTTATGCCAAATGTCTCACTTCATATCGCATGGTTTCTTTATGTTCAGCGCCTTTCACGATAAAAATCGTTAATATTAGAGAACAGGCTGATTGAACTCATTGTTTTTTTGCTTAAAATCATTATTTGTTGTGGACCCAGTGTCTTGATCAGGATTATTTGTAACATTGTGCTTTATTTAAAAATGACATATTATATTGGCTTAAAGTACCGAGGGCGGTACAATATTGTACCGCCCTGGATATAATGGGGTTAAGAGGTGTTCAAGTAGCCCTAACCACTACTGTACTTATATAAATATTCATTAACATTGTCACATCATAACATATCGACTACAATAAAAGTAGAAAGTCGATTGGCTCACACAAGGCAAATCCCCTTCACACCCAACCCTAATTATAAGGCCTAAGTAGCCTATAGGCCTAGGCCCAACTCACTAACACGTATCGTATAATAATAATAATAATAATAATAATACTTTATTTCAGACTCACACAGTACAGAGGGGACCATACTGGGGTCCATATATACCTTACAGTAACATAAATATATATAAATATATATAAGCTACTGTACATAGGCTACATAAAATAAAAAGAAATTAAATAATACCCAGCTTGCTATCATGTAGTTCACAGCACTGCCTCAACCAAAAACAGTGGTCATCAAACTACTGTGTTACCAAAACCACTGTCCTAATTGTGTACAGTACCATGCCTCACATAATTTAGCTTCCGGTACAGTATGTTGCTACAGTACAGTATAGGAATATCGGTACTGTACTGCACTATGAGGATCAGTACCGGTATGCTAATTCTGTAGAGTAGCAGACCTGAAATCATTACTTAAGGTTAAATATAGAGCAACTTCCTCCAGTGTGCCTGGATCCTGGAGGTGTACACTATGCTTGGAGTTTGTAGCATTTTAATGATCCTGTTCTCAGAAGTGTTAAGGCGCTGAATGAATTTATATGTTAGCTTTCTAATGAGTGATTTGTAACAGTGTAAGTTCATATAGGCACATAGCGTACTTGTACTCTCATATTTTGAGAGCCCCAGAAACATTTTCATGATATTGTGATATGAGATACTTAGTCTATTCACTGTCATTTTCTTATAGTTCCACCATAGTTGTGCTGTATACATTGGTGAGCAGTAGGAGTTGAACAATGTTATTTTTGTATCCCATGTGCACATATGAAATTTTCTTAATATTGAATTTCCCTGCATGTAAAGTTGCCTTCGCTGACGACCCATATCCTCATCATCTGAGCGATCACATGAAATATAGTGTCCTAGATACTTTACTTTACTTACTTCTTCTATAATTTCTTCATACAAATGGAATTTAGGTAGCTTTGATTTCAATAGAAGGTTAGATTTAAATATTATGATATTGCTCTTTATAGGATTAAATTTGACTGAATGTTCGATTCCAAATTTTTCACATACTCTTAATAATTTATCCAGTTCTGCTCCAGAGGGCGCGATTAAGGCTAGGTCATCAGCATACATGAGATGATTTACAATGGTGCTGCCAATACAGCACCCAGTGCGAGTCTTGTTCAGCTCCAGACTAAGATCATCCATGTAGACGTTGAAAAGATACGGAGACAATATCCCCCCCTGCCTAACACCATTGGTTACGGCGAAAGAGCCTGACAGGATGTTGCCCCATCTTACACACATTTTTTGATTTGCATACCAGAAAATAAGTATCCTAACAATATAGCTAGGCACTCCCCTGTTAACTAATTTTTCAAATAAGGTTTTGTGACACACCCTATCAAAAGCCTTACTTGCATCAAGAAAACAAGAGAAAATTGAGCTATTTAGTTTGTTGTATGTATCAATCACTTCTTTCAGCACATATATGCATTGGTCTGTGCCGTGATTTTTCTTAAAGCCAAACTGATTGCTGCTGGTGACAATATATGCAGACATTCTTTCTAGCATTATCATTTCAACTACCTTACTCACCACACTAGCAAGTGCTACTGGGCGGTAGTTGTCTTTTGCTGTAATTTTACCTGATTTATCTTTAATGACAGGAACAAGTATTACGGATATCATAGACTCCGGCAGGACACCATGCGTAAATAGACTGGTGATGCAAGAACTAAGTTTATCTATTAACAACTTATCTGCATATTTAAGATGTTCTGCATATATACCATCCAGCCCACAAGCTTTATTTAGGTTAAGTTTTCTTATGGCATTCTCAAGATCACTTTCAGTCACTTTAATGTCTTCATAATTACTATCTTTCACATATTGAATTGCACCATTAGTAGACCTTTGGTTTACACTGTTAAGTAGTTCCTTAAAATGAGTTTTCCATAAGTCAGCAATGCTCTCTTCACCCGTAACCCCCTCAACACTGACAGGTAATGGTGTGTTACAATTTTGCATGGATCTGATGTCCTTCCAAAAACAGTTAGTATCCTTTTCTGCCAGACTCTTTGCAAGGGCTTCCTTCCTTAATTGGTTTTCATTTTGCTTAATAAATCTAATGGCATATTTGGTCCTAGCCTTTGCTCTTTTGTGAAGTTCAAATATAGGCCCCTGTCTAGGCTGACCTACTTCAAGCCAATGAGACCTAGCATCTCTGGAGGCCTGATACAGGTCAGCCACATAGTCTTGCCAACCTGGCTTATTGAATGAGGACTTATATTTACGGCTATTAAAAATACTTTCCCCCGCTTTTGATAAAGAATCTATTATACTATTGTAAAATTTAATAATGTCCTTTCTGTGTTGTGCATCACTACATTTTGGATCCCTGCATTGTGCTACACCATTACCATCATATTGCACCCTATTTAATAAGTCCTTGGTTTTATCACAGTACATTTGGCACTCTTCATTTGAGATTACATTCCATGGAACTTTTGCCTTGATGCTATTGCTAGTTTCTGTTATTTCCGGTGCTTTATTAATTTGGATTGTTAATTCTATAGGTATGTGGTCGTCATCCGTAATGTCGTATCTTATGGCCATTTCTGAGATAGAGTCATGAAAGTCAGAGCTAGAGATTGCATGATCAAGCCACGACCTGGTCTCCCATGCTTCACTAACATATGTATAGCTATTTTCTGGAAGCAGGTTTTTGGAGGACAAAATTAAACCTTGCTCCTCACAAAACCTTAACATATGTTTAGCAAACATGGAACCACCCAACTCGTGAGGGGTAGCATTCCAATCACCTACCACTGAGTAACACGTTATCTCTAATTCAGAAATTAGGCCACCAAGCTCCCCTAACTTTTCCAAATAAAGTTCTTCATTTTCTGCACACTGATACGGTAAGTAAACACAAAATATTGCAAATTTTCTGTGTCCCACTTCCAGCTGTATTCCCGCACACCAGCTTAAATTTGTCTCAATGGTTTTAATTACACTATCTAGGCACGATCTCCACATTATTGCAACTCCCCCTGGGGGGTGACCTGCCACAATACCATCACGTGTGTCCGTAGTGGAGACCCCGTACCCATGGAAATCTTTATCTAATATGTTCAAATTACCTAAGTCCTGTTTTGTGTACCAGGTTTCCTGAAGGCAGACTATGTCACTGGTCCTTAATGTAGATACGATGTCAGGTCGCAACAGGAGATTCCTCTTTGTTTTGGGGAGTCCTCTGCAATTGTATGAAGTTACTTTTATACTTGCTGCTGTTGTTGGTATCCCCTCCATTACTGCGAGTTGGATAGTGGTGTGCGATGCCTCCAAGTCCCAGAAGCCTCTGCACTGTCCTCATTGGGATATTGTCTTGGTTCTCTGTACCAGTTGACATATGCATCTTCTGGCCACAGGTCAGGATTCATGAAAACATCTGGATCTGGACATTCGCTAGTTATACAAAAGGAGGCACAGGTAGTGGACCTGGAGAGGGTGGTCAGCTGTCTTACCTCTATATTTATAAGTAGATTATCAGCCAAGTATGTCTTGAGATTCTCAGCAGTAACACTAGGGTTGAATCCTGTGGCAAACACCCTAGCTAGTCGGGGCCTTTTGATGGTATTGAGGCCAGTATCCTTGACCCTACCTTTAATTCCTGGCTGGTTTCTCGGTCTAGGGTGAACCTGCTCGCCTTCCCTAGAGTAGCGAGGCTTGCCATTCACCCATTTGACCATAGTCCATGGGTTTTCCCTTGCATTGGCTCCTTCATTTGGTTCAGTTTGTGTAGGTAAATTTGAGGATGGTGTAGCTGGCACTGTATTATCTTTTCTCGTTGCCGACGATAAAGATTGCTGTTGTGTTCGGTGTTGTTGCTGTTGTGGTCGCTGCTGCTGCCACACCTGGTGTTGCCTTTGATATGAATGCTGCTGCTGGGTTAGTTTGGATTGTTGTAGTTGTCGCTGGTGTTGTTGTTTTTGTTGATGCTGTTGCTGCTGCTGCACCTGCTGTTGTTGCTGCTGCTGTTGTTGCTGCTGCACCTGCTGCTGTTGTTGCTGCTGCACCTGCATTATATAGCCTACTAATTAGCCTTTGGCTCTACCTTATGCACTTAAACCATTAACTATTTCATAACATTTGATGCTTAATATATTTTGTACTATCTGATAATGTTAATGTGTTAATGACATTTAAAATAAAGTAATGTATAGGCTATTAGTCCATGAGCCAGGCCAGATATCGGTACCACCTGGGGTGACTAAACACGAATGGTACTAAAATGTTTATAGAGTGACTGTAAGTACATTAAGATATGATAGCCTTCTCGCACTGGTAGCTTAGTCTAATTTTTTTGATGCAATAGGGGCGCTACCCAAAAATAAAGATTTTTAGCGTGACGCTCGGCGTTTTCCTCATTTTCTTTAAAATCCATCACACAATCATCGCGAAACTTTGAACACCTATGTAGAATTATATTCTCTACCAGAGTTGTTCCTAGGTATTTTTCAAATTTCCTCATATTTCGGAATATACTCTATATTTTGGGTATTTTCCTCTAAATCTAGAATAAATCCTTAAATATGGGGAACATTGAAAAATATATTCTAACAGCTCTTGTAGCTTATTTGATTCTCTACAAGAATTATTCCGATGTGTATTTCAAGTTTCTCCATATTTAGGGGTTTATTTCATATTTGGGGATTTTTTGTTATATTTTGGGGATAATTTATTATTGGAAGGAGCAAACATATGTAGAGTGGTTTCCATGTAATGTGTTTGTTTGTTCATGGTTTAATGGTGATATTTTTTGCAGGTGTGTGTCGACTGTTTGACGGCAGGATGGAACCATCTGCGAGGAAGAGAGCACGGATCGACTGTATCATCCACTGCTCTGATGATGACAGCGATGCTCTGGTGTCACCACAGGATTTGGACTCCTGGAACACATTGCTCAGGGCTGCAGAAATCAGGCAGCATGATCCAGTCCTGGAAGCAGCCAAGGGCCTTGAAGAAGGAGGAATACCACACATACATTATCACCGTAAATGTCGTAGTCTCTTTACAATGAAGAAGTCACTGGATTCTATCCTTGCCAAGGGTGTCAAGATAGAATCAGCAAGCGTCGACCCCAGGAGGAGGGCATCAAGGGATGCCCCTAGTACTAGCAGGGTGTATGCCAAAGTATGTATCTTCTGCGAGAAGTCAAGCAAGTACATAAAAACAACAAAGACAAGGGAGCCACTCATACAGTGTGTTGAGCTACGAGCAGATGAGAAGATTCGCAGAGCAGCAATAAGGAAACTCAACCAGAGAATCCTTGGTTTAGTTAGCAGAGACCTTGTTGCTGCAGAGGGTCACTACCACAAGTCATGCTACAAACTCTTCACAAAAGATGATTTCCCAGCGGCCGCCAGGTCGGGTGCAGGTGAAAATCAGGAAGAAAGCGAGGAAGCACGCTACGAAGAGGTTGAGACAGAAGCCCTCGAGGAACTCTGCTTGTATATAAGGACCAAATTATTCCCCAACCCAGAGGTACTGCCTATGACAAACCTCACATCTAGGCTTGAGAGATCCATGATGTCCCGTGGTATTATCCAACTGAAACCAGCGACAAAGAAACATGTTCGCCGAAAGATTGAAACCGAGTTTGGAGAATCACTACGCTTTGTCCCAGATGAGAAAGGAAAGCTTCTAATCTATCCACGCAGCCTCTCAATGGACGACCTTGCCCGGCAAGCACACAAAATGGCAAAAGACCTGCAAGAAGCAAGAGCAGCTAACTCTGAAGATGTCTTAACCAAAGCAGGAATGCAGCTGAGGAATGAGATCAATAAACAAGATGTGAGTCAGCCATGGCCTCCCGATACAGATCAGAATGTCATTCCTGCAGCAGTCACTCAATTCCTGCACACCCTGCTGACAGGAGAGTGTGAGTGTGAAACTCCCTCTGAAAGAGCTCAACGTCTTGCCACTTCCTTTGGCAGTGACTTGGTCTTTGCTGTTACCAGTGGCAAGACAAAACCACCCAAGCACGTACTGCTGACCAATGCTGTAAAGTCTTTGACAGGAAACACAGAACTGATCCGAACTCTGAATCGTCTTGGTCACTGTGTGTCTTACTCAATGTTTGAGGAGATCGATACAGCCCTTTGTATCCAGAAGCTGGAATGCTCAAAGGATGACATTCCACTGCCAGCAAACATCTACCCTGGTGTGTTCACAACCCTGGCCTGGGATAACATTGACCGACTTGAAGAGACCCTAAGTGGAGCAGGTACTTCTCATAGAGTCAATGGCATTGCTGTCCAGTCCAAGGTTGCAGGCTCTGTGCCAGAGAAAGTCCTGCCAGAGATTACCAAGTCCAAGATAAGAAGCATCACTCAGACATCATCAATGCTGCCAATATACAATGTTGGGCGGCGGGCAGGGCCACCTAGGATTGAGACTGCGTATGTCGACACTACCAAGGAAGTCCAGGATTCAAAGACAAAGAACCATATCTGGCTTCTTACTCGAATGTCAGACCATGAGGACCAGTCCATCAGCAGTTGGACTGGGTTCAACATCAAAATGCGCAGAGACATTGCAGTGGTTCAGGACACTGTAAGCTACCTGCCCACTATCAATGCTCCCGCAACAGAAATGTCCACCGTTAATGAAATCTTGGAACAAACGCATGCTATCATGCAGTCCTTACAGCTTAACAAGATTGTGTGCGTGTTTGATCAAGCACTCTATGCCAAAGCTGCCGAAGTTATCTGGAAACAAGAGAAGTTCAAGAACATTATCATCAGGATGGGCGTCTTCCACACAATCTGTAATCTCATCTCCACCATAGGAAAGAGGTTTCAAGATGCAGGTCTTAGAGATCTGTGTGTGGAATCAGGTATCATCGCAGAAGGATCAGTGTCAGGAGTGATGAACGGCAAGAGGTACAACAGAGCAGTGAGACTACACAAGCTCGTGTATGAAGCACTGATGAGGCTTGCATGGAAAGGCTTCCTTTCATGGCTAGAAGAAAACCATTCAAGGGACATACACCATCTAGATGAAACACTGAAGGACATCAACAGCTTTCACAGCAATGTGTCTCAGGGACTCTTTCAAGAGCTGATGGAGAGTGAATCATGCACACATATCATGAAGCTTTTCCAAGTTTATCTTGAGACCCTCAGAGATGAACACAACCTCTCAGCATTCTGGATGTCATACCTGGACATGGTTGAGATCATGCTGGACTTAATTCGAGCCTCCAGAGAAGGCAACTGGATGCTCCACCTAGGAGCAATCCGACAGATGATACCGTGGTGTTTTGCCTATGACAAAGTGAACTATGCCCGGTTCCTAACCTACTACTATGCCTTGATGTCTCGACTGCCCATTGAACACCCAGAGGTCCATGAACACTTCATGCAAGGTGGCTTTTCGGTCCAGATCGGTAGCAAGAATCCCTTTGGACGGATCCCTGTGGACCAGACAATCGAAGAGACGATCAACAAAGACACCCAGACACCAGGGGGCACAAAAGGCTTCAGCCTGAAAGGCGGAGCTGTCGCCAGGTACTACCTGACATCGGAGTATCGCAGCAGGTACTTAAGGCAGCTCAGGACTATGGTAGTAGGCCAAAAGTATACTGACTTCAGCCACCCAGACCTACAGATGCCCAGGATTAGAAGAGATGAGGCCGATGTCCAATCTTTAGTTCAACTGATGGAGACCAGCTGGTTGAACCCCTTCAACGCAGAGCAAGAAGATCTTGTCAGTTTGTCAACTGCGACTATGGCACCACCAGAAGTTGTCAAAGACCTTCTAGGGGCCTACAGAATAGGAGAGGATGCATATCAAGCCTTCAAGGAAGAGCGCCTGGAGATCGATACGCCAACTATACAGTTTCATGACACGATGACGAAGACGAAACTGAGAACGTTCACTAACATCAGAATGAAGCCACGCTCACAAGACCATGCCAAGGAGGTTATCTTAAAGGCTGACAGGAACCTATTTGGCCAGATGATCCTTGTTGCCGAGAACAGAAAGCTCAAAATGAGTGATGTCTTGGCTCATCCTCTGGGGCCTTTGCCTTGGGCACTTGCCAGCGGTGATGGGTCTCTCCGCAAGACCAACAAGGCTGCCCTCGCAAAGGAGTTAGAGAGGAATGTTTCTCCTGCAGAAGTGATACCCGAGCCCTCTGCTACCATAATTGATGGGATGAGCCTGGTCCACAAACTGAAGGGAAACGACAAAACTTTTTCACAGCTTGCAGGTACAGCACTGAGTCACGCTGTTCATGAAGGTGCTAAGAGCAGGCGCATTGATGTTGTGTTTGATATCTACAAGGAGACATCCATCAAGGATGCAGAACGAGCCAAAAGAAGTGCAGGCACAGGAATTCATTTCAAGAACATTCAACCTGGGCACAACATCCAGCAGTGGAGAAAGTTACTCGGTAGTTCCTCCAACAAGGCAAGTCTTATCAAGTTCTTGGTAGAAGAATGGAAGGCACCACAGCACAGGGAGAAGCTCAAGGACAAGGAGCTGTATGTCACATGTGAGCAGCGCTGCTTCAAGATCACCAAAGAGCAGTGGGAAGAGGCTCCTGAGCTTAAGTCAACTCAAGAAGAAGCAGACACACGCCTTCTTCTCCATGCACTTCATGCAGCAGAATCTGGGAACAAGTCTGTCATCATCACTGCAGAAGATACAGACGTCATGGTGTTGTGTCTTGGCATGTGCCACAAGATCCCATCCCATCTGTTCCAGAAGTGCGGGACGAAGAACCGGACAAGATTCCTGGATATCACCACACTGAGCCGCACACTGGGAGGCAGCGTGTGTGATTCATTGATTGGTATGCATGCCTTTACAGGCTGTGATACCGTCAGTGCATTCGCTGGCCGAGGGAAGATGACGACACTCAAGCAGGTGAAGATGGACAAGACATACCAGCATGCTTTTCACGAACTTGGACGCTCATGGGAAGTGTCTCCTGAACTCTTTGAGAAGCTACAGGAAATCACCTGCCACATGTACCTACCATCTACCCACACAACTAAGGTAAACAAGCTTCGGTATGAGCTGTTCTGTGCAAGACGTGGAGAGGTAGAGTCAAGTCAACTCCCTCCTTGTGAGGACTGCCTCTTCATGCATGCACTGCGTGCAAACTACCAGGCTGCGATCTGGAGGAGAAGTCTTCAGAGCCAGCCATTTGTTGCGAACCCAACAGACTGCGGTTGGATGACAGATGAGGACGGTAAGCTTGCCGTCAACTGGATGCGAGGCTCACCAGCACCAGATGCTGTTATGCAGCTACTGTCTTGCAAGTGTGTGCGGTCATGCGAACTCCCTAAGTGTACTTGCCTCAGCAATGGTCTAAAATGCACGGACATGTGCAGGTTACAGACATGTCAGAACAAGGCTATTGAAGAAGAGCCGGTGGCACAACAGTCAGATTCCGAGTCTGACGTAGATGATATTTAGGAGTAGTAATTTGCCATAATAGTATGTACAAGCCCATGGCATGCTTAGTGTGTATTTACAGGACTTGTATTAAATGTGACAATTACTATATGCATTTTGTTGACATTTAGGCATTCCTGTCCCCAAATTTGACATTTTAAAAAATTTCGGAATTTTCGGTAGGGTATGTCTATTCAAGAAGTGATAACGACCATTAAGCTACCAATGTGCAAGGGCTATCATATCAAAACATAAACTAGAGACATGTAGCAAGCTAAAAACACCTAAGAGAATTAGTCACCCCGGGTGGTACCGATATCCCAAAATTCGGGTCTTGGCTCATGGACTAGTCCATGAGCCAGGCCAGATATCGGTACCACCTGGGGTGACTAAACACGAATGGTACTAAAATGTTTATAGAGTGACTGTAAGTACATTAAGATATGATAGCCTTCTCGCACTGGTAGCTTAGTCTAATTTTTTTGATGCAATAGGGGCGCTACCCAAAAATAAAGATTTTTAGCGTGACGCTCGGCGTTTTCCTCATTTTCTTTAAAATCCATCACACAATCATCGCGAAACTTTGAACACCTATGTAGAATTATATTCTCTACCAGAGTTGTTCCTAGGTATTTTTCAAATTTCCTCATATTTCGGAATATACTCTATATTTTGGGTATTTTCCTCTAAATCTAGAATAAATCCTTAAATATGGGGAACATTGAAAAATATATTCTAACAGCTCTTGTAGCTTATTTGATTCTCTACAAGAATTATTCCGATGTGTATTTCAAGTTTCTCCATATTTAGGGGTTTATTTCATATTTGGGGATTTTTTGTTATATTTTGGGGATAATTTATTATTGGAAGGAGCAAACATATGTAGAGTGGTTTCCATGTAATGTGTTTGTTTGTTCATGGTTTAATGGTGATATTTTTTGCAGGTGTGTGTCGACTGTTTGACGGCAGGATGGAACCATCTGCGAGGAAGAGAGCACGGATCGACTGTATCATCCACTGCTCTGATGATGACAGCGATGCTCTGGTGTCACCACAGGATTTGGACTCCTGGAACACATTGCTCAGGGCTGCAGAAATCAGGCAGCATGATCCAGTCCTGGAAGCAGCCAAGGGCCTTGAAGAAGGAGGAATACCACACATACATTATCACCGTAAATGTCGTAGTCTCTTTACAATGAAGAAGTCACTGGATTCTATCCTTGCCAAGGGTGTCAAGATAGAATCAGCAAGCGTCGACCCCAGGAGGAGGGCATCAAGGGATGCCCCTAGTACTAGCAGGGTGTATGCCAAAGTATGTATCTTCTGCGAGAAGTCAAGCAAGTACATAAAAACAACAAAGACAAGGGAGCCACTCATACAGTGTGTTGAGCTACGAGCAGATGAGAAGATTCGCAGAGCAGCAATAAGGAAACTCAACCAGAGAATCCTTGGTTTAGTTAGCAGAGACCTTGTTGCTGCAGAGGGTCACTACCACAAGTCGTGCTACAAACTCTTCACAAAAGATGATTTCCCAGCGGCCGCCAGGTCGGGTGCAGGTGAAAATCAGGAAGAAAGCGAGGAAGCACGCTACGAAGAGGTTGAGACAGAAGCCCTCGAGGAACTCTGCTTGTATATAAGGACCAAATTATTCCCCAACCCAGAGGTACTGCCTATGACAAACCTCACATCTAGGCTTGAGAGATCCATGATGTCCCGTGGTATTATCCAACTGAAACCAGCGACAAAGAAACATGTTCGCCGAAAGATTGAAACCGAGTTTGGAGAATCACTACGCTTTGTCCCAGATGAGAAAGGAAAGCTTCTAATCTATCCACGCAGCCTCTCAATGGACGACCTTGCCCGGCAAGCACACAAAATGGCAAAAGACCTGCAAGAAGCAAGAGCAGCTAACTCTGAAGATGTCTTAACCAAAGCAGGAATGCAGCTGAGGAATGAGATCAATAAACAAGATGTGAGTCAGCCATGGCCTCCCGATACAGATCAGAATGTCATTCCTGCAGCAGTCACTCAATTCCTGCACACCCTGCTGACAGGAGAGTGTGAGTGTGAAACTCCCTCTGAAAGAGCTCAACGTCTTGCCACTTCCTTTGGCAGTGACTTGGTCTTTGCTGTTACCAGTGGCAAGACAAAACCACCCAAGCACGTACTGCTGACCAATGCTGTAAAGTCTTTGACAGGAAACACAGAACTGATCCGAACTCTGAATCGTCTTGGTCACTGTGTGTCTTACTCAATGTTTGAGGAGATCGATACAGCCCTTTGTATCCAGAAGCTGGAATGCTCAAAGGATGACATTCCACTGCCAGCAAACATCTACCCTGGTGTGTTCACAACCCTGGCCTGGGATAACATTGACCGACTTGAAGAGACCCTAAGTGGAGCAGGTACTTCTCATAGAGTCAATGGCATTGCTGTCCAGTCCAAGGTTGCAGGCTCTGTGCCAGAGAAAGTCCTGCCAGAGATTACCAAGTCCAAGATAAGAAGCATCACTCAGACATCATCAATGCTGCTGCCAATATACAATGTTGGGCGGCGGGCAGGGCCACCTAGGATTGAGACTGCGTATGTCGACACTACCAAGGAAGTCCAGGATTCAAAGACAAAGAACCATATCTGGCTTCTTACTCGAATGTCAGACCATGAGGACCAGTCCATCAGCAGTTGGACTGGGTTCAACATCAAAATGCGCAGAGACATTGCAGTGGTTCAGGACACTGTAAGCTACCTGCCCACTATCAATGCTCCCGCAACAGAAATGTCCACCGTTAATGAAATCTTGGAACAAACGCATGCTATCATGCAGTCCTTACAGCTTAACAAGATTGTGTGCGTGTTTGATCAAGCACTCTATGCCAAAGCTGCCGAAGTTATCTGGAAACAAGAGAAGTTCAAGAACATTATCATCAGGATGGGCGTCTTCCACACAATCTGTAATCTCATCTCCACCATAGGAAAGAGGTTTCAAGATGCAGGTCTTAGAGATCTGTGTGTGGAATCAGGTATCATCGCAGAAGGATCAGTGTCAGGAGTGATGAACGGCAAGAGGTACAACAGAGCAGTGAGACTACACAAGCTCGTGTATGAAGCACTGATGAGGCTTGCATGGAAAGGCTTCCTTTCATGGCTAGAAGAAAACCATTCAAGGGACATACACCATCTAGATGAAACACTGAAGGACATCAACAGCTTTCACAGCAATGTGTCTCAGGGACTCTTTCAAGAGCTGATGGAGAGTGAATCATGCACACATATCATGAAGCTTTTCCAAGTTTATCTTGAGACCCTCAGAGATGAACACAACCTCTCAGCATTCTGGATGTCATACCTGGACATGGTTGAGATCATGCTGGACTTAATTCGAGCCTCCAGAGAAGGCAACTGGATGCTCCACCTAGGAGCAATCCGACAGATGATACCGTGGTGTTTTGCCTATGACAAAGTGAACTATGCCCGGTTCCTAACCTACTACTATGCCTTGATGTCTCGACTGCCCATTGAACACCCAGAGGTCCATGAACACTTCATGCAAGGTGGCTTTTCGGTCCAGATCGGTAGCAAGAATCCCTTTGGACGGATCCCTGTGGACCAGACAATCGAAGAGACGATCAACAAAGACACCCAGACACCAGGGGGCACAAAAGGCTTCAGCCTGAAAGGCGGAGCTGTCGCCAGGTACTACCTGACATCGGAGTATCGCAGCAGGTACTTAAGGCAGCTCAGGACTATGGTAGTAGGCCAAAAGTATACTGACTTCAGCCACCCAGACCTACAGATGCCCAGGATTAGAAGAGATGAGGCCGATGTCCAATCTTTAGTTCAACTGATGGAGACCAGCTGGTTGAACCCCTTCAACGCAGAGCAAGAAGATCTTGTCAGTTTGTCAACTGCGACTATGGCACCACCAGAAGTTGTCAAAGACCTTCTAGGGGCCTACAGAATAGGAGAGGATGCATATCAAGCCTTCAAGGAAGAGCGCCTGGAGATCGATACGCCAACTATACAGTTTCATGACACGATGACGAAGACGAAACTGAGAACGTTCACTAACATCAGAATGAAGCCACGCTCACAAGACCATGCCAAGGAGGTTATCTTAAAGGCTGACAGGAACCTATTTGGCCAGATGATCCTTGTTGCCGAGAACAGAAAGCTCAAAATGAGTGATGTCTTGGCTCATCCCCTGGGGCCTTTGCCTTGGGCACTTGCCAGCGGTGATGGGTCTCTCCGCAAGACCAACAAGGCTGCCCTCGCAAAGGAGTTAGAGAGGAATGTTTCTCCTGCAGAAGTGATACCCGAGCCCTCTGCTACCATAATTGATGGGATGAGCCTGGTCCACAAACTGAAGGGAAACGACAAAACTTTTTCACAGCTTGCAGGTACAGCACTGAGTCACGCTGTTCATGAAGGTGCTAAGAGCAGGCGCATTGATGTTGTGTTTGATATCTACAAGGAGACATCCATCAAGGATGCAGAACGAGCCAAAAGAAGTGCAGGCACAGGAATTCATTTCAAGAACATTCAACCTGGGCACAACATCCAGCAGTGGAGAAAGTTACTCGGTAGTTCCTCCAACAAGGCAAGTCTTATCAAGTTCTTGGTAGAAGAATGGAAGGCACCACAGCACAGGGAGAAGCTCAAGGACAAGGAGCTGTATGTCACATGTGAGCAGCGCTGCTTCAAGATCACCAAAGAGCAGTGGGAAGAGGCTCCTGAGCTTAAGTCAACTCAAGAAGAAGCAGACACACGCCTTCTTCTCCATGCACTTCATGCAGCAGAATCTGGGAACAAGTCTGTCATCATCACTGCAGAAGATACAGACGTCATGGTGTTGTGTCTTGGCATGTGCCACAAGATCCCATCCCATCTGTTCCAGAAGTGCGGGACGAAGAACCGGACAAGATTCCTGGATATCACCACACTGAGCCGCACACTGGGAGGCAGCGTGTGTGATTCATTGATTGGTATGCATGCCTTTACAGGCTGTGATACCGTCAGTGCATTCGCTGGCCGAGGGAAGATGACGACACTCAAGCAGGTGAAGATGGACAAGACATACCAGCATGCTTTTCACGAACTTGGACGCTCATGGGAAGTGTCTCCTGAACTCTTTGAGAAGCTACAGGAAATCACCTGCCACATGTACCTACCATCTACCCACACAACTAAGGTAAACAAGCTTCGGTATGAGCTGTTCTGTGCAAGACGTGGAGAGGTAGAGTCAAGTCAACTCCCTCCTTGTGAGGACTGCCTCTTCATGCATGCACTGCGTGCAAACTACCAGGCTGCGATCTGGAGGAGAAGTCTTCAGAGCCAGCCATTTGTTGCGAACCCAACAGATTGCGGTTGGATGACAGATGAGGACGGTAAGCTTGCCGTCAACTGGATGCGAGGCTCACCAGCACCAGATGCTGTTATGCAGCTACTGTCTTGCAAGTGTGTGCGGTCATGCGAACTCCCTAAGTGTACTTGCCTCAGCAATGGTCTAAAATGCACGGACATGTGCAGGTTACAGACATGTCAGAACAAGGCTATTGAAGAAGAGCCGGTGGCACAACAGTCAGATTCCGAGTCTGACGTAGATGATATTTAGGAGTAGTAATTTGCCATAATAGTATGTACAAGCCCATGGCATGCTTAGTGTGTATTTACAGGACTTGTATTAAATGTGACAATTACTATATGCATTTTGTTGACATTTAGGCATTCCTGTCCCCAAATTTGACATTTTAAAAAATTTCGGAATTTTCGGTAGGGTATGTCTATTCAAGAAGTGATAACGACCATTAAGCTACCAATGTGCAAGGGCTATCATATCAAAACATAAACTAGAGACATGTAGCAAGCTAAAAACACCTAAGAGAATTAGTCACCCTGGGTGGTACCGATATCCCAAAATTCGGGTCTTGGCTCATGGACTAATAAGGGCAAAGGGGAAAGAGGAGTGTGTGGTAACCACCGAGGAATATGTCTTCTAAGCGTAGTAGGGAAGGTATACAGTAGGGTAGTGATTGAGAGAGTGAGAGTGAGAACGGAGAAATGGATAGGCGACGAGCAGGGAGGTTTTAGGAAGGGAAGAGGATGTGTAGATCAGATTTTTACCCTGAATTGTGTTGTGGAGAAGTATCTGGAGAAGAAACAAAAGGTGTATGTTGCCTTTATGGACTTGGAGAAGGCCTATGACAGAGTGGATAGAGAAGGTTTGTGGAAAGTACTTAGAATATACGGAGTAGAGGGCAAGTTGCTGAAAGCAGTGAAGAGCATGTATGAGGGTGCAAAGGCGGCAGTACGTGTGGAGAGTGAGCAGAGCGAGTTCTTTGACCTGAATGTTGGTTTGAAACAGGGGTGTGTGATGTCCCCGTGGTTGTTTACTGTATATATGGATGGAGTTATGAAAGAAATACTATCAAGAGCAGTGGATGTTGGTGTATCGCTGAAAAGGGAGGGAATTGAGTGGAAGCTACCTATACTGCTGTTTGCGGATGATACAGTTCTGATGAGTGATAATGAATGGGAGTTGCAGGGTCTGGTAAATGAGTTTGGAACAGTGTGCGAAAAACGGAATTTGAAGGTAAATACGGGGAAGAGCAAGGTTATGGTCTTCGAAAGGGGTGAAGTCACAGAGTGTGAGGTGAAGCTGAACGGTCAGGCTATGGAGATCGTCAACTCTTTTAAGTATCTGGGCAGTGTGTTGAGTAAAGATGGGACTATGGATGAAGAGGTGCGGGAGAGGGTACAACAGGGGAAGAGGGTTGTAGGAACGCTAAAAGCAGTAACAAGAAATAGGGTGGTCAGTATGGAAGTGAAGAAGTCCTTGCATGACAGTGTGGTAATCCCGACACTGGCTTACGGAAGCGAAGCATGGACGTTGGTTGAGAGAGTCAGACCAAGAGTGAGAGCAGTGGAAATGAATTACTTAAGGAGTGCGTGCGGAGTTACATGGAGGGATAGACAGACTAATGAGGAAGTAAGAAGGAGGTGTGGTGTGGAGGTAGATGTGCTGGAAAGTGTGAAAAGGAACAACTTGAGATGGTTCGGCCATATGGAACGTATGGAAAGCGAGAGAATGACTAAGAGGGTGTACGAGAGCGAGGTGGAGGGACAGAGGGGGAGAGGTAGACCGAATATGAGGTGGAAGGATGGAGTGAGGAAGTACATGAACGAAGGCGGTGCTGGTTGGGGGGAGGGGCGTCGACTGACTGGGGACAGAGGTGCATGGGGGCGGTTCGTTCGTGGCCACTCCTTCGGGGATCACGGCGTCAGGCAATAGATAGATAGATAGAAATATAAGATAAAGTTTTAATATCTAAGAAATACAGTAGGTCAAGGCTCTGTCTCGAGTCGGCCACCCCCAATAAAAGAAAACAAAATGGGGTAAGTGCTAGAGTGTATACTGTAGATAGATAGCTAGGAGGATAGTTACAATTGAAATACATCCGTAAATAATATATATCTTTTGTTTCATATGTTAAGACAGAATGTGCAATTAACCCCTTCTATACCGGCGACATATTTTTCATTTTATTCTAGCTATATTTGAAAGATTTTGTGCAGTTTAAGAGGGATCTGTGGTATTAAAGAGGGTAAGTGAGATAGTTTGAAGCCTTTTAATTGCTGGAGGCCCTTTTTAAACAGCATACAATTGTCCAATAGTAGCCAGAATAATTTTAAAAAGACGTCGCCGGTACTGATGGGGTTAATAAGCCTAGTGCAAGTGGATCATATTTGACAATAACTCACATGGCGCTACCTAACGCCATAGTGGGGTAACAACGATAGAGAGCTTCAAGATATGATTAGATAGACATATGGACGAGATGGGTTGGGTGTGAGAGGGATCTGCCTTGTATGGGCCAAATGGCTTTCTGCAGACTCCCATTTTCTTATGTTTTTATTTTGGTATGTATGTGAACATTGAAATAATTAATCCTTCACTTAATATTCGCAGTATATTAAGAAAACTTTCACGCATATATAAATAAATAAATATATATATATATATATATATACAGAAAAGAGATATATAGTGCAGAGAAAAAACTTTGTGGGAAAAATATAAATGGTCTGTGGCTCAAGATATAGTTTTAGATATGCTTGATGCCAAATACAAAATTCACATAAAAGACTGAGCTTAAGTATGCTGCGTATTGTTGCGAAAATTAAAAGGTTTGTGGCTCAAGATGTCTTATTAGACGTTCTTTATGCCAAATCAGGAATGCAATTATACAACTAAGCTGAACTTATGCTGGCTGTACATAAACATTTAAAACATTTATTCATGCAAAATGCTTAATAAAGTTTAAAAAGTATGCTGCACTTTGTTGCAGGTAAGTATATAGATTTGTGACTCAAGATGTCTTCGTTCTTTATGTAAATAAAAGATCGAAGCTCAACTATGCGGAGTCTACTTAAAAAGGATAAAACATTTATTCATGCCATATGCTTAATCATTTATAAAGAAAACTGTCAAGAAAATGGATAATATATGTTAAAAATATGCCAATAAGATATTTGCAAAGACAATAGAAAGAAATATGTTCAAATTATGCCATATATATATATATATATATATATATATATATATCCCTGCCCGACCCAGCTTGATGGAGGATGTGTCCTTAGTAACCTCTAGTGACTGACCTTTATCTCCTAATTAGTGGTGGCTAGTGTTATAGCTTTGTGAACTTTCTTAGTGAAATGGCTGGTGTTGATGAGAATACTGTCTCCTCCCATATTCTCCAGCTTTGTCTTGCTTTGCAGGAAATGCTAGATAATGGAGAGAGAGGTACAGTCTCTCAAGGACAAAAACTTAGCCTTGAAGCTAGCTTTGGCGGAGAAGAAGAGTGACGCTATTGTTTCTAGGGATTGTGAAGCATTTAAGTAATTGTAATGATTACTTAATAAATTATAGTTGTATCTGAATCTAAAGAGCTATTAAATATCACATGAAACACAATAATAACCTATATATCATAAAGTAAACACAAGCGAAACAATAAAATTATAAACGCAAGAAGTAAGTGAGAGAGGAGACTGACTGACGAGCTCACGCAGATTAGCCAATCACAGGCCATGATTTACTTACCGGTATCACACATTTAAAATAGGCAGTGACGGAATCTCTTCCCTTGCTTGTGTTTACTGTATTATATCTACAATTTGATGTGTTCCATGTGGTATTGTATAGCTCTTAACCCCTCTTTGGCGGGGCCCGACTTAAGGCGGTCTAGAGAACAAAGGACTATGTGGCGGGGCCCGCCTTAAGTCGGTAGCAATTTTGAGCACATAATTGGCTCTGAGAGAGAGACGAGCGGTGGGAGGAGCGTAGGTTGGCTCTGACCGTTCGGCACGGCTCCCGCGCCGCGACTGCCCACCCCTCCACACCCATTGCCTCGCTACACAGGGAATTATGTAAGGAAATTACCGTATTTTAGCGATTTTTCCTTCGTGTTGCACGATCGTTGCAAGAGAACGCGTGGTCGTAGAAGGATGGTTCTGGTGTCATTGGAAAGCTCAATTATCGCCCTTTCACGGATACATAATTGTATTACGCTCTGACTCTTGTTTATGCATGAAAAAGAGCACGGAAATAAGCTCGTTTAGGGTAAAACTACCCGCTTGGCAGGTAGTAGAAGTTACCGACCTAGCCGCTCCTTGAGTATTAAGGTTCTGATATCACCTATTACATTATCATTACTAAAACTTATATAGTTTAATTAATATATATATATATATATATATATGTATATATATATGGAATAATAAAGAACATTAGGCTATATTTAATTCATACGATAATGTGATAATCTACAGAGATATTCGAACTTTAAGAGCTATACAATACCACATGGAACACATCAAATTGTAGATATAATACAGTAAACACAAGCAAGGGAAGAGGTTCCGTCACTGCCTATTTTAACCCTTTATTAGCGGCTCACCACTTAAGTCGTATTTAATAAAGCTGGACTATGTGGCGGCGCTCGACATAACTCGAGTGGCAATTTCAGCACGTAATGTGGCTGAGAGAGAGAGACAAGTGGTGGCAGGAGACTAGCGAGCGTATGACTGCTCCAGACCACCGCGGCGAACCTACTGACACAAATCTCAGCTCCCTCCTCCCTCTCTCACTCGCTACATACTCAATTATGTACCGAAAGTACCGAATTACCTGCTTTTTGCACTCGCGTTGCACGGTTATTGCAAGAAAACTATCCATCATACAAGGATCGTTATGGTGTCATTCGAAAGCTCTGTTTATGCCCTTTCAGGGATAGATACTTGTTTTACGTTCTGGGTCTTATTTAGGCATGAAAATGATCACGTAAACAGCCCTATTTTGGCTAAAAACACCCCGCTGGGCGGTACACATAAATAAACCGCATAGGCCGCTCGTAAGGTGTTAAATGTGTGATACCGGTAAGTAAATCATGGCCTGTGATTGGCTAATCTGCGTGAGCTCTTTCGTTTATAATTTTATTGTTTCGCTTGTGTTTACTTTATGATATATAGGTTATTATTGTGTTTCATGTGATATTTAACCCGGCAAGCGCGATAGGCCTCACGGAAGGCTTCCTATAGGGAACGCGATAGGCCTCACGGAAGCAAGACCATAAAAAAAGCTTTCCAAAAAAAAAAAGGGCCTATCAAAACAAAGGATTTTGTCTCTAGGTGAGATAATTCCCCTCTAGTACTCATCCATGTGTTTCTCACCCCTCCCCCTCCCCTCCTTCCCCACCTTATTCCCCCCTCCCCCCCTCCTCAATTATCACCTATTTATCCACTTATTATCATCATTTATCGGTTATTTTTCTCTCCCGCGATAATGTAGCACAAGTGGGTTGCATAAAAGATCGTTATGCAACACCCAGACACCGGCACACACCGCCCCGCTCGTCTCAGTTGACTCCCAGACAGCGAGAGGGGAGGGCTGCCTGTGGCTCTCTCTCGCCTGAGATTATGACCGGGTGGCCAATATCTTCGTTTTTCACCACCCAAATGCTTTTCCCACTTATTTTAGCACTCTTGAAGGTTCATATATACATCATATATGTAAAATAAAAGCATACCGAAAACAAATAATGCTTTATATTGTAAATATAACGAATTCTGTCAGAATCTAGGGCTAGAAATGCACAAATAACTACCCTAGCACCTAGGTCTATATCGCGCTTGTCAGGTTAATAGCTCTTTAGATTCAGATACAACTATAATTTATTAAGTAATCATTACAATTACTTAAATGTATATAGTTTAATGAATACATAAGGAATAATAAAGATAAGAAGAAGAAATTATCAGCTCTGTCACTCATTTTGGCCAGTGAGCAAGGGTAATGATACGATAGCCAATCATGAGCCTCGATGCAAACACCAGTTAGGAGCCAGATGCACAGGTCGACTGAATGGAGTATAGGAAGGTTAGTTGATAGAGTAGTTGAGGTGGGGTTTTAAAATGGCAATATCCCATCAAAAGAAAATAAAGGAAATTAGGTGATAGAAAAAATAGACAGGAAAAGAAATTAGGTGATATTAATAACAATGAAACAACAGGAGATAATGCAGTAATAGAAGTTAGTCATATTAATAGTAGTACAATATCTACTATAAGACAAGATAATAACAAAACCAAATATATACTAATAATATTATTTTTATTAATCTCACCACCACACCCCCAATGAAATTAATTAAAGTATATATGATCCACCGGGATTCGAACCCGGGTTATCACACACATATTTTTGCCACCTTAACCATTACACCACCAGGACGGTTAAAGGTTTATGCACACGCCTACGACTTATTATCCATTCTCGAATACTGGATATTAATCTAATCATGTTCATATTCCCAACCGCACTATGGTAGCCTACTGTTTAAGTGAGAGGAAAGAATATTCATGGGGCACAGATCATATAGACCGGCCTCTCGAAGAAATATCCCTAAACCTACTAATATAACAGAAATAAAGGTCAATCAGATACCAATAAAAAAAATACATTGAGATTATATTTCACAAACTGTAGGAGTTTATTTAACAAAATTGACGAACTTAAAGCACTTGTTAGCAATGAAAATATAGACATAATAGCGCTAACTGAAACATAGATTAATATAGAATCCAAGCATATTTTTAGCAGAATTTCATATACCAGGATATAGTTTGTTTAAATATGACCGAACAAGGAGGGGCGACGGAATAGTAGTGTTTGTCAGGAGTTCATTAAAAAGCTTTACTAAATCAGGTAATAGGCTAAATTATTAAAACGAAAGTGTTTGGGTAGAGGTTAGCGAAGGTAGTGAGTCCATAGTTATTGGAGTTATTTACATACCACTAAATATGAGTAGAAATGACGGAACATCGTTATGGGAGGAAGTGAAAATAGCATCAAGGTTTAACAATGTGTGCTTGATGGTGGATTTTAATTATCCGATTATAGATTTATCGCATTTTCCTTTACCATCATTATCTCCGATAGACTGGAAATGGTGTCGTATTTCACACCCAAATGCCATAAAAGGGTGTTCAATATCAAGCCAACTCAACCCTGCTCCTCCACAGGCTTGAGGAAGTAAAAACTGGGTTTAAAGTCAAGCCGATTCGGGCTTTAAGTATATATCTGTAAGCAAGTCATCATATTTCATTGGCGAGTGTTAATTTTTTTTATCTATCTAAATGTAGTCTTAAATTAGCCCAAACATACGCCAAAGTAAAGATATTCACGATCATTCTAAATTGGGCTTTTGTGTATTTCCTCTTTAACAAGTAAGTGTTTATACTTATAAGAGTGTGCAAAATATAAATATGGTCTAATGTATAACTAGGAACCCCAAAAGGTTCACCAAACCCAAATATACGAAGCGTTTGTTGACGTTCTTAAGAAAAAGAAAAAAGAACAACAGCTTGCGTTCGCTTATACGATGCCAGGAGAGGAATGTTTCTTTATTAAACCCTCTAAGTAGCATATTATGTGAATGTTTCTTAAACTAATGGAACTGAAATTGTGTACATCGACTTCCAAACCGATCTGATGATCTCTGAACATTGAAATAATTGTAATAGTTTCGAAATCTGACCTTGATCATTATAACGGAATGAAGGTTCTTGGTACGATGTTGCCAATGTAGCGGCTACCGCTAGATCCAGCGAATCACTTCCATCACTTCCATCTAGCGACATCAAGATGTGATGAATTCTAGCGATATTCAAGTTAGTTTCCCTATTTTAAGGAATTGGAGAGATGTTTCGATTGTTAAAGATTATTCTAGATACTTCAACATATGTTTTCTAGTGACATACAAGTGTTTAGTGTCTGATGACTATCTAGCGATTTGTCAATGCTATTCTAGCATACATTTGTGCTTTAGTTTATCTTGCATTTTTGTCTAAATTTGCCCTATTTCTCCAGAAGACTTCCTACATGGTATAGTGTATTGTTCTAGTGATAATTAAATATTATATAGGGCTATTTTAAGTTGGCTGATGAATATGAAGCAGTAATATGCTTGACGATGAGAACACTGTATGTAAACATGTCTCGGATATCACTGATAATTTTTGGCATTTTCTGCCAAAAGCCCAATGGCTTATCAGTGGTGGTAACATAAAATGCAGCTATTGGCAGCATCAAATCGGCGACTCAGATTCTGAAGAGATATTGAAGCGGTACAAGATTGTTTTTTATTTCAATTCAAAGAAGACACGCCGACTAGAGGTAATAATATCCTTGATGTATCCTTAGTAAAAATTATCATATGATAAATAATGTAGAGATAGGGGACCAATTAGAAGGGCCACATACAAGCTTCTTGGGGTGACCACCAGACGGAGAATTATCGCTTTGGGGACAAAGGAGGTAGTAAGTTGGAATATAGAAAAAAAAAAAAAAAAAAAAAAAAACAGAATATTTTTTAGGACAAAAAGAAATATATCAAGATTATGCGTTATATAGTATTAAAAGCCATGAGTATGATTTTTGAAGCAGTTTTCGTTTGTTTAATTCGTAGCATATTCGCCCTTTGTAAATATAAAACTAGATTTATCTGAATGTCTCAAACCTTTGTACAAAATATATTATCGTTTCAGTTCCTTTATTCAGAGGTTTATGAAGTAAATAATTCATCCAATGTAAGTTTCTTAGAAGTGTTTGACATATATAGCGTTTAAACCTCACATAGAGTAGAATATTATAATAGTCTATAAATAAGATAGGCTTTACCAATTATTGGTCTTGGGCAAGGTCTCGGGCTTATATGTTTTATTGCCGCTACGGTACGAAAACCTCTACACGTAAACAGGACTTTCGGCTGTCTCTGATTTCGCCATTCTCTTACCCTTTATTACTATATCACGAGAAGCATGATTATATTTTCATATAAGTGTGCTCTATTAATTGATTCTATGTATTATCATAATAAGATAAGTTTTTACAAGAAATCAACAGAAGTTCTGGAAAATTTAGTAAGCTGTCGCTCACCAAGCGACTAGCATCTCGGACTTCCACCCAGAAGGCCCGGGTTCGCGCCCACGCTCGGCGCATTAAAGATTTTTCACAAGCACTGAGTCGTTACCATCCCTCATGAGCAAAGGGATGGGGTAGTAGTACAAGGACCCCAATGGAAATACGCCTAACGGCCTTATTGGGCTATCCTTAGTTGGAATTATGCAAGGCTGGTACATGTCATATTTGTAATAATCTGTAAATTGCTAACTGAATAAATATTATTATTATTATTATTTTATTACCCCAATGGAAATACGCCTAATCGGCCTTATTGAGCTATCCTTAGCTAGCTTAGCATGCGCTAGCTTTAAGAACTATTATTATTATTATTATTATTATTATTATTATTATTATTATTATATAGTTTTTGGAAACGAAAATGACAATGGGTTGCTCGCGCGTGTGAGTTTGTTTGTGGTGAGAGGGGTGAGGGATAGGGTTTATCCTATTTCGGCAGTGATGAGTGATGCAGTGCTGCCATATTCGGATCTATTTCCGCGTCTATATTTTCAGTAAGTTTTAACAATAGTTAAACTTACTGACAGCAGCTTATTCCACTGTAAATAATTCTACTATAACATATGTTTATTATATATACTATTTCTATAAGGATTTGGTGCTTAGCAAGTTAACATTCATAATTTGCAATCAATTTGTGGATTCTCATAATTTTTGTTTTCGCCATGTGTAATGATTATAGGGTTATAGTTGATACATATATCAATTGTGTGTGCACAAATAGATATGTTAAGACAATGAACGGAGGAAGGAAAAACACAGATAAAACAAAAAGGTCCATGTGCCTAAAGGCATCCTCCATTCATAAATTTTTTGTAACAACTGGATTTAAACTGTTGTAGCTTGTAAGTTTGTGGAAAGCAACTCGAGGGAAGTGAACTCCAAAGAGTAGTAGTTCTGGGGATAAATGAATTTTGATAAACAGAAGTTCTGCATTGTGGAGGAGAAAGTGTAAATTCATGGGCGCTCTCAGCTGCCCTAGTTCTACGGGGAAAGATGTGGAGAGGCGGCACAATTGAAGCAAGTTCTTCGGAACAATTGCTGTGAAAATATCTGTAGAATAATGCAAGGGATGCAACGTTTCTTCGTATGGATAATGTACCAAAAAAATACTATTTGTGAATGGAGTGTCTTAAATGAAGCTGGTTATATTGTTGAGTTGCCAAGTAAATTACCACTTGTCCTACGGTCCTTCGACAATGCGACAATTTTCCGACTGGTGGTCACCACAAGAAGCTTGTGTGTGGCGCTTCTAATTAGGAGATAGCGATAATAAATCAATGTATTTTAATATACAGACAGGAAATGCTAAAGAAAATACGACACTTATCCCAGATTTCGGAAAGGCCGATTATGGGCGGACTAAGAAGAGCTATAAGGGCAGACCCTACGGTTAAACAATTAAGTGGATCCAGGTGTTCTAACGAATGTACCCCTTTTCAGATACCCGTCTTAGTCAGGATAAGTCAGAGTTATACTTGACAGCTACATATGAACATTTTATTGCGTCATTCCACAATGCTTAACATACATATATCCCCCAAAAGAAGATTTAGATCGACACAAAACCAACCAAAATGGAAACAAATAAACTAATAGATCATCTAGGAAAAAAGAGAGGAATATATAGAAAATTAGAAAGGTAACAATCACTTACTTATTTACTATCAGACTCTGTCAGGACAAGTCAAAAAGGAAATTAGGAAACCAAAAAGATAGTATGAAATCAAGATAGCCAACAACTCAAAACATAACCTTAAAGCTTTTTACCAACTATATAAATCTAAACTTAGAGATGTAATAGGTCCCCTTAAAACTTTGACAGGAGAATTGACTGATAAGGAGTTAGAAATGTACAATACATTGTCACTTTCTTTCCATTTGCATTAATGCAAATTTGGCACAGTTTCCCAAAGTCTGTAAGGTATATAGCAACAGTATTGAAAATAATGTTAAGTACAGTTACTATTAATAGAAATGATGTACTTAAGGAAATTGACAGACTGAAACTTCAGAAATCGACTGGTCCTGATGAGGTACATGCTAGAGAATTAACAGAATGCAGAGATGAGCTAAGTTACCCATTAACATTTCTATTTAACAAGTCATTAGAAACAGGCATAGTTCCAGAAGCTTGGACGCTTGCAAATGAAGTTCAGATCTTGAAAACAAAAGTGATAATTCAATAACATCCAATTACCGCCTCCTTAAGATCACATCAATCATAGGAAAGTTGCTAGTTGATAAGTCATATGATAATATTATAATATATTTGAATTTCAGGAAAGCTTTCGACAGTCCCTCATGAAAGATTGATGAGAATGGTTGAGGCGCAAGGAATAGGTGGGTCGTTGTTGGGATGGATTAGGTTATGGCTAATTGGTAGGAAACAGAGTCAGAATGGGGTGCAGTAAAAAGTGGTTTCCCCAGGGATCTGTATTAGGCAATAGGCCCTCTGTTGTTTGTTTTATACCTAAATTACCTTGATTTAGGTATAACTAGTAAGATAAGTAAATTCGCAGACAATACCAAAATGTGGAGGAAAGAGATTCAGATAGCGACAAAGAGTGCCTCCAAAGGGATCTAGATACCTTACACGAATGGTCAGTACATTGGCCGATTAATTTTAATATTGACAAATGCAAGGTAATAATGATAGGGAAGATTAATACAAATGCAAAATATAAACTAGCTAATATGGAATTAGAAAACTCAGACTGTGAGAAAGATCTGGGTGTGTTTGTTAGCAATGATTTGAAGCCTAGAAGACAGTGTACAAGCATTCGTAACAAGGCAAACAGGATTCTCGGGTTCATTTCTAGAAGTGTGAGTATCGTATAAATACGATAGAATATGACTTTTGTGATCTCGTATGTCTCTGTGACGTCACGATCTCTCCTACAGCACGACGTAGGACGAGTAGATCGTATATTATAAGATTGTAAATAAGTTAAGTTATAAAAGGCCTAATATGCTATTAAGCAATATTGCCATGGTCTTATGTAGTATATATGAATTTATCGTATATATTAATATAATTTATCGTATAGAGCAACCTAAATGCGGTACGATAATTTGGGCTCCTGGCGGTTTGCCAAGGCAGCAAGATGTGCTTTTGAGGTATGCCAGAGCCTTCACCAACACCAACCAGTTAACATCTAATTTTCCGCCCTCAGTTGATCGTGCTTTTGTGCCTCTAATCACAATACACATACAGCAATACACACAGCTACACCATCACGACGCTCTCATCGACATCATGACTGACTGATAGATAAGCATATTATTCATGTCCATTCCCATGTAATCATTTATTCTTTCTTTAACTTGACTCGAGTCTTGGGACCGAAGTCTCTTCCCCATTGTCCACCACCATATTGGGTAAAACGTTCTCCCTTGCCTCATTGCCACGTGGAACTATTGGTGAGTTAATTCCTGGCTAATATTAACCCTTATAACCTTACCCTATATATACATTTATTATGTGAGACCTTTGGATATAAATTAGCTTGTTTCAGATTGAATTCAATTTAGATATAGAGTAGTTTTCATTTAGATTGATTTGATTTGATTCATTATAGCTTAGTAATATTTAACTTCCATTGATAGATTACCACATTGGTGCCCAGACCCGGGATTTAGCTACCAGTAGGGGATTTTTCTTAGGCAATGAGCAAGGGATTAGCCCAGGGATGCAGGAGCAAGGACCCCGGAGGGGTGGGGCTTGGCTATCTCCCTGTACCTCAGGCGCCGGTACCTCAGCGAATAGCCATAGTAGGGTATTCATATGCAACTAGGCTAAGGGCAGCTGACGGAGGTACTGAGTCGTATCGGGCGTCGGAGGGGGAAAGAACTTTCAGGCTGACCTACTTCGGGGTACCGGGAGCAACCGTTGACACCCTGAAACCCTCCCCCTAGTGGGGGCAAGTGGTTCGGTTTAGGCCGCATATGATCTTTTTGTTTATAGGCGGCAATGATATACGCCCCGGTACAGTACCCCGCGAGTTAGCTGACGCAATCAAAGAGGTGGCGCTGGATCTGGAGCGTGAGTCCGGAGGGAGCTGCAAGATCGTGGCAATTGAGAGCCGGACGAGAGTCCGAGGGTTCTCAGCGGCGGATTATCAAGCTATAAAAAATTCTGTTAACCGCGCCCTGAGGTGTCGGTTAATAGAAACGAAGCACCGCTTTGTTTCTCTCACACTCAGCATCCGAGACCTCGACCAGGATGGTGTCCACCTCGACTTAGACACCAATCAAGTCCTGTATGACAAGATTGTAGGGCTAACGAAGCGTTGGCTAGAGAGGGACGCCGGGGTTGTATCGTTGCGCCTGCCTAAGTCCTGCTTCCCACCCATCATCTTTCCCCAATAATTTTCTTTTCCGTTTCAGACTTCCTGTGACATATGACCTGACCTAACATTTTTTCTTGTTCAATATGATCCATTAGTAGGTATTGCTATTTAGTGTACTATTTTTTCTCCATAACATAGAAGTCCGCCGGTTGGCGTCTCTTAATTAGACTATTATTTGGCCGTTGTTTTTGTAACGTAACATTTAGATACATAGCCTATAGGCTCACATGCAAAATGAATAAAAACGATAAAGAGACACCGTCTAGTGGGGTGCTGATCAAAGCCCCTAAAAATCAAAGGGCGGGACTTCGGGGAGTATTAAATAGGCTAATTGTGGACGTAAACACTTTCATCACTACTGCTGAACTAGAGGAATTGGAGGCTAGATTAGAAAACGTCCAGGCTACCCACGGTCGTATTACGGCTCTGAGTGAGGTGATTGTGGCTGACATGATAGAGGAGGAAGAGATAGTTACAGAGTGTGATAATCGCGCCCTCTATGACGAACCTGTCTTTAGAGCGAAGTACCTATTACAGCGTGCTGTCACAAGTAAGAAGGGAGGCGATAATGAGGCCCATAGAAGGGCTGACCCAAAACATACTGTACACCTCCCAAAGCTCAATCTTCCTACATTTGGGGGCAAGTTAATCGAGTGGTTAGCTTTCTGGGACGTATTTCGATCTACGGTTCATGAATCCTCTTTGGATAATGTCCGCAAGTTTCACTATCTGAAGGGACAAATGGAAGGAGAATCCCTACATTTAATAGAGGGTTTTGCAGTCGTGGGTGGTAGTTATCTTGAAGCGGTACACTTATTAGAGTCCACATACGGGGATAGAGAGCAGTTGAAGATGGCCCATGTCGTTGCCTTGTTGGGGCTCGCAGAACCACAGTATAAGGTTGATGAGTTGACAAACTTCAGGGCAAATATGGAGTGCCATACTCGATCGCTAGACACCCCTAGGGCTTACCACGCAGGAAATGATAGTCATTATCTTGCGTCAGAAGCTTCCTATGGCAATACTTGATAAGGTAAGATCATTTGAGCTGGGGGAATTCAAAACTCAGTTCAGTAAGGAGACAATAATCTACAGTTGAACAAAGGGAGATTGTATGTGTCGGGAGGGAGTGAGAATGTGGAGAAGAGGGGAACAGTAAGCATGACAGTGGGGACTAAAGTAAAGAAAGAGGGTGCGTATAAGAAACCTGCTCAGATTCTATGTAAGCTATGTAACAACAAACATAAATGGAGTTTCTGCGTAAAATACCCGACAAATGAGACAAAACTAGCACAGGCGAAAAGATTGAAGCTATGTGTAGGTTGTCTAAGTGGGGAACATGGTAAGCAGGGACAATGTACTGCTACATACTTAAGGCCCTGTCGGCACTGCAAAGGACATCACTTTGATAAGTTGTGTTCTACTGCAGATAAAGTCAAAGACGTCAAAAATGAGGGTACTACAACTGTGGCACTAGGTAGCACGCAAGACACCACTATATTGCCCACAATACAGATTCCCATGGAAGGTAATGACATTAACAAAGTTTGTCGGGTACTTCTAGATCAAGGGTCTCAACGTTCCTTTATAAAGAGGTCCGTACTAGTGGGACTGAAGCACCGAATCGTAGGGGCTGAGACTCTTCGATTACAGGGCTTCACAGGGGTTACTGATAAGCAAGACTACGAGATAGCGGAGATTTCATATTTCTATCGTAAAAACCGGTACTTTATGACTTGTATCGTAGTAGACACCCTACCAGAATATGTATCTGTGGGTGTGGAGAAGGTGGAACACGCATTACGTAGCAAAGGGGTTAACTTGTCAGATCCCATGGGAAATCAGAGTGAGGTGCATGTTCTACTTGGTGTGGATCATTATTATGAAGTAGTATACCCTGGATTTAAAAAAATGTGTGGTGTAATTTTAATCCCCACTAAATTTGGATACTGCATGAGCGGAAAGGTGCATACTACACAGTCAAAGGTCCTGGTCGACACGGTCTCGATATATAGAGTCAATGTAACCGCGGCAGAGGAGTTGGGAAGGGAGGATTCCCAACCTAGTGACCCTAAGATGGCTGCCGAGTTCGACCTGGAACGACTGTGGAGATTGGATCACATAGGCATTAATCCTATGGAGACTGATTATGACTCGGAAGTTGCGCTACAAAGGTTTGACGAGTCTGTGTGCTACTGTGCCTCAGACAAGCAATATAAAGTTAGTTTACCCTGGAAGAACAGTGAGATAAGCCTGCCTACCAACTATGGTTTGGCATTAGGTCGCTTGCGCGCATTGCAGCGGAAATTGTCTAACGAACCGAGCACGCGCCAGGCGTATGACGATGTATTTCGGAGTTATGAGGATAGGGGCTTTATAGAGAGAGTCGATGTCAAGGAACCGTGTAAGAAGGGTGGGGTTCACTATCTGGCCCATCATGGGGTAAAGAAAGACAGCGTCACCACACCAATACGGGTGGTGTATGACTGTTCTGCCCACCAAGGACAACAACCCAGTCTAAATGACTGCCTGTTGACAGGTCCGTCCATGGTGTCGGACCTGTCCCAACATCTATTGCGGTTTAGGCTGGGGAACTACGCCTATACCAGTGACATCGAGAAGGCATTCTTGATGGTCAAGCTAAAGGAGGAAGATAGAGATGTTACCCGCTTTCTTTGGTTCGGCGACATTAGCGACTCTGAAAGTCCCATCATAATATACCGTTTTCGGGTTGTACTCTTTGGGGCCACTTGCTCGCAGTTTTTGTTAAATGCCACAATCAGAAAACATCTAGCTGACACTCATGAGGACACAAGTAAACTATCTCACGGATTATAGATTGACAATTTGCAGGGTACTAGCGATAGTCAAGATGATTTGTTATATGCATACTGGCAAGCACACAGATTGTTTGCGGATGCACATCTATTTCTCCGCGAGTGGGTTACTAATAGTGAAGATCTTCAGAGTTTAATACAGGTGGATGGTACGGCATCTCTTAACCAGGAAAAGTCCAGAAATTTGGGGATGATCTGGCAACCTAAACATGACATACTAACTTTTCAAACAAGGTATTTTGCTCAGCAGACAGGAGCGCACACAAAAAGAAGTCTGTTGAGCAAAGTTGCGCAATTTTTTGATCCTTTGGGTCTAGCATTACCCATTACCATAAGAGCTAGGATTCTAATGTAGGAAGTTTGGAGACGTAAAATAGGATGGGATGACAGTTTGCCCGAGGACCTGAATGACCAAGGGACATTGTTGTTGAATGAATATGCCATCCTATGTAGTAAACCTATACCTCGTAAAGTGGCGGCGTTCAGTGATGTTACGTTACACACGTTTTGCGATGCTAGCGCCACGGCATACGGGGTAGCCATATATGTTGTTACTTCATTTGGGGCACATTTAGTTACAGCCCGGGCCTAGCCCCGGTTAAAAAGGTAACTATCCCTAAAATGGAATTGACTGCCATGCTGCTATTAGCACGTCTGGTGCAACATGTACGCGCAGCATACGAGAGCGAATTAAATATTGAAATCGTTCATGTATGGTGCGATAGTCAGGTCGCACTCAACTGGATACATAGCAAGAAGTCTCTGCCAGTTTATGTGCGGAATAGGGTAGATGAGATTAGAGCCCTTTTGCCCGACGTTGCTTATCATTATGTAAATACAAAGGAAAACCCTAGTGATCTCATAACTAGGGGTACAACGGCTAGCCAGTTAATGAAGTCCGAATTGTGGTGGCATGGTCCAAAGTGGCTGCTTGGACGATATGGCATGCTGTTGGTGAGGGACTTCTGCCACTGGAAACAGTGGCAGTTACAGCCCAACCAAATGAGCCACCGGGTCCTATCATGAAGTGGGCAAGATTCGGTGACTATAATAAACTAGTCAGAGTTGTAGCTTGGGTGTTGCGATATGTATCCAATCTTAAGCTTAAAGTAACGGGCCAACTCTGCAACAGGGGTCACAACATTGATGCTCGTGAATTTAAAGCAGCTGAAGTAACTTTGATCAAATGGGTTCAAGTAGAAACCTTTTCCAATGAATTAGAATCCTTGAAAGGCTCGAATAAGACATTAATGCCTAATATAGTGCGTCAACTAAGGTTGCACCTAGACAATGGCCTCATCAGGTGTGAGGGTCGCCTGAAGTGGTCGGGTGTACCAGACGGCACAAACCGACCTATACTTATGGCAACAAGACATCACGTTACTGATCTATTGATCATACGTGCACATGGGGAAGTAAAACACTACGGGGTATGTCATATTATATCCAATTTACGTCTCACATGGTGGATACCCAGAGTTCGACAAGTAGCTCGACGCGTAGTGAGAAAGTGTGTAATATGCCAGAGACTAAAGGGTAAACCGTATGTAACTGGACCAGCTCCACCTCTACCTGAATGCCGTGTAAAGCACGTAGAACCTTTCCAAGCGGTAGGATTAGATTACACAGGGGCATTGAAGACGAGGGAGCATGAGAAGGTTTATATATTATTGTTTACCTGTGCGACGTCTCGAGCGGTACACCTAGAACTATGTGATAATATGTCTAGCGAAGAATTTATGCTGGCGTTCAGACGGTTTTGTGCCCGTCGTTCATTCCCTCAACTCATTCTTAGCGACAATGCTCCCACTTATGTCCAAGCATCAAAATATCTAAAGGATATGAGTAGTGATCCTACTGTCATCACTTTTTTGGGAGAGAAGAAGTGCGAATGGAGGTTCATTCCAGTTAAGGCACCTTGGTTTGGTGGAATGTGGGAACGATGTGTCGGCATAGTAAAGTCAGGACTAAGAGCGGTTGTAGGACGTGCTCTATTAAAGAAAAGTGAGTTGACGACAGTCCTCACAGAGATAGAGGCAGTCGTGAATGATCGCCCGCTTACATATGTGTACACCGACCTGCAAGAACCACTACCATTAACGCCAGCTCACTTGCTATATGGAAACCATTGACTGCGTTTCCATCTGATTTTCAGTCCATAGTAGAGTTAGAGGATCCCTCGTTGTACTCTGAGGTAGCGGTGTCTAAGAGATACCAGTACATATCCAGGATAATCGAGGATTTTAGGAAACGGTGGGTTAGTGAATATCTGCTAGCATTGAGGGAAAGGAGTGTTACTCCCTCTGGTAGACCAACGGCACCTACAGTTGGTGAAGTTGTTTTAATTAAAGAAGATAGTCCTCGTTTATACTGGAAATTAGGCCGCGTATTGGAGGTATACAAGGGGGCAGACTCTGTAGAGCGGGTGGCGCTATTGAAGACAGCCACTGGAACTACTGTTCGTCCTATCGCACGTTTGTACGCTTTGGAGCTCGATTCCGCATTGCAATCTGAGGCTCCACCTGTTATTGCTGGGTCCGAGGATTCTCAAAGGAACGACTCACCTCTTACTGATGGTGATCATTCTCGGACCGGGACGCGTCCCAGACGCGCTGCTGCTGGCGCCGTCGACTTGTGGCGTCAGAAGATAGCCTCTGGGCAACTTTAGGTTTAAGGTGGGGTTCAGGTCTTTTTTGTGGGGGGGAGTGTATCGTATAAATACGATAGAATATGACTCTTTTGTGATCTCGTATGTCTCTGTGACGTCACGATCTCTCCTACAGCACGAGGTAGGACGAGTAGATCGTATATTATAAGATTGTAAATAAGTTAAGTTATAAAAGGCCTAATATGCTATTAAGCAATATTGCCATGGTCTTATGTAGTATATATGAATTTATCGTATATATTAATATAATTTATCGTATAGGGCAACCTAAATGCGGTACGATAATTTGGGCTCCTGGCGGTTTGCCAAGGCAGCAAGGTGTGCTTTTGAGGTATGCCAGAGCCTTCACGAACACCAACCAGTTAACATCTAATTTTCCGCCCTCAGTTGATCGTGCTTTTGTGCCTCTAATCACAATACACATACAGCAATACACACAGCTACACCATCACGACGCTCTCATCGACATCATGACTGACTGATAGATAAGCATATTATTCATGTCCATTCCCATGTAATCATTTATTCTTTCTTTAACTTGACTCGAGTCTTGGGACCGAAGTCTCTTCCCCATTGTCCACCACCATATTGGGTAAAACGTTCTCCCTTGCCTCATTGCCACGTGGAACTATTGGTGAGTTAATTCCTGGCTAATATTAACCCTTATAACCTTACCCTATATATACATTTATTATGTGAGACCTTTGGATATAAATTAGCTTGTTTCAGATTGAATTCAATTTAGATATAGAGTAGTTTTCATTTAGATTGATTTTATTTGATTCATTATAGCTTAGTAATATTTAACTTCCATTGATAGATTACCACAGTGAGTAACATAACTGCTGATGTTATCTTAAAACTTTACTTGTCATTAGTGAGACCCCATATGGATTATGTTGTCCAATTTTTGTGGCCTTATTACAGTATGGACATAGATTCCTTGGAGAGAGTACAACGTAGAATGACAAATTTTTTCCATAATATTAGAAATCTTCCATTTGAAGAAATTAAACTTACATTTGTTAGAAAGATGCAGAGTTAGAGGGGATATGATAGAGTTGTTCAAGTGGATTAGTGGGATTAATAAAGGGGACATGAAAGATGTACTGAAGCTCAGTGATAACGGAGGAACTCGAACAAATGGTTTCAAACTAGTTACATTTAGCTTCAGAAATGATATACCGGTAGGCAGATACTGATTTGGTAATAGAGTTGTAGACATGTGGAATAGGCTACCGAGTAATACATGCAGTAGGATCAAGAACGATAGAGAGCTTCAAAATACAATTTGATAGGCATATTGACGAGATGGGCTGAGTTTGAAAGTGCTCTGCCTTGTGTGGGCAAATTGGCTCTCTGCAGAATCTCGTTTTCTTATGGTCTATATATGTGACCTCTGTCTCTCCCCACCCTCAATTGTCAGTAATTACATTTTAATTGTTGTATGTCAAAAGTGGGTGGGTATTTTTCTACTTAGCTCAGCAAAATTGAGAGAGAGAAAGAGGTTTTGCATCAGAGTGCACATTTGGAGGTGGAGGTAGTAATCACACACACACACACATACAGTACACACATCTTCAAGCATATGTGTACGTTCACTTGCAGATATGCGCACACATACATACCAATTACTACTCACATTACAAACACACACAAATATAAATATTAGTCTTCAAAAAAACCTAGGCAAAGTTCATAAAAATAAAGTATTGTAATCTGTGTTACCGTATTGTATTCATTGCGGTGTACCACCTAACATAAGAATAACATAGCCTAACCTAATGATTTTAGTCATGCTTGTCCTGTCCGTCCTACTCTGCAAAGAAACTCAAAGATACAACACACGCGGGAGGGTTGAAGGGGGCGAGCGTAGCTCTCTCCCTATTTATCATTCTTCTCAACATCAATAGGGGCTGTGCTGTTATACAGGTACAGAGGGGACCGGTAGTGTACCAGGTCTACACTAAGCAAGTATTGAGGGACCTCGTTGTAAAGTCAGTGAAAATAGGTTATCCTAAACAGTAACCGGATGCGGAAATACCCTGAGCCGACCAGGCCAAGTGGGATATCTCTATTGGCCTAACTGGTAAGGTGTCTGCCTCACAACCCAAGGGTCGAGGGTTCAAGCTTGATATTTTCGTGAGGCTATTCCCGCATCTAACGAAGTTTAGGTGTATTGGTAAAATTGTTCAGATGGTTGAGAGTAAGATCGGAGCTCCATAAATCCTCTTTCGGGTATGGTGTAAAAACCAATTCCTACAGGACAAGAAATGGGATAGGAGAGAACAGGGAGTGTATGCGAGACGCGCTTGGGTTGGGTTGTGGAGTTGCCAGCCGGCCAAGCGAGTTGCCAACTGCGCCGTTAGTGTGTCTGTGTAGCACACGGTGCCTTGTATGTGCACCGCTCAGTGAAGTTGACTCACCATTCCTGTTCATCTCTCTGACGGACTCTCGGTCGATTCGGCTCAGGCTTGTTCCTCTCTGTTATAATAATAATAATAGTTCTTAAAGCTAGCGCATGCTAAGCCAGCTAAGGATAGCCCAATAAGGCCGATTAGGCATATTTCCATTGGGGTCCTGTAGTCTACTACTACCCCATCCCTTTGCTCATGAGGGATGGTAACGACTCGATGCTTGTGAAAAATCTTTAATGCGCCGAGCGTGGGCGCGATCCTGGGACCTTCTGGGTGGAAGTCCAAGACGCTATAGTCACTACACCAGCGTTCCTCTCTGTTCGGAGCCTTCGCTTCCCGGACGGTGAACTGGTGTAAAGTCAGTGAAAATAGGTTAGCCTAAACAGCAATCGGATACAGAAATACCCTGAGCCGAGCAGGCTAAGTGGGATATCTATATTGGTCTAACTGGTAAGGTGTCTGCCTCACAACCCAAGGGTCGAGGGTTCAAGCTTGATATTTTCGTGAGGCTATTCCCGCATCTAACGAAGTTTAGGTGTATTGGTAAAATTGTTCAGATGGTTGAGAGTAAGATCGGAGCTCCATAAATCCTCTTTCGGGTATGGTGTAAAAACCAATTCCTACAGGACAAGAAATGGGATAGGAGAGAACAGGGAGTGTATGCGAGACGCGCTTGGGTTGGGTTGTGGAGTTGCCAGCCGGCCAAGCGAGTTGCCAACTGCGCCGTTAGTGTGTCTGTGTAGCACACGGTGCCTTGTATGTGCACCGCTCAGTGAAGTTGACTCACCATTCCCGTTCATCTCTCTGACGGACTCTCGGTCGATTCGGCTCAGGCTTGTTCCTCTCTGTTATAATAATAATAATAGTTCTTAAAGCTAGCGCATGCTAAGCCAGCTAAGGATAGCCCAATAAGGCCGATTAGGCATATTTCCATTGGGGTCCTGTAGTCTACTACTACCCCATCCCTTTGCTCATGAGGGATGGTAACGACTCGATGCTTGTGAAAAATCTTTAATACGCCGAGCGTGGGCGCGATCCTGGGACCTTCTGGGTGGAAGTCCAAGACGCTATAGTCACTGCACCAGCATTCCTCTCTGTTCGGAGCCTTCGCTTCCCGGACGGTGAACTGGTGTAAAGTCAGTGAAAATAGGTTAGCCTAAACAGCAATCGGATACAGAAATACCCTGAGCTGACCAGGCCAAGTGGGATATCTATATTGGTCTAACTGGTAAGGTGTCTGCCTCACAACCCAAGGGTCGAGGGTTCAAGCCCCCACCAGGGCTTGATATTTTCGTGAGGCTATTCCCGCATCTAATGAAGTTTAGGTGTATTGGTAAAATTGTTCAGATGGGTGAGAGTAGATTGGAGCTCCATAAATCCTCTTTCGGGTATGGTGTAAAAACCAATTCCTACATCGTCATACAGAAATCACACACAAATTAAATTTCTGTCACCATTCCTACCTGGTCAAGTTCATACATCTACTCTGGTACAACCTCGCTAGAATATCTGTTGTGCTACACTCTAATTAGCTGCGGAGATGTAGAGACCAACCCAGGCCCTAGTTCAACGTTGAAAAAACCTCACCACGAAACAAGTAAGGTAGACCCCGACATTTCAACAGTCCCTAGCAGAAAAATTCATTACAACAAGCAGGGCCGGCAGGCACCTCAACCTCCCGTCACGCTCTTACACACAGCCAAGGCCGCAGGGCAGCCACCACTACAGTGCCACCACACTACCATCAACTGTATCTTCACTACCACAGATATCGGCAACCCAAGTAGCTCAACATGCAACCAGAACAACTAAAAAAGCAGGTATCACTCGCAACCACAACAACAGTGAAATAGCAGCAACGGCCAAGGACAACAACAACAGCAATCAACGGTGCCGCCGCGGGGAGGTACAGGTAGGGGTAGGGGTAATGGGCCAAGGAGGGGACAGGCTGTCCCCCTCCCTCGCTCACAGGAGGCCATGGAGGCAGCTCTAAAGCCTGTCCTTGGCCCTGCCCCTTAAATGTACAACTATTATATTAGATAGATTAGATTAACCTAACCTAACCTAACCTAACCCTAAAATATAACCAAAATAAAAAATATAACAAAATAAAAAATATAAAATACACTAAATTCTAGTGGGATCAAACACTGGTTTTCCCAGTGGAAGGCGGGAGCTATACGACTGTGCTATGGAGCAATCTGGCAGTAACGGTTTGAAGGCTATATTTAAACGCGGGGCTGGCCAAGGGAGGTGAGGGGTGGGGCCAAGGGGCCTAGATTCTCACGCATGCGCAGATGGTGAGTTTTGGAGAGGCTTTAGAGCTGCCTCCATGGCCTCCCTCGCTCACACACCTCCGCCGCTCAGCTGATCACACGCCAAACCACACCTCCAGACGTACGATAAACAGTAAAAGGAAATGATGTATAGTCTGTGATATTGGATTCAACAATAGGAGTACAATTTCACAATGCAGTAGTTGTAATGAAACAGTACACGATCGATGTACTTATCTTATTAGTAGAAATGAAGTGGAATGCGATAAATGTGGAAAACCAGCTATAAAAGATCCTATATGCATTTGTGATATATGTGAATCACTTATAACACGACGACAAAGGATCCTAAACTGTGTTAAGTGTAAAACTGTAGTTCACATGAAGTGCATCTCTAAGAAGACCAACAGTGAAGAACATGAATTTTTATGCAATAAGTGTGCCTTGCTTTCATTACCGAATGTTAATGTAAATGAACCACTTGACATCACAAATGATACCACTGAATCCAGCCAGGTTACAGTCCAAGATGAATATAAAGTTTTCACCAACATCTATCTATCTATCTATTGCCTGACGCCGCAATCCCCGAAGGGGTGGCCACGAACGAACCGCCCCCCATGCACCTCTGTCCCCAGTCAGTCGACGCCCCTCCTCCCAACCAGCACCGCCTTCATTCATATACTTCCTCACTCAATCCTTCCACCTCTCCTTCGGTGCACCTCTCCCTCTCTGTCCTTCCACCTCGCTCTCGTACACCCTCGTAGTCAATCTCTCGCTTTCCATACGTTCCATATGGCCGCCGAACCATCTCAAGGTGTTCCTTTTCACACTTTCCAGCACATCTACCTCCACACCACACCTCCTTCTTACTTCCTCATTCGTCTGTCTATCCCTCCATGTAACTCCGCACGCACTTCTCAAATAACTAATTTCCACCGCTCTCACTCTTGGTCTAAGTCTCTTCCCGATCATCCATGCTTCGCTTCCATAAGTTTGTGTCGGGATTACCAAACTGTCATGCAAGGACTTCTTCACTTCCATACTGACCACCCTATTTCTTGTTACTGCTTTCAACGTTCCTACAACCCTCTTCCCCTGTTGCACCCTCTCCCGCACCTCCTCATTCACAGTCCCATCTTTACTCAACACACTGCCCAGATACTTAACCCTTAAAGATCGGGGTCGGACTTAAGTCCGCCTCCAATTTGCAGCAAGTTAGGAGCATTATTAAGGCTTTTAAAGGATTAAAATAGAGTGCAAATGGCCGGGAGCGCAGCGGGCCAGACAGCCGATTCCCTGGGCTTACCGCCGCCCATTAACTCATGTTCCCTGTGTTCTCGAGAGGCCGGCAGTGTAGCCAGTAGTGAGCATAGCTGGGAAAAATATGCCGCTATACGCTAAACTCCCATGTTACTGCTACCACTGTATGAGAACCACGAGTGCTACGTAGCTCGTTCAGGGTCTCATTTTGAAGCTTTAAGCACCTAGTTTTTTGCTGAATACATTTCTTTTCATGCAGATACTTTATTTATCATTCAGGAGGGCCGGAATATGCCCAAATAAGCCCAAAACCCCCCGCTAGACAAGGGTAAAAGAGCTGACGATCTCCATAGCCTGACCGTTCAACTTCACCTCACACTCTGTGACTTCACCCCTTTCGAATACCATAACCTTGCTCTTCCCCGCATTTACCTTCAAATTCCGTTTTTTGCACACTGTTCCAAACTCATTTACCAAACCCTGCAGCTCCCATTCATTATCACTCATCAGAACTGTATCATCCGCAAACAGCAGTATAGGCAGCTTCCACTCATTTCCCTCCCTTTTCAGCGATACACCAACATCCACTGCTCTTGATAGTATTTCTTTCATGAATCCATCCATATATACAATAAACAACCACGGGGACATCACACACCCCTGTTTCAAACCAACCTTCAGGTCAAAGAACTCGCTCTGCTCACTCTCCACACGTACTGCCGCCTTTGCACCCTCATATATACTCTTCACTGCTTTCAGCAACTTGCCATCTACTCCGTATATTGTAAGTACTTTCCACAAACCTTCTCTATCCACTCTGTCATAGGCCTTCTCCAAGTCCATAAAGGCAACATACACCTTTTGTTTCTTCTCCAGATATTTCTCCACAACACAATTCAGGGTAAAAATCTGATCTACACATCCTCTTCCCTTCCTAAAACCTCCCTGCTCGTCGCCTATCAATTTCTCCATTCTCACTCTCACTCTCTCAATCACTACCCTACTGTATACCTTCCCTACTACACTACTACACTTAGATGACATATTCCTCGGTGGTTACTACACACTCCTCTTTCCCCTTTGCCCTTATATAGGGAGACTATTATGCCAGTCTTCCAGTCATCGGGTGCACTCCCTTCTCCCATGCTAGTTTGCGCATTTTCCATAACCATTCGATCACTATCTCACCACCATACCTCAACATTTCCCCACACACTCCATCTGTTCCTGGTGCTTTCCCCAACTTCACTCTTTTCATGGCTTCCCACACTTCTGACCTCCTGATCCCCACCTCCTCCTCCACTACTTCTCTTATTCTCCCTCCCATACCATATCCAACTATGTTTGCTGGCTCTTCATTCCTTACATTTAGCAACTCATTGATGTACTCCCTCCATCTTTCGACTCTCTCTTGCTTCTCGGCTAGCATTCTCCCATTCTTATCTTTCACACACTTACTGTTTCCCTTGCTACCTTCCCTAACTTTCTTGACTTCTTTCCAGAACAGTTTCTTACTCTCCCTCCATTTTACACTCAGATTCCTTCCAAATTCCTCATCTACTCTTCTCTTACTTTCCTTCACTACTCTCTTCACCACCCTCTTTCTCTCCACGTACCTCGCTTGTTTCTGTCTCTCGGAATCTTCATTCACTAATAGAGGGTTCCATTTAATCTACATCAACGCCAGATCAATGTATCATAAACTGTCAGTAATAAAATTGTTAGCTGATAAGACCAAAGCTGCAATAATTGCAATTACTGAATCCTGGCTGGACTCTACTATAAACGATGGTGAAATAACCATTCATGGTTTCAATATGGTTCGAAATGATCGTAATAAACAAGGGGGAGGAGTATGTCTGTATGTAAGAAACAACCTCACACACACAGTTAGGAATGACCTTCACATAGAAAACCACAAATCTCTTTGGATAGACTTAAGTCTGGATCACACATAGACGAGTCGGTGCCAGAATCCAACACGAGTGACACTCATCAATTATCGGCGTTGCTGGAGGCCGATTACTACACGAGTAGTAACGATCCCGAGTCAACACGAGTGTATCACGAGCCTACACGAGTCAACACGTGTTCATACAAGAGTCCGTGCGAGTAACGGAGAGTCAACACGAGTGTAACACGAACCCAACACGAGTGGCATAAATTTGAAAAATAACAGTCAAATTCCAGGGTACGAAAACAAAGAGTCGGTACGAGTCAACACGAGTCACGACGAGTATAACACGGATCAACACGAGTGTAACAAGGGTCAACACGAGTGTCAATATTAACAATCCTCGTACATGATTATTTATTTTCTATATATATTTCAGCGATGATATTCATTACTATGATTTTATTTATTTTTTCTCATATATTTGGGTAATGTTTTTCCAAGTCCTTTCAATATCATTATTATATTCTCTCTATATATGTATACATTTATATTTGTCTCGTATAGTTTTTTGTAGGTTTTTCTATGTGGTTTCAGAATCATTATTATATTATATTTATGTTTATATTTATATTTGTCTCATATGTTTCGTATGTTTTTCTAGGTACATATCTTTATTATATTTTCTTTGTATGTACGTCAATCTGTATATCCATAACAGTATTATAATAATGTTCAGCATATTTCCCTTATTTGTTCTTTCAGAACTATGTCCTTCAAATTGCTTAATCATCATAATTATTTTATCTATTCTTCCAAAAAGTATTTAATTCATATTACTAAATTTGTTTCTCTGTTAACAAGTCATTTATAACTTGATAACAATATACTTTGAAAAGTAGACAGAATGAAAATAAACACCATGTGAGGAAGAGCACTTTATTGACAACGTTTCGCATATAGCTTCATCAGGCCAATGCAATACACCAAAAGATTTTTCCGGTCAACAATTTCTTTTCGGACGGAGAAGAGGGAGGGGGAGGAGGAAAGAGGGTGGGAAAATTCATGCAGAGGCCAAGTGATTGGTAGAGTCAAGATTAATGGGTGGAGCGGTCTGCTTGTCTACTCTGTGAGTGTGTGTGTGTGTGTGTGTGTGTGTGTGTGTGTGAACGTATCAATATAGTAAAAAGAGAAGTTCAAACTAAATATGTATACAAATTACATACAAAGAGAAATAATAATCATCATAATAAAGTTATAGAAACCGTCACTCATCATTAATATTATTACAAAGAAAAAAAAATAATACAGACTAAAATACCACTACTACTACTAATAATAATAAAAATAATAATAATAAAGATTATAAAACAAATACAGATAAAGATAACAAAGAGAGAGAGAGAGAGAGAGAGAGAGAGAGAGAGAGAGAGAGAGAGAGAGAGAGAGAGAGAGAGAGAGAGAGAGAATAAGTATGATGACAGCAGGTGTCTGAACTGAGGTCACATCTAAATCTCTCACCTATAAGGTAATTACTGAAATTACTGAAGTTACTGAAATTACTTTATTATGATGATTATTATTTCTCTTTGTATAATATAACATATTTAGTTTAAACTTATCTTTTTACTATATTCATACGTCCACACACACACACACACACACACAGTAGACAGACAGCTCCGCCCATTAATCTTGACTCCACCAATCACTTGGCCTCTGCATGAATTTTCCCGTCCTCTTTCCTCCTCCCCCTCCCTCTTCTCCGTCCGAAAAAAAATTATTGACCGGAAAAATCTTTTGGTGTATTGCATTGGCCTGATGAAGCTATATGCGAAACGTTGTCAATAAAGTGCTCTTCCTCACATGGTGTTTATTTTCATTTAAAACTTGAGTAAAGTAAAATTGTAAATGAAACTTATATGAATAAAGTAACTATAAATATTAATTGGATGCAAAACAACACCTCGAGTCACATACATTTTATTTTGACATACAAAATACAAGATTAAAATATCCACGATCGAGGACGAATCACCAAAGAGTGTTACACCGAGTTAACACGAGTAAACACGAGTAGCGAAGAGTTACGCAGAGTCAAACACGAGTCTACATGTATGTGCATGAGTATACACGTATTTTCGTCGGACTCGTGACAGGGACAAGAAATTTCATGCATGTTTGAAATTTTTGGGCCACGTGGCGAGTACCCAGGACACACCCCGATACACGGAGAGTATACACGAGTGTAACACGAGTATACACGAGTGTTGCAGAGTATTGACGAGTCATTGCCGAATAGCAACATTTCATCACTCGTGTTGGACACTCGTGTTGGACTCTGGCACCGACTCGTCTATGTGTGAACCAGGCTTTACACCTGCCTAGAACAAAACCCATCACAATCGGAGTATGCTATAGGCCACCAGACGACACACAATTCTTGAACAAATTTGAACGAACTCTGGAACTACTAGACCCCTGGAATGAATCCATTATACTAGGAGATTTTAACTTGTGTTATAAACACCGAAACAATAGGCTTGTGAGAGATTATAGGCACACACTGACAATGCACAATCACAAACAGCTCATCACAACCCCCACACATATCACTAATAACACTGCTACAATACTAGACCATGCAAATTGTAACAAAGAGGACAAAATACCACAATCAGGGGTTATACAGACGTGGATAAGTGATCACTTCGTTACATATTGCACACGTAAAATGCCAAAAATTACCCTAGAGAATCACAAGGTCATTAGAACAAGGTCACTCAGAAACTACAGCAAAGAAACATTTTTGGACATTTTATGGAATACAGATTGGTGTCCAGTGTTTGGAAGCACAAACGTTTAATGACGCATGGGTTGGCTTCAGAACCATCATCACAAACATCCTAGACGAAATAGCTCCTCTGAAAAATATACGAATTAAGGGGAGGTTTTTAGTGTGTTTCCTAGACTTCCATCATGATTGAAATTGCACCCCCTTGACCCCCTTTCAAGATAAATGTGTACATTTTTCGGTAGAAAAATGTCCTGGCTGAAAGCCGGTTCCTCTTAAATAACAGGCTCGCTATCGCTCGCCAGGAAAAAATCGACACCTAAATGGCACTAAAGGTCTTAAAATTGACAGAAATGGGTTGAAAGTTCTTAAAATCGTCAAACTAATAGGGCAAGTGTCTTAAAATCTCAAAAACAATGGGGCTAACCATGAGGGAGAAAGGGGTCAAGAAAAAAAGCCCTCAAGTGGAAATCTCCCCTTAAAGCAAGGTCAGACCCATGGATTAACAATGACATACTACACCTTCTAGAACACAGAGACACACTGTTAAAATTAAAAAGACAAGCGAAATATAGACAAGATGAAGGTCTGAAACAGGAGTTCAACAGGCTAGGAATAAACTAAGTAGGCAAATTAAATCAGCGAAATCCAATTATTTCCACAGTAAGGCAGAGGAATATCAGAACAACCCCAACAGACTATGGAGGCACTTAAAATCAACGGGCTACAGTAACAAGTCAAGGGATTCATCTAACACTAATATTGCTCTCAAAATTAATGATCAGGTTTGCCATGATAAACGTCAAATTTCAACCTACTTCAACTCCTTCTTCACCTCAATAGCAAACACACTTGCACAGAACCTACCACAACCTCTCAATAAATTCACCACACCCATTGCCACCTTTCAGAATGTCTACAGGAATGAAGGCATACACCCGAACACATTTGGATTGCAAAATGTTACACCAAAATACACATTTGAGGAGCTCTGTAATGTAAATGTACACAAAAGTACAGGACCAGACAAAATTCCTGCCAAATTTCTACGTGATGGAGCTATTGGTATCGCAGGTCCCCTAACCCACATCCTCAACCTGTCAATAAACACCAACTGTGTACCTGATGAACTTAAGGAAGCTATTGTAGCCCCTCTATTCAAGAAGGGAAACAAATTAGATGTTAGCAACTATAGACCGGTTAGCATATGATGTATTGTATCAAAAATCCTTGAAAGAGCCTTATACACCCAAATTGAACACTACCTCAAAGAAAATTATCTACTCTACATGTTTCAATCAGGTTTCAGAGGCATGTACTCAACAGACTCCTGTCTCATCCACTTAACAGATCACATTCGTAAAGAAATGTCTAAAGGTAACTACACCGGCATGGTTCTTCTTGATTTACAAAAAGCGTTTGACACAGTGGACCACGATAACCTCTGTAATAAACTACAAGCAATGGGCATTGGGTCAGTGAACTGGTTTAAATCTTATCTTAGTGGTAGAACACAAAGAGTCAAAATTGATGATAATTTATCAGATCCAATGCCAATTAACTGTGGGGTCCCGCAGGGAAGCATCCTTAGTCCGTTATGTGAACGACATGGAACTGAGTGTCTCGTGTAAATTATTACTATATGCTGACGACAGTGTGCTTCTGGTTTCAGGAAAAGACCCAAAAAGTATTGCCGCTTCACTTTCCAAAGAACTAGAATCGTGTAGTGATTGGCTAGTGGACAATAGACTTTCTCTTCACCTGGGCAAAACAGAAGCCATCTTATGTGGAACGAAACGCAAATTAAAAGACATTGAGGCCTTCTCGGTTAACTGTAATGATGTTCCTATTTCAACAGTGTCACAAGTGAAATATTTCGGACTAAAACTGGACTGAACTCTTGTCAGGTGAAGCAATCTTGGAAACGATTCTGAGTAAATATAGAGCAAGTATAAAATACCTGCATAGACAGGTAAAAAAGACCCTATGCCAAAGAGACAAAAGACAAAAGACAAAAAGACCCTATGCCAAGCGCTTGTTCAATGTCATTTTGACTATTCTGTGTCATCCTGGTACTCTGCATCATCTCAATCAGCAAAGGGTAAACTTCAGGTCACTTGAAATAAAATGGTAAAATTCATGCTGAACCTAAGACGCAGATCACATGTTGGTCAGAAACAACTTCAGTCACTTGGTATTTTTTTTGACAGGGCCAAACATGTCAGACTCATTAATGCCTTCAAGATATTTTATGATAGGGGTCCTGCGTATTTAAAAGAGTAATTTTGTTAAAGCATATGAAAGGAATGGATAAAATACACGGAATAGGATGTATAATCTTACAGTTCCGAGAATCCAAGGACAGGGTAAGCTAACATTCTTCTTCACTGCCATCAAAGATTGGAACAACCTACCACAGACAGTCCATGACAAGAGCACATTGTATTCCTTCAGGCGTAGCCTGAAGGAGCACCTGAACCGAACAATGGCGAGAAGGGAGCACCATAATTATGTCTACTACTAAATATGACATAAGAGATAGGCAAAAAAATAAACTAAAAATGATTACTTAAATAATTTAACTATAGAATGTAAGGTATCTTAGTTTAGCCTCCTAGAAATACTTTCTCTAAATTATTTACTACTAATATTAATTTAAATTTTTTGTTCTCCCCTTTTTCCCCAGCTAACTTAATCCCACAAGGACCCCAATGGAAATACGCCTAACGGTATTATTGGGCTATCCTTAGTTGGAATTATGCAAAGCTGGTACATGTCATATTCGAATCATATTATATTGTACCAACATTGTAAAATACTAGCTGAATAAATATTATAATTATTATTATTATTATTATAGGGCGTCATAAGGCAGAGGCTCAGCGGCCGGGAGATCAAGTCGGTTTCCTTCTAGCGAAGTTCTATGGGCTGTCTTGGCGAATGTCTCTCCATCTGAGCAGCTACCATGTGCACCAACATCACAGTAGAGGAACTTGTGCCATGTAAGTACCATAAGGACGATGGAATGTAAGCCCTTATAGTTGTAAAACTCGGATCCTTCATTGGGTGGACATCTGATGGCAACATGTTTCCCGTCAAGGGCACCTATGCATGGTGGAAATCCCAGCGTTTGGCGAACAGGCTGGCCACCTCCCTCCACTCATCAGTTGTTCTAGGGCACAGTAACACTTCCGGCTGGTATTCTGCGACAAGACAATGGCTTCGCAGGTTTCAGGAACAATGAGGGAAATTGTATTGCGTACCACACGAAAGGCATACTGAAGGCTGGCATACAAGTCTCCCGTGGCTAGGTAGCGGAGTGTTATGGGTACCCGTAAGCCAGGTGACAAAGCCTGTCGCCAAAACGTGTCCTGCTTCTCTATCCTGGGACCAACACGAGCCACCAACTCCTTAAAGATAGCACTGTCCACACAGAGGAAGTTTTTGAACGCCTTGCGATCCTCGGCCTCGAGCTCCCTCATCAGCTGGTCGTACACCCCATACTATGGTCATTTGAGTAGCCATTTTCTAGCCCACACACTCCATGGTATCTTCTGCCATTGATGCCTGCCTTCATGTTGCAACTCCTCTTCTTCCAGGGCATCCAACTCAAGCTGTAGAAGTGCAAGTTGCACCTTCGCTAGGCTCTGGAGCCTCCTGCGGGACATGGTGCGTGGGTGGGGTGGTGTGTGATGCGCGGTGGTGACTGTGGGTGTGGCATGGGAGGCCATGAGGTGCCGTATATACTGTATATGCCAGGGGCACAATGGGTGGCAGTTGGGGCATACTCTCAACGCACTCGTGGGCATACTCGTGACAACTTGTCGTAACTTTTAACTACTCGTAAATACCCGTGATAACTCGTAAATATTCGCGATAACTCGTAAATACTCGCAGCTACTCGTGATCCGAAAATGACCGTTAAAATTCAAATTTACCCTCACTCTCAGTACACTCGTAATGACTCCTGAAGGACTGTGAGTGTAGACGAGTGCACTCATGGCTACTCGACGTGACTCGTGGACACTCGTGGAATTTTGCACACTCGGGCTCATTTTTACCCAAGTACCCGCGACTGAGGACTCATGGAAACTTGGGATCGGACTCGGGCATGTGTGAACTAGGCTTAACGCTAGATAAAGTTTTAAGATTACGTCTGCTGTTCTATTACTCACACTTCTAGATATAAATCCGAGAACTCTATTTGCCTTATTTCGAGCACTAATGCATTTATTTCTAGGTTTCAAATCACAGTTGACGATGGCTCCTAAATCTTTTTCATTATCTGACCTTCTTATATTCACGTTATCTAATCTATAATCCTATCCTGCATTTTCTATCGATTTCCCAAATTATGCTATACTGCGTTTACGTACATTGCACTTCATCTGCCAATTTATTGCCTATTCCTGTAGTGTATCTAAATCTCTTTGGAGAGCCTGAATATCATGATCAGAATTTATCACTTCCTATTTTACTTCCAAATTTACTGATTTTGCTAGTTATTACTACATCAAGGTCGTTAATATACTGTATATGATGAACAGCATACAAATGTAATATCAATAAATATAATGATAATATTCATGAAAGGCAAACAATAAATAAGTTATCTGATAATACTCAAGTATAAGTAAAAATTGAAATGCAATATATACTTTTCAAATAAGTAAGTCAATATTATATAAGTATAAGTATATATAAGTATAATGAGACTAATCAAATAATACATAAAGGAACGCAAATGAAAATTATGAATTACAAAAAAATATGGAATGCATTAGAAATGAATAGATAGCTAAAAATATTATTTGGGAATTTCTGGGCCATTATGCCCTCATTTGTATATTTAGCAGGGTTCTCGTGCTTGGTACGACTGTGGTGCGTGTGGTATGTGTCATTCATGTGTGTCGTGCGTGTTGTGTGCTTCGTGTACGTACATTATTCGCCCCTAATTCGTTTACATTATTGTTGTATGTGTTGCACGTTCGTCGACCTCTGTGTTGCGTACTGGCGACGTACGTTTGGGTGCATACGCCGTGCGTCACACGTGCATATGTAGTTCGTAAGGTCAGATTTTTCGCCGAAATTTGTGTGATGTTCGGCCAACTTGCATTTTCAGGCACTTCGGGCAATACGGAGAAAAATACGGCTAAGTGTGATACGGCCTTAACCCTCGTCTAGCGGGTTTTTTTTGGGCTATTTTGGGCATATTCAGGCCCTCCTGAATGATCAATCAAGTATCTGCATGAAAAGAAATGTATTCAGCAAAAAACTAGGCGCTACAAGCTTCAAAATGAGACCAGAACGAGCTACGTAGCACTCGTCGTTTTGATGCAGTGGTACCACCAACATGGGAGTTTAGCGTATAGCGGCATATTTTTTCCAGCTACACTCACTACTGGCTACACTGCCGGCCTCTCGAGAACAGAGGGAGCGTGAGTCAGTGGGTGGCGGTAAGCCTGGGTGTCGGCCGTGTGGCCTGCTGCTCTCCTGGCCATTTGCACTCGATTTTAACCCTTTAAAAACCTTAATAATGCTCCTAACTTGCTGCTTTTTAGATACGGACTTAAGTCGGGCCCCACTCTTTAAGTGTTAAGAGGCAATCTCTAGGTCTCGTAACGGGAGGTCATGCACAGAGCCCGATGCTGGTACAGTGCATGGTGCCATGTGGATCTGCGATACAAGCCAAAGAGAGAGGGAGAGAAAGAGAGAAAAAGTGAGGTGGGCTCCCTTAAGTTTTTTGACAAAGCCTGTATAGGCGGAGGTATGCGCTCTAGTTAAATATTCTTTCATTTACCAGTCTGGTACGCCGCACGTTACCCCTGCTCCAAGATTCACCAGTTTAACCCCTTCTATACCGGCGACGTCCTTTTCACTTTCTCTTGGCTGCTATTAGACGATTTTATTCAGCTTAGGAAGGATGTCTATCAATTAAAATGCTATAGACTATCTTAATTACTCCTTTTAGCTACCATATAGCCTTCCTAAGCTTCATAAAACCGTCTAAATCTAGCTGAAATCAAATACAAAATACGTCACCGGTACAAATGGGGTTAACAAAACAGGAAACATGAGCCAAGAGTACTCGATACATAATGTGTAGCGCATGTCACGCTATGGTTGGCTGGGTAAATATACTGTTGCCGGACGTCAACACATTATGTATGTACAGTCGTGGGTATGAATACCAGCCACCGGCTTTTTTATATTTCTCTCCCTTTCTCTCTTTCCCTGGCTTGTATCCATTCGGCCCCATTCAGCCAACTGTTTTAAAACGTTTATCCCCATCCAGGTGTCGATTTCTTCCTGACGAGCAATAGCAAGCCACCATTGTATGGAAAAATCCGGCTTCGGCGGAGACATTTTTCTATCGAAAAATGTACAAATTAAGCTTACTGTCAAAACAAAAATATGTACAGTATATGCTGGCTCGCTACCGGAAAATATTGACACCTGAATGGGGTTAAACGTCTTAAAAATGTAGGCTGAATGGGGTCTAATGGATACAAGCCAAAGAGAGAGGGAGAGAAAGAGAAAAAAAAAGCAAGGTGAGCTCCCTTAACTTCTTGCGATAAAAACGAAACTATGAACAATGGACAGTGAAACCAAATTATTCAATCTATGTGGCTTCATTAAATTTTCAATGTATTTCGTCAGTGTATCAATACAATTCCTCAAAATGATGTCCAGAAATTCCTGTACATTCTTGGTCATGAATACTCGATCGAATTCATTTTTTTTATAGCTGGTATTTTGTATGCATATATTTGGCGTACTAATTATTGCCATTGTAAAGGCTTCTACCTTTATAATAATAATAATAATAATAATAATAATAATAATAATTATTCAGTTAGCATTTTACAGTGTTGGTACCACATAATATGTTACAAAAATTACATGTACCAGCCTTGCATAATTCCAACTAAGGATAGCCCAATAAGGCCGCTAGGCGTATTTCCATTGGGGTCCTTGTGGGATTAGGTTAGCTGGGGAAAAAGGGGAGGATAAAAGAATTAGATACTTTAGAGAAAGTATTTCTAGGGGGTTATTTTAAGATACCTTACATCCTATAGTACATATCAGTAATCCGTAATCAGTAATAATTTCAGTCTGTTTTGCCTATCTCTTATGTCGTATTTAGTAGTAGACATAAGCTTGGTGCTCCCTTCTCGCAGCTGTCCGGTTCAGGTGTTCCTTCAGGCTACGTCTGAAGGAATACAGTGTTCTCTTTTCACGGACTGACTGGGGTAGGTCATTCCAGTCTTTGATGGCAGTGAAGAAGAATATTAGCTTACCGTGTCCTTGGATTCTCGGGACCGTAAAATTAAACATCCTGTTTCTTGTATTATGACCACTCCTCTCATTTGATTTAACAAAATTACTGTTTATATATTCTGGAGCTCTGTCATAGAATATCTTGAAGGCATTAGTGAGCCTGATTCGTTTGGCCCTGTCAGAGACATTGAGCATACCTAGTGACTGAAGTTGTCCCTGGCCAACATGTGATCTGGGTCCTAGGTTCAGCATGAACCTAACCATTTTATTTTGAGTGACCTGAAGTTTGTGCTGTGCTGATTTAGATGATGCAGAGTACCAGGATGACACAGAATAGGCCACTTTCTCTCTCATGTTTAGCCCCATTAGTTTTCAGATGTTAAGATGTCTGCCCCATTAGTTAGTCGATTTTAAGACCTTTTGCCCCATTTATTCGTCAATATTTAGACTTTTCGTGCTATTTAGGTGTCAATTTTTTCCCTGGCAAACGATAGTGAGCCTGTAATTTTGGAAGAACCGGCCTTTGGCCGGAAATTTTTCTACCGAAAAATGTACAAATTAATCTAGAAGGGGGATCTAAGGGATGTTTTCTTTAAATTTGATGGAGGTCTAGGGAGGAAACTAGAAAAAATAATGAATACATGCAAAAATTATGGGAGGTCTAGGGAGGAAACTAGAAAAATAATGAATACATGCAAAAATCGGCCGAAAAGTGAACCATCTCCCCGCAATACCTTCCCCTTCACCTGGACCACCACGTACGGTTAGTCTACCCTAGAGACCTTATAGTGACAGAGATCGATCAACCGCCGCCATCTTGGTGCCACTGCTGGTATTTGCCTCGGTTTACACAAATATTCTTCAATACCTATAAGAAACATTTGGGAATACTGGTATGGGATATATAATATTTTGGTCATTGGATATAGGCTACAGATTACATGATAAACTAAAGGGGCACTCGGTAGAGCGTTTACCTCCGTCTATGCTGGCTGGTTCTGTACCATAAATATCATAGGTCTAGATTTTTTTCTGGATGTATGATATGATCCGATCCGCCTCCTAAATTATATATCTTCTTCCTTGGTGCATATTCCATCTGGCCACCAAATTTCGTGAAAATCTCCAGATCGCCTCCTAAATTGAATCACCTTTTCCTTGGTGCACATCCTATTTTCCCACCAAATGTTGCGACAATTGGTTCCATAGTTTTTTTTTTTTTTTTCTAAGTGGATGAGGGGGACAAATGGCAAAACTGCCTGTGAGGAGTGCCTCCCCGAGAGTTGAAAGAGTGACAAGGCCAAAATCAAGGAATGTTCGAGCCAAAATGTCTGGACACATGGAGTTTGAAGCAATCATAGGATGAGGGAAAGATGGATTCAGGGAGGGAGTTCCAGAGCTCAGCTGTTGAATAGAAGAAAGATTGGGAATATAGTTTCATTCTTGAGCTGAAGAGTTGTACAGTGTAAGGGTGGGATTGTGTTGCAAATCGATTGCTATGTGCTGTGCACAGAGGAGATGTTATGCACTGAGAGAACTCTGAGGAACATTGATTATTGTAATAGTAATAGAATAACAAGAGAGATGCAACATTGCGGCAAAGAGAGAGAGATTGCAGAGAATCGGTGAGTGGACGGGAGTTAATGATACGAAAGGCTTTCTTTTCTACTTTGTCTAGAAGTGCAGTGTGAGAGGATCCTCCTCATATATGCGAATAATACTCAATACAAGGACGCACTGTGCCCCTGTACAGAGCAAGAAGCTGAGCAGGGGTAAAGAACCCCTTGAGGCGGTTGAGCACACCCAGTTTCTGGGAAGCCGTTTTAACAGGAGTGGTAATATGGTCTTTCCAAGAGATCAGAAGAACAAGGACACCGAGAATACCGAGAGAAGATGAAGGGATGATTTTTGTATTGTTAAGGTATAAGGGATAGTCCTCTGGGAGTTTTAAAGGGTAGATAGATGGAAACATTGGGTTTTGGAAGCATTGAAAGCAACAAGGTTGTCTCCGCCCCAATTGGAAATGGTAGTTAGATCAGAAGATAAGTGTTCTATGGTTTTATCACATTTATTTTTGAGGGATTGCTTGCTGGGGCTTTTTTGGAAAACTAGTTGAATATGTAAGATGGAATCGTCAGCATATCAGTGGATAGGACTGGAGGTACAGTTGAAAAGATAATTTATACATATTAGAAAGAGAGATAGGACAGAACCCTGAGGCACACCAGAGTTGATAAGATGAGGAAGTGAACGATGGCAATTCACAACCGCAGCTATGGAGCGGCCAGAAAGGAAATTAGAGATATAGGCACAGATGGAGGGATAGAAGCCAAAGGAGGGTAGTTTAGAAGTTAGAGATTTGTGCCAGACTCTATCGAAGGCCTTTGATATGTCTAGTGCAATAGAAAAGGTCTCACCGAAGTCCCGAAAGAAGGATGACCAAGAGTTAATAAGATATGAAAGAAGATCACCAGTAGAGCAATCCCTAAGGAATCCATACTGGTGATCCGAGAGTAGATATGAGAAGAAAAATGTTTAAGAAATTTTGAAGAAAGAATAGTTTCAAAAACATTAAAGATGCAAGAGATAAGAGCAATTGGACGATAGTTGGAGGGTTGAGAGCGGTCACTCTTTTTTGGGACAGGTTGAATGAGAGCAAACTTCCAGCAAGAAGGAAAGACGCTAGAGGAAAGACAGAGACGGAAGAGTTAGCCTAGGCAGGGAGTCAGCGCGAAAGTACAGTTTTTTAGTACAATAGGAGGACACCATCCGGACTGTACGCCTTCGTAGTATTAAGCCCAGATAGAGGAGAATGTACATCTTTAGAAGATATTAGGATATTAGGCATATGTAGGAGAGAGGGGGTGGAGAGGGAGGAATAGCACCGGAATCATCCAAGGTGGAGTTTCTAGCGAAAGTTTGAGCGAAGAGTTCAGCTTTGTCAGAGGAAGAAGTGACAGTGGTGCCATCAGAGTGGAAAAGAGGAGGGAAAGATGAAGGAAAAAAATTGTTGGAGAGGTTTTTAGTTAGATTCCAGAAGGCTTGGGAAGAGCTAGAGTTGGATAGTTCAGTGCATTTATTATTGATGAACAAATATTTGGCGAGGCAAAGATTTGGCTTGATTCCGGGCAGAAACATAGGAAGAATGAGATTCTTGAGTTTGAATGCAACGGTACCGTTTAAATACTTCCTACTTATTTCGGATAACAGTAGAGCATGCGTGAGTAAACCACGCCTCACGCCTCACACCTGTTCTACTGCTGTCCGCAATAAGGAGGAAGCATTCAAACGGTACCGACGCCTTAATACTCAAGACTCTCATTCTTCATATGTTTCTGCCCGGAATCAAGCCAAATCTGTTCTTCGACTTGCCAAACACTCTTTCATCAATAATAAATGCACTGAACTATCCAACTCTAGCTCTTCCCAAGCTTTCTGGCATCTAGCCAAAAATCTCTCCAACAATTTCTCTTCCTCGTCTTTCCCTCCCCTTTCCAACTCTGATGGCACAACCATCACTTCTTCCTCTGACAAAGCTAAACTCTTCGCTCAAACTTTTGCTAGAAACTCCACCTTGGATGATTCCGGTGCTATTCCCTCTCCGCCCTCCTCTCTCTTACTTATGCCTAATATCCTAATCTCTTCTAAAGATGTACTTTCTACCCTCTCTTGGGCTTAACACTAATAAGGCGTACGGTCCGGACGGTGTTCCTCCTGTTGTTCTCAAAAACTGTGCTTCCGTGCTGACTCCCTGCCTAGGCAAACTCTTCGTCTCTGTCTATCCTCTAACGTCTTCCCTTCATGCTGGAAGTTCACATTCAACCTGTCCCAAAGAAGGGTGACCGCTCTCAACCCTCCAACTATCGTCCAATTGCTCTTATCTCTTGTCTTTCTAAAGTTTTGGAAACTATTCTTGCTTCCAATTTTCTTAAGCATTTCTCTTCTCATAATCTGCTCTCAGATCGCCAGTATGGCTTCCTTAAGGGTCGCTCTACTGGTGATCTTCTTTCATATCTTACTAACTCTTGGTCATCCTCCTTTCGGGACTTCGGTGAGACTTTTTCTATTGCACTAGACATATCGAAAGCCTTCGATAGAGTCTGGCATAAATCTTTAATTTCTAAACTACCCTCCTTCGGTTTCTATCCCTCCATCTGTGCCTTTGTCTCTAATTTCCTTTCCGGCAGTTCCATAGCCGCGGTTGTGGACGGCCATTGTTCACTTCCTCACCCTATAAACTCCGGTGTTCCTCAGGGCTCTGTCCTATCTCCTATTCTCTTTCTAATTTTTATAAATGATCTCCTTAACTGTACCTTAATTCCCATCCATTCATACGCAGACGACTCAACCTTACACTACTCCATTAGTTTTTCAGAACGCCCCAGCCAGCAATCCCTCAACGACAAACGTAATGAAACCATAGAACTCTTAACCCTTAATTAGCGGCTCACCACATAAGTCGAGTTAAATAAAGCTGGACTATGTGGCGGCGCTCGACATAGGTCGAGTGGCAATTTCAGCACGTAATGTTGCTGAGAGAGAGAGACAAGTGGTGGCAGGAGAGTAGCGAGCGTATGACTGCTCCAGACCACCGCGGCGAACATACTGACACGAATCCCAGCTCCCTCCTCCCTCTCTCACTCGCTATATAAGGAATTGTATCGGGAAAGTGGCTAATTACATGCTTTTTGCACTCGCGTTGCACGGTTATTGCAAGAAAACTAGCCATCATAAAAGGATCGTTATGGTGTCATTCGAAAGCTCTGTTTATGCCCTTTCAGGGATAGGTACTTGTTTTACGTTCTGGGTCTTATTTAGGCATGAAAATGATCACGTAAACAGCCCTATTTTGGCTAAAAACACCCCGCTGGGCGGTACATATAAATAAACCGCATAGGCCGCTCGTAAGGTGTTAAATTCTGATCTAAATACTATTTCCAATTGGGGCAGAGAAAACCTTATTAACTTTAATGCTTCCAAAACCCAATTTCTCCATCTATCTACCCGTCAGGATCTCCCAGCGGACTATCCCTTATTCTTCAACAATACAAAAATCAACCCTTCATCTTCTCTCAATATTCTTGGTGTCTCTTTTTCTTCTGCTCTCATTTGGAAGAATATACCAGTCTTGCTAAGGCAGCCTCCCAGAAGCTGGGTGTGCTCAACCGCCTTAGGGGGTTCTTTTCCCCTGCACAGCTTCTTGCTCTGTACAGGGGCATAGTGCGCCCTTGTATTGAGTATTAGTACAAAGGAGTACAAAGGAAATCAAGCAACAACAGATCTAGTGACCCTTCTAGGTTGCTTGTCCTCCAAAACACTGAGGATCAAGTGTCCAAACAGTGGTTTAGAGTGGGTAAGGGAACATTGGAAAGGGAATTACTGCCCTGGAACTAATGTCCGTGGCAGGATTAGGAAGTTAGTAGGGGACAGATGGGTTAGTAACTGAGGGGGGGATAAAATAAAGTTATTCATTTACAAACGCCGTCAGTCGCGGGTTTGATGCGAGATATTTGTCTAGGCGGAGTTTAAATGAATCAACGGTGATGCAGTCTATAACGTTTCGGGGAAGCCCATTCCACAAGTTGACAACTCGATTGAAGAAGAAATTCTTAGATTCGTGTGAGTTAAAAGATTTACCAATAATTTTGCAACCGTTTCCCCGCGTGTAATTAGATTGGTCGATAGTGAAGTACTTACTACAGTTCATATTGTCGATGCCTTTGATGATTTTGAACACTTGAATTAAGTCACCTCTTAATCTGCGCTGGGTTAAAGGAAATAGATTTAATTCTCTAAGACGCTCTTCGTATGGTTTGTTCTTTAGGCTAGGTATCATTTTGGTAACTCTACGTTGAACTCGTTCTAGCTTGTTTATATCTTTTTGGTAATAAGGGCACCAGGATTGAACGCAGTATTCCAGAAGAGGGCGGACTAATGAATTGTAAAGGGTTAGGATAACTTCTTTGGATTTATGCTCAAATGACCTGCCTATAAAGCCAATTATTTTGTTTGCCTTCTTAACAACTTCTGAACATTGTTGACTCGGTTTTAGGTTACTCGATATTGTTACTCCCAGATCGGTTTCTCTGTTTACATTCTTAAGCTGAGTGCCATTCATCGAATAGTTTGCTTTCTCATTTAGGTATCCGATATGTAGTACTTTACATTTATCCGCATTGAAACTCATTTGCCAAATTTGGGCCCAACATGACAATTTATCTAGATTGTGTTGCATATCGTCAACTTGTTCTTTTGAGAGTACGCTATTTGCAATTTTTGTATCGTCAGCAAATTTTGAGATTGTACAGGTGAGACCCTCATCTATGTCGTTGATGTAAATTAGAAAGAGAATTGGTCCTAGTACCGATCCCTGGGGTACCCCGCTACTTACATTGGTCCATTTTGATGCCTTACCGTTTATGACTACTCTTTGCTTTCTGTCGCTGAGCCAATTTTCTATCCATTTCAACACACCGTCTTGTATTCCATGCGCTTTTAGTTTTAGCAGTAAACGTTTGTGGGGAACTTTGTCAAAGGCCTTTTGAAAATCAAGGTATATAATATCTACAGCTTTACTCTCATCGTAGAGGTTGAGGATATCGTGGAAGAAGTCTAAGAGGTTTGTTAAACAGGAACGTTTTTACGAAAGCCGTGTTGAGTATCTTTAAGTATGTTATTTTCCTCTAAGTGATTTACGAGTCTGTCTCGTATGACCGTTTCTAGCATTTTACATACAACTGAGGTTAAGCTAATTGGACGATAGTTACTGGGTAGGGATTTGCTGCCTTTTTTGAATATCGGTGTTACGTTGGCTAGCTTCCACTGATCGGGCATAGTTCCAGACTGCAAGGATTTATTGAATAGTAATGTCAGTGGTTTAGAGAGCTCATCCTTAGCTTCCTTTAGAACTCTAGGCGAGATTGTATCAGGTCCAGGCGTTTTATTTACCTTGAGTTTATCTAAACAATTCAATACTTCTCTCTCTGTAACGGTGATATTGCTTAGAACATCTGAATTATCAATCTGAATCGGCGATGGTGTAGGGATATCACTGAGGTCTTCTGTTGTAAAAACTGATGCAAAGAAGGTATTGAGGGCATTACTCATTTGTTCTTCATCTTTGGTGTATTCTCCATTTTCATCGACTAACGGTCCAACAGTTGAAGTAACAACTTTTTTCTTTCTGATATAACTATAGAATTCTTTCGGGTTTGTTTTACTTTGATTCGCAATATGTAACTCTAAGGTCTTTTACTTTGCTTAATTAACTTTTTGGCTTTGCGTCGTAGCTCTACAAATTTCAGCCGTTCTTCGTCATTTTGTGAGGATTTTAATCTATCATTAGCAAATTTTTTAGCAAGCAGGCAGTTTGAAATATCTTTATTCCACCATTTGGGCTTATTATTATGGCCTGGACGCCGAGTTTTCGATGGTATGCAGTCTTGCACTGTTTTTAGGTAAGTGGCTTCGAATAACTTCCAAGATGTATTTATGTTAAAAAGCTCCAGTCAGTTTCTTTAAACATAGCTCTAAGTTTATGGAAGTTTGCTTTCTTGAAATTAGGGACTTTTTCGATGCTACTATTTGGTTCGTTACTAGTAAACTTTAAAGTGAAAGTTATCGTACGATGGTCGCTGTTACTGAATTCATCACCAACATTCAAATTCTCTATTAATTCTTCTTTTGTTGCAAGTACAATGTCAAGAACCTTATTACCACGGGTCGGCGTTCCAACAAATTGATAAAGCGAACTCTCTTGCAAGTTCGTATACAAGTCATCTCCGGAGTGTGAAGTAAGAGTATCGCCCCACTTGGTCACAGGTAAATTAAAGTCACCAAAAATTACGATATCTTGTGAGTTACTTACATCTGCAATTTGTTCGTAAATTTCTCGGTCAGTTTGCACTGATTGAGCTGGAGGTCTGTATATTAATGCAAGTATTATTTTTGTACCTTTATTATTCTTTATTAGCACAAAAGATGCGTCGACGTTCACAATTTGAGGTTTTGACAAGAGGGTAGGGTTAAGACTTTCTTTGATATAAAGTAAAATGCCACCTCCATTTCGATTTATTCGGCTTTTCTCAAACATTACATAACCGGGAAGTGAATACTCTGCTAAAAAGTCTCTATCTTCTGTATTGAGCCAAGATTCTGTTATGCCAATCACATCATAATTTTCTGTAAACACTAGCTCCTCTAAATCTGAAAATTTATTGCGTATGCTACGAGCGTTTGCATAGAAAACCTTTAAATTTTTTATTTTAGAACTCACGGAACGCTCTTTAATAATATTTTTGGTTCTTGTCGGATCTACATTTATGTTCATGGCTGTCCTCGGTCCTCGCTGTCTTCGGTCCTTATCGCTGGTGGTCCTCGGTTGCCTCTGTTTTTTTCTTGGCGTTGGATGATTTATGTCACTGCTGCTTCTTCTCGGATGGCGTTTTTTGATCCATGGCTGCGGACTGCTTCGTGTAGGAGACGACCCATGCGTGCTGAACCCACAGGGTTTAGATGAGTGCCATCCTTGCGGAACAGAGTAGGCTGGTTGTAGAAGTTGTCCCAGAGGTTGATGAATTCAACTTCTTCCCTCAGACACAAATGTTTTAGTCGGCTATTTGTGCTGAAAGCCTTGTCGTAGAATTTGTCAGGTGCGTCGATCTTGGGGAGAATGCCTGAGATGATGATATTCCTTGACTTGTTTTTGTAGTGCTGGATCATCTTGCGATATTTCTCCATCAAGTATTGTTCACATGTGTGGGGAGGTTCCTCTCACACCGCTCTCCTAGACAAAGTTGAAAGGAAGGCCTTTCGTATCATTAACTCCCGTCCACTCACCAACTCTCTGCAATCTCTCTCTCTCCGCCGCAATGTTGCATCTCTCTCGCTATTCTATCGCTACTATAATAATCAGTGTTCCTCAGAGCTATCCCAGTGCATACCACCTCCTTTACGTAGGGCACGTGGTACCCGTCTTGCAACTTAATCCCACCCCTACTCTGTGCAACTCTCCAACCCAAGAGTGAAACGTTACTCTCAAACTTCTTCTACTCAACAGCTGAGCTCTGGAACTCTCTCCCAGAATCAGTCTTTCCCTCTTCCTATGACTTAAATTGCTTCAAACTCCGTGTGTCCAGGCATTTTGGCTCGAACGTCCCTTGATTTTGGCCCTGTCACTCTTTCAACTATGGGGGAGGCACTCGCTATAGGCAGTTATGCCTTTTGCCTCCCTCAATCACATAGAAAAAAAAAAAAAAAAAAAAAAAAAAAATCTTTGCATTAGACTGACAGAAAGAAAATGGAGTGAATGCTTCCATGCCCGAGAGGATTATCTCGGTAATGCGTTCAGCTCTCTCCGAGGATCCCCGCCCACCGAAAAGTCATTCTATGGGAAATCAAAGAAGTGGGCTACTGCCGAAGAGCCTCCCAGTCGGCAGCGCCAAAGTGCCACAAGCGCCGCCGGCTGGGAGGATCGGGTGGCCGTACCGGAGAGATAGGAGAAGTGACGGAGATAAGTTTATGGTTGGAGGAGCCCAAAGGACAGAACAGATATACAGTATAAGCAGAAGGGTTAGAGGTTAGAAATAAGTCAAAAATGTTGGGCCGATCTCCGAAGCGATCCGGGTACGGGTGGGTTGCTGGACTAACTGCTCTAGGTCATTTAGGATAGAACAGATGTAGGCTTGTTCACCAGGTTGGTCAGTGGAAGCAGAGAGGAGACACTTTTTACAGGTAGCTTTGCGTTTTATCTCTTCATTCACATAGAAAAAAATAAATGTGTCAGAACTGGAGGCTGGAGGAACATAATAGTGTTATATCGGCGGAATTTGCAATCTACCGCGCCTTGCTGGTTGTGTACCTACAGCCTACCAGCCTGTGGTGGTGTACATTGACTCACAGACCTCCATCCATCTCCAGCGATCGTATCGTACTGCCTCCCACTGTTCCCTAGTCATTTTGATCCAGGACCTGCTGCTCTTGTCCTCATAATTATGGACTATGTTTCTGCAGTGAATTCCCTTACACACTGGAATAAGGGGTATATGATGAGTTTGTGGATGGTGCAGCTTCACTGGCCCACAGGGCAGAGATGCTGGAATGGGTGGATCCTGATCTCTCCTCGGTTGTAGGACAAGTCAGACGGGCTTGCAGGGCACAATGAGAAGTGGAGCTTTGCATGGTTAAATACTTGGGAGTTACCGAATCAAATTGTCTCCATAGAATTGGGGGAGGCACAAACTGAGGTGCCTTGATGTTACAATAGCGGCGCATTTGTGGTCAATCGGATTGGTGTATAGCCCTGATAGCCTATAGTGTGGCCAGGATGAGACATTAGAACATGTCTTCTTGAGCTGCTCCCATTACTACTCTGCACGGACCGTCTTGAATTACCACCTATCTGCACTGGGCCTCTCCAGGATCTCCCTTCCCTTGCTGCTGGGTGGACATGATGGGGGTGACTATCTACGTGCGAGGGTAACCCGGCTCGTCTGTGTGTTCCTCTTATCTTCGGGGCGCCTGTCTCGAATCTAGTGCCCTGCGTCACCTTGCAGCTGCTGTGGAAGGGGCAGAAACAGGTGACCTCTTGTCTACAGTGCCCTTTAACCCAAGAGATTCACAGACTAATGTACTACACTAAGTAATGATATGCAGAAGTACACAGATAACCATAGGTCTCTGTACAACCACGATACACTGATCAACTTTGTTTAAGGCTGCTTGGTTAAAAAATTAATTGTTTTGTTTTGCTGCTTATAGCTCTTGTTGGCTTTACCGCATTCTTATATAAACCATATTTGGAGGTTTCAGATCTATGTATAATATAGAAAATATATAATTACTCATATATTTTCAGCATATATTGATTCTGAGTTTCATTATAGAGGGAGTTACTAAAATTAAATTAATTATATTTCCAATTTAATTTTCGTGCAGCGTGAATTGTCAGGCAAGCAGTTGCAAAATAGCCTTTAGGGCATAATTTCCAAAACTTCTTAGTTGGTACACCTTTCTTTTTAGTACTGACACGATATCCAGATGGTGTTAGGTGTAATTGGAATATTGTTAATTGGTTGGCCGGATTATTGGTCGTGTGATAGCCGCTTTACACAGGTCAGTCAGGTGAAGCGATTGAGGGATAAGCCTTTACAACGGCACCTCGTAGCTACTTTCTACTTTCCTAGTTTCTGAAGAGTGTCGAGAGGGGAGAAGGGGTGTTGGAGAGAGAGGAAGCTGTTGGAGTGGCTTTGTTATGTGTTTTATTAGTCTGTATACGTCGTCTAGGAGTCCCTTGACTGGGTGCGAGCACGTGAAACACGCTAGGACGTACTAACACACCCACTATATGTCCGCCTTGGCTGGGATCGAATCCAGGTCAAGCAGACTCCCACGAGAGTGTGCTCTCTACTCGACTACCGCGGCTACACACTGACGATACATTTTCACCCACTTACACTTTTCCTTTCATATTCCCATACACTAATATATTTCGTTCATCCTCGCTCCATCCATTTGCACTCCTTTCTACGTCACTACACTTTCACACCCAGTTTCACCCTTTGTCCCACCTTCACTACATATTCATCTAACATATTTCAGTAAAACTACTGCCGTTGTTTCCCTACAGTCTACACTAATACATTTGTTTGCTCTACCACTGCCCACCATAACAATCTGTAGCCTACTTCCCAGATTTATGACCTGTACTGATACCTTCAATAATATTCTTCTTGTAAATGCCAAAACTCAATCTTATATCAGTATCGGTTGACAGGTCGTTTCACGTTCATCATAGGTATACCTTTGTCACCTGATAGCAGCCGATCCCCTTAAGATACTTCATACTTTTATTGCGCTCCATGCAACCACTCCCATTAATTTTCTCCACATTGCCAATGCATCACAATTTGCCAGTAAACATCACATATACTCTTTATTCCAAATCCCTCTCTCAACTAGGCTCTCATTGATCTCTCTCTTACTGCGAAATTACGCAATATAGCTATCGATCAAGATTTTTCTAATCTGTTTACCTTTGTACTCCTACCGTACATACATAAACACCAACCCCAGTTATTATACAAGTTTTATCGTCATTTGTTACCTAGTATTATTTTTTCTTTAAAATAAAGGGTTACCGTAGGGAAAACAAGTAGCTTAAGGGGGGTCACCGGCTTTTTTTTTTATCTCCTTTTCTCTCTTTCCCTGGCTTGTATCTATTCGGCCCCATTCAGCCAACTGTTCAAGACGTTTATCCCCATCCAGGTGTTGATTTCTTCCTGGCGAGCGATAGCGAACCAGCATTGTATGGAGAAATCCGGCTTCGCCGGAGATTTTTTTTTATCGAAAAATTTACAAATTTAGCTTGCTGTCAAAACAAATATACTGTATATATATGCTGGCTCGCTACCGCTCGCAAGGAAAATATTGACACCTGGATGGGGGTAAACGTCTTCAAACAGTAGGCTGAATGGGGCCGAATAGATACAAACCAAAGAGAGAGGGAGAGAAAGAGAAAACAAGCGAGGTGGGCTCCCTTAAGCTGATGTTTGTTCACACTGCTGCAAAGAGGTACCACAGACTCGCCTGCAGCTTTCTTCACCTACCTGTGGGCCTGGCGATAATTTAGAGATGACCAATGTCTAGCCTAGGGTAGACCCCATAATATAAATGTGTTACGACAAAACGCCATTATTTTTGTTTTCTATGAATTTATTTCACATAGGCTGCGCACTGGAAAGTAGGTGTATGCGAGTGTTGTGTAAGTGATGTGATATATTTTTGTTCTCCTCAGTGCAAGCCCCAACACTCTGGAGAACGATGTAGATGAAGGTGTATGCATTTCTGAATGTGAAAACGAGTGTTTGTTTGTGTGTAAGTAAAGTAGTTATAGTTATAGTTTTGTTATTAAAACAAGACAATCATCATTATTATGGGGAACTGTTTTAATTATATTAAATGGATTGCGTAACATTAATTTGTATAGCTTCTAATATTTATATTTTGAGTATCGGATTATTATTTTGAAATATTTATTTTGCAATTTAATCAAATAAAAGCCTAAATACACTCAATTTTAATCAAGTTAGGTTACATTGTTAATTCATAAAGTGCGACAGACGTTTTTTAAACACCAGTGCGGGACCTTTAGAAGTAAATTCGGGCAATCTTTTTTATTTTAACCATATAGAGCAATATTACTGCATCACATGCACATATTTTCTATGTGGAAATTGAAGAACCAGAAAATAGGTGTAAAGAGCAAATATCCATAGAATAAATGTATAATTGTGACGGGAGAGGTGACAAACGCAAATGAAGTACTACTCTTTTGGACCACTCTGAGATACTGATGAGACTAGCCGTCTCTTGTGTATGAAGGGGGAGTGAAGAGGAGGGTGACAGGACGCATTTCAGACAGGAGGGAGGAAGTAGGGAGATAAATGGGAGGGAAAAAGTAGAATACAGGAGGAGGGGGGGGAAGGGGAAGGAAAAACGGGTGGGAGGAGAGGGAAGGGGAGGGGGGCACATGTAAGGGGAAGACAGGAGGTGGTGGTAAGGAGACATACCACCTAATCATATATGGCTTCCATTTCAGTGGCACTGGGTTGTTTATTTTATGGGTTTAACTGCCATCTTCCGGAAGGAACGTCGCATAATGTAAAACATTATGGAAGGAATATCGTTGTTCATATAAACATTCATGTTGTGAGCTCTGTCATCAATTTATTGATTGGGGGACATAGGGAGAGCTTGCGATTGGTCCCTCTCCGGTGGATAGGGACAGAAGAAAGCTTGTAATTGGCTAAATATCGAGGGATGGTAAGCTTTGATTGGCGAAAATTGCCGAGGGCTTTGCTCGCATCTACTCTGTAACCCAAGAGTGAACCAATTTCTCCAGTCTTTCTTCCATTCAACAAGTAAACTCTGGAACTCTCTCACTCAATCTACCTTTTCTCATCCTACAACTTAAGCTGCTTCAAGCTTCGTGTGTCCAGACATTTTGACTCTAACATACCTTGAAGTTTGCTCTGTCACTATTTTAATTGGGAGAATACAAAGGAAATCAAGCAACAACAGATCTAGTGACCCTTCTAGGTTGCTTGTCCTCCAAAACACTGAGGATCAAGTGTCCAAACAGTGGTTTAGAGTGGGTAAGGGAACATTGGAAAGGGAATTACTGCCCTGGAACTAATGTCCGTGGCAGGATTAGGAAGTTAGTAGGGGACAGATGGGTTAGTAACTGAGGGGGGGATAAAATAAAGTTATTCATTTACAAACGCAGTCAGTCGCGGGTTTGATGCGAGATATTTGTCTAGGCGGAGTTTAAATGAATCAACGGTGATGCAGTCTATAACGTTTCGGGGAAGCCCATTCCACAAGTTGACAACTCGATTGAAGAAGAAATTCTTAGATTCGTGTGAGTTAAAAGATTTACCAATAATTTTGCAACAGTTTCCCCGCGTGTAATTAGATTGGTTGATAGTGAAGTACTTACTACAGTTCATATTGTCGATGCCTTTGATGATTTTGAACACTTGAATTAAGTCACCTCTTAATCTGCGCTGGGTTAAAGGAAATAGATTTAATTCTCTAAGACGCTCTTCGTATGGTTTGTTCTTTAGGCTAGGTATCATTTTGGTAACTCTACATTGAACTCGTTCTAGCTTGTTTATATCTTTTTGGTAATAAGGGCACCAGGATTGAACGCAGTATTCCAGAAGAGGGCGGACTAATGAATTGTAAAGGGTTAGGATAACTTCTTTGGATTTATGCTCAAATGACCTGCCTATAAAGCCAATTATTTTGTTTGCCTTCTTAACAACTTCTGAACATTGTTGACTCGGTTTTAGGTTACTCGATATTGTTACTCCCAGATCGGTTTCTCTGTTTACATTCTTAAGCTGAGTGCCATTCATCGAATAGTTTGCTTTCTCATTTAGGTATCCGATATGTAGTACTTTTACATTTATCCGCATTGAAACTCATTTTCCAAATTTGAGCCCAACATGACAATTTATCTAGATTGTGTTGCATATCGTCAACTTGTTCTTTTGAGAGTACGCTATTTGCAATTTTTGTATCGTCAGCAAATTTTGAGATTGTACAGGTGAGACCCTCATCTATGTCGTTGATGTAAATTAGAAAGAGAATTGGTCCTAGTACCGATCCCTGGGGTACCCCACTACTTACATTGGTCCATTTAGATGCCTTACCGTTTATGACTACTCTTTGCTTTCTGTCGCTGAGCCAATTTTCTATCCATTTCAACACACCGTCTTGTATTCCATGCGCTTTTAGTTTTAGCAGTAAACGTTTGTGGGGAACTTTGTCAAAGGCCTTTTGAAAATCAAGGTATATAATATCTACAGCTTTACTCTCATCGTAGAGGTTGAGGATATCGTGGAAGAAGTCTAAGAGGTTTGTTAAACAGGAACGTTTTTTACGAAAGCCATGTTGAGTATCTTTAAGTATGTTATTTTCCTCTAAGTGATTTACGAGTCTGTCTCGTATGACCGTTTCTAGCATTTTATATACAACTGAGGTTAAGCTAATTGGACGATAGTTACTGGGTAGGGATTTGCTGCCTTTTTTGAATATCGATGTTACGTTGGCTAGCTTCCACTGATCGGGCATAGTTCCAGACTGCAAGGATTTATTGAATAGTAATGTCAGTGGTTTAGAGAGCTCATCCTTAGCTTCCTTTAGAACTCTAGGCGAGATTGTATCAGGTCCAGGCGTTTTATTTACCTTGAGTTTATCTAAACAATTCAATACTTCTCTCTCTGTAACGGTGATATTGCTTAGAACATCTGAATTATCAATCTGAATCGGCGATGGTGTAGGGATATCACTGAGGTCTTCTGTTGTAAAAACTGATGCAAAGAAGGTATTGAGGGCATTACTCATTTGTACTTCACCTTTGGTGTATTCTCCATTTTTATCAACTAATGGTCCAACAGTTGAAGTAACTACTTATTTCTTTCTGATATAACTATAGAATTCTTTCGGGTTTGTTTTACTTTGATTCGCAATATGTAACTCTAAGGTCTTTTTACTTTGCTTAATTAACTTTTTGGCCTTGCGTCGTAGCTCTACAAATTTGAGCCGTTCTTCGTCATTTTGTGAGGATTTTAATCTATCATTAGCAAATTTTTTAGCAAGCAGGCAGTTTGAAATATCTTTATTCCACCATTTGGGCTTATTATTATGGCCTGGACGCCGTATTTTCGATGGTATGCAGTCTTGCACTGCTTTTAGGTAAGTGGCTTCGAATAACTTCCAAGATGTATTTATGTCGTTATTGTGAATTAAAAAGCTCCAGTCAGTTTCTTTAAACATAGCTCTAAGTTTATGGAAGTTTGCTTTCTTGAAATTAGGGACTTTTTCGATGCTACTATTTGGTTCGTTACTAGTAAACTTTAAAGTGAAAGTTATCGTACGATGGTCGCTGTTATTGAATTCATCACCAACATTCAAATTCTCTATTAATTCTTCTTTTGTTGCAAGTACAATGTCAAGAACGTTATTACCACGGGTCGGCGTTCGAACAAATTGATAAAGCGAACTCTCTTGCAAGTTCGTATACAAGTCATGTCCGGAGTGTGAAGTAAGAGTATCGCCCCACTTGGTCACAGGTAAATTAAAGTCGCCAAAAATTACGGTATCTTGTGAGTTACTTACATCTGCAATTTGTTCGTAAATTTCTCGGTCAGTTTGCACTGATTGAGCTGGAGGTCTGTATATTAATGCAAGTATTATTTTGTACCTTTATTATTCTTTATTAGCAAAAAGATGCGTCGACGTTCACAATTTGAGGTTTTGACAAGAGGGTAGGGTTAAGACTTTCTTTGATATAAAGTAAAACGCCACCTCCATTTCGATTTATTCGGCTTTTCTCAAACATTACATAACCGGGAAGTGAATACTCTGCTAAAAAGTCTCTATCTTCTGTATTGAGCCAAGATTCTGTTATGCCAATCACATCATAATTTTCTGTAAACACTAGCTCCTCTAAATCTGAAAATTTATTGCGTATGCTACGAGCGTTTGCATAGAAAACCTTTAAATTTGTTATTTTAGAACTCACGGAACGCTCTTTAATAATATTTTGGTTCTTGTCGGATCTACATTTATGTTCATGGCTGTCCTCGGTCCTCGCTGTCTCGAGTCCTTATCGCTGGTGGTCCTCGGTTGCCTCTGTTTTTTTCTTGGCGTTGGATGATTTATGTCACTGCTGCTTCTTCTCGGATGACGTTTTTTGATCCATGGCTGCGGACTGCTTCGTGTAGGAGACGACCCCTGCGTGCTGAACCCACAGGGTTTAGATGAGTGCCATCCTTGCGGAACAGAGTAGGCTGGTTGTAGAAGTTGTCCCAGAGGTTGATGAATTCAACTTCTTCCATCTGACACAAATATTTTAGTCGGCTATTTGTGCTGAAGGCCTTGTCGTAGAATTTGTCAGGTGCGTCGATCTTGGGGAGAATGCCTGAGATGATGATATTCCTTGACTTGTTTTTGTAGTGCTGGATCATCTTGCGATATTTCTCCATCAACTCTTCGGATCTGGTGCGCATGACGTCATTTGAACCAGCATGGATGACAAAAAGGGTATTTTAATTTGCATCCTTTGTGGTATCTTCGAAGGCTTCCACAATGTCGTCCAGTCCAGCTCCTGGGATGCAAAATATTTTTCGTTGATTTGGGACTCTGTCGCAGAACTCTTTGACCTATCCTCGTAGGATGGAATCCCCAACGAGCCTGGTCTCTTCTGGTTCGTCTTCCATCTCTACCAATATCTCAAATCTGTTTGACATTGTGACTGGTAGATGAGACCTTTTCTGCATTGGCCGTGCACCGTTCCTCACTGGTGTTAATCCGGAAACCTGTGGTGGCGGGACTCTACGTACAGGTCGGGGAGAGGAGTGGTTAGAACGGGGGCGAGGGGTTGGTACTGTTCGTGCTAGCAGGCTTCTTGCACGAGGAGTGGGGGAGAGACTAAGGTGAACAGGGCGGCTGTCCTGGTTTGATGTCGGCTCAGGTTCGTCAGAAGCATCTGCTACAGTGTCTACTGCAGGTGTTGGATTGTTGGCAGATGACGTTGGGGCGGTGGTGGATGCTGGAGTTGAAACAATTGGAGTTAGTGATACTCCAACTTTGAGTGTTACAAACTCTTGGAGTGATTCCAGCTTCCTGGTGAGGGCGTTGATCTTGTTGTGGGCTTCATCCAATTTTGCTGTCAAATCCTCTCGTTCCTGGCAGAGTCGGCAGACTTGTGGATTGGCAGGAGCAAACATGGAAGCACCAAACCTACCGGCGCAGTTCGTACAGGCACGGGGCATGGTGACGATCACTTTCTTCAGATCACTTCACTCTAGGGTAGGGGAGGTACACACTTTACAGGCAACTCTGCCTTGTGTATCCTTCCTACAAATAGACAACACAAATCGAATTACTGTAGAATTCCACTATGCAATGCTAACGGTCTCACTCTATTTATCGCATGGAGGTGTTCAGATATTCATGACCGCGACTGTACAGCCAAACTCAATCATTCGCCGAAAACCTTAAGGGGGGATGGTTCACTTTTTGGGCTATTTTTGCATGTATTCATTATTTTTCTAGTTTCCTCGCTAGACCTCCATCAAATTTTAAAATAACATCCATTAGATCCCCCTTCTAGATTAATTTGTACAAGAAAAATGTCCCGGCCGAAGGCCGATTCTTCCAACATTACAGGCTCACTATCGTTCGCCAGGGAAAAAATCGCCACCTAAATAGCACGAAAGGTCTAAATATTGACGAAGAAATGGGGCGAAAGGTCTTAAAATCGACTAACTAATGGGGCAAACATCTTAGCATCTGAAAACTAATGGGGCTAAACATGAGGGAGAAAAGTGACCAGAAAAATGACCCATCCTCCCTTAACGATAATTTGTGTGAAATGTATAGAGAGGAAATCTAGACAATATTCCCCGTTTTGGCAGTTTATTCTGGCTATTATCAGATGATTTTATTTAGTTTAGGAAGAACATGTGGAAGCTAGAGAGTTATCGCGAATACATAGTGGCGATAGTAGACCACCGAAGTCTGCCCTCTCTTTAGTGGAATGGGGTTTTCTAAAACAATGATAATATATATAATTATTTGTGGGTCAATCAAATTCCCTCATATTAATATTAAATATTGTTAATTTACGACCGGTACATATATTCTTAGTAGATATTGGGTAGGATGCATATGGTTTTAAATGAATAATCGCACCATCGGACCGCTTCGATACTCTTTAGAGCCGCGATGGTCGAGTGGAGAGCACGCTCACGTGTGAATCTGCTTGACTTGGGTTCGATCCCAGTCATGGCGGACATTTAGTGAGTGTGGTAGTACATCCTAGCGTGTTTCACATGCTCGCACCCAGTCGGGGGACACCTCGACGACGTATACAAACTAATAACACACATAACAAAGCCATTACAGCAGCTTCCTCTTTCTCCAACACCCCTTCTCCCCTCTCTGCACTCTTCAGAAAAATAGGAAAAAGTAGAAAGTAGCTACGAGGTGCCGTTGTAAAGACTTATCTCTCAATACCTTCACCTGACCTTGTATAGGCCAGGAGTTCGCGGGCCGCGGGGAATTTAGTCTGCCAACAACCTCCAGCGAGTGTGGACTCTTGGACCTTTCTACCAAGCCTGTTTTGTACATCTGCACCAATCAACATAGCTAAGCATACCAAGGTCGTTTACAATAATTGAGTGTTGCATTGTGACACACGCACGCTGGACAGTGTCATCCCAAGTGAAACTTTGTGACACATTATTAAACAGTGAAATACCTCGGAGATAAAATCAGTGTGAAACCCATGAAGGGTTAGAACTTAAGTAAATATACAATATTGTAACACAAATGGTTCTGTACTGAATGATATACTGTGAGGTATAATCTTCCAGAAATATTTGTGGTACAATACAATTCCCGTACTACTGACTCTGTATCATTATCAAATTTCAATTACATTTTAACATTAGAGAAAGTTATTATCGAGTGTTAATTTGTTAAACAATCCATATCACTATTTCCAGTACACAACAGCTACAACAACAAACACAGCATAGCTCATAACATCGTGTTACCAACGCAGGTATTACAAACACAATGTTACTGTTGATTCATACATGGACATAAACATACACGCATATACACACTCAGAATATTCCATCAAAATGACACAGTAACCTACACCAAACATATGGCCAACATAATACTTTAGTCTCGCAAGATTGTTAGGGTACAGCAGCAGGCTCATTGTGAATGCTTTAGAGGAAAGCACTTGTACAGTATGTGGTAGGGACGAGTGTGTGGATGAGAATGATAGAAACATGTTCTTGGGCTTCCTAATTCTGCCCATCTGGCCCCTTGTTCAACCCATTCAAATACATTCGTCCGGGGAATAGAAAAAACCTATTACCCCATCCTGGCCTCATGGTCAACCCATTAGTCTACATTCCTCCCGCACTCCCACAAATTCAAAGTATACCATCTCACCACATTTGTACAACCTTTGTAGTCATTTGCCAAGGCATCACACTATTTGTGAATGCCTCGCACAACATTCGCACATATTCACATTAACCCTATCGCTGTGGGTCACAATATTTGCAGTAATTTCGCATGGAATTCGCGTGGTATTCACAGTATTGTCGCACGAACTTCGTGTGGATTGCCGTCTAAAATGTTTGTCCCAAAAAATCAGATGAGTGTCACCAGTGAATCATATGCAGCATCTTTGCCATTCAAGTTTACCAATGTGGGACATGGGCTTAGGGGTCCATTAAGTAGCAACAGCAGCTCATAAGAAGTGCGGGGGTTGGCTTGGGATGGGGGGGGGGGAATCAATGTGGGAGGCAGGTAGACGGCGACATAAGGGTTTAACGAAACTGGTAGCTTCAGGGCTGATGTGGCCTTCTTGAAAGGGTTGGCACAGCTGATCAAAGGCGAAAGAGGGAGGGTGGGGGGGGGGGGGGGGGTTGTCCATGTGCAGCTTTTGGCTGCAGCGGCTGTCATCTCAGGAGCAGAGGGAGAGGGGTCTACATTGACGAAGATGCGGTTACTCTCGTATGTAGGACAATGGGGAAATAAGGGGAAGGGCGTTCGTCAGCACTGTGGCGTTGTCCAATGTCTGAACCAGTGATTTTCAGGTACAACAGGGGATCAGAGGCTTGGGGCGTTGGTCAGTCCTGTGACGGTGTCCGACGTTTGCTTCAGGTAGTCTTTCAGGTGCAACAGGAGAACAGAGCTGCTAGCGGCATTGATCAGCACTGTGGCGGTGTCTATGCTACAGGTGTTTTAAGAATCAACTGGTGAGCAGGACTGCTAAGGGCTTTGGTCAGCACGGTGACAGTATCCGATGTCTGCTTCAGGTATCTTTTAGAAGCAAGGGCGGCTAGGGCTGACTACTTCTCCCGAGGCAGCTATACTTTAGGTACTGTCATGGTGATCCTTCATACCACGTTTGTAGCACCGTGGGAAGCTCTCCCTGCCACCTGCGATTCAGCTCCTCGAAGTACTAGTCTGGCTCGGCAATCACTAGGTCTCGTATGTCCTCTAGTAACTCCTCAAGGCAGCGATACTCCTTGAGGTAGAATAGGGATACTGGGATTCATACCAGAATATTATTGTTTCCGTTGATGGTTGGCAGCTTAGTCTATAATTTTTCTCTTTCATAATATCCTTTAAGTCTTCGGTGCCTTCTTATATCAAGGGTCTTGTTATAAGTTTTGCAAATTTAAGTTACTATCACATTCCTTATGTAATATCCTGCGATTGATACGGTACCGGTGATTGATAATTAAAAGTATTGTATACTACTCATAAGTGCTGGACACAATTACTCACACACACACACTGTGACACACCATCTTTCTACCCCACACACACACACACATGCAGGCATTATTAGCTACCCCACTTTTGTGGCTGGTTCCCAAATGCAAAGGCGCCTGAAATAAGGGGGGGGGGGGGTCATGTGGGGCCGCACATTTTGCATATCCCTAAGCCCGGCACTGAAAATAATTTAAGAAATGTCAATAATATTAACGGTAAATATTTGACCATACCGATACTTATATTCTCCCATTTCACACTTCAATGGTTTTTACCGACAGGTCGGATGGATTCACTACCAAACTACAAACAAAGGTGATGGAACAATAATTGTGCTGATGATATTGGACTACTAGCGAGTGGATTCGCTCGTGATGGTTGCAGACAAACAAGATGAGAAACTATTGATGACACTCACTAAAATGAAGAGCCGTCTATATTGTTGTCTGCTGCTATTGATGGGTTGCTACTTTATTGGGGTAAGTATAGAACGCTTCCACACACACCAAACACACACACAAACTCACTCTCACACACACTCTCTCTCTTCGTTTGATGAATGTGGAAAACCGTAATACGAGTTGTTTAGACACACGGACATTTACAGCAACCAAAATATAGGCAAATGATAATAAATGTTCCGAATATACCATTATTTAATAAAAGACATTCCCTTTAACCGGAGTAAGCAAACAGACACCGTATCATCGGTATTGTGTCTTCTTTCCATTAGTATGAGGCGATGTTATAAGGTGTTCTGGTCCCATGTCTTGTGTTATAAGAATAGGATATTGAGTTTAATTGTTATTGAGGATTTTATTTGTTTTTGCCATTTTCGAGTAATGTATTAATTGGTTCCCATAGGTACAAAAAACGCCTTCCCAGACTTCCTTCAAGCTAAACAAATTTCACCCAGAGCCCCAGACCCCCTTCAAGAATTGTTTTTAAATTTTTCGATAGAAAGGTGTCTCGGCCGAAATCTTCTAAGTTACAGGCTATCGCTATCACTATCACTCGCTCAGAATAAAATCGGCAAATGAATAGGGTGAAGAGTCTCATTATCGCCAAACTAATGGGGTGAATAGTCTTAAAATCTCCAAACTAATGGAGCGAGAAAGGGAAGGTCCAAAACTAGCTCACTCGGACTAAGTAGGGATAACATACTGTGGATCCATGCTGTTAAGGGGAGGAAGGCCGTTTTTCTGGACCCCCTTCTCCCTAATGTTTAGCCCCTCTAGTTTTGAGATTATAAGACGTTCGACCCATTAGTTTCGCGATTTTAAGACCTTTCGCCCCATTTCGTTGTCAATTTTAAGACCTTTCGTGGCATTTAGGTGTCGATTATTTCCTGGCGAGCGATAGCGAGCCTGCAATTTTAAGAGGAACCGGCCTTCGGCCGGGCAATTTTTCTACCGAAAAATGTACAAACTTATCTTGAAGGGGAGTCTAGGGGGTGTTTTCTAAGCTTGATGGAGGTCTAGGGAGGAAACTAAAAAAATATATGAATAAATGAATTAATAGAGCAAAAAAACAGTCAGTCTCCCCTTAACACCTTGAGGATTGTGCCGTGTGTTGACAGTTTATTCTGACTACTATTACACGGTTTTTATCAGTTCAGGAGGAAGTTGTGAGAGCTAGCGAGTTAATTAGGATAGTATTGCCCCCTTGTTGATTTGCAGAGATCCTTCCTATATTGCATAAAATCGTCTAATGATAACCAGAATAGTGTGGAAAATGCGTACCTCAATTTAGGGGAGATAGATTGCGTATTTATGTGCTTGATTATATTATATTTTTATTATTTTGTAGTTTTGTTGAATTAGGTTGTGTTGTTGTCCTCCCTATTACCTCACTCAAGCTGTAACAAAAACACCCACTAGACCCCCTTTCAAGATAAAATTTTGTACATTTTTCGGTAAGGAAAGATTGTCCCGGCCGAAGGTCGGTTACTCTTAAAAATTCGGTTTTTTTTTTTTTCCAACAACCAACTTCACCTCTAAAGTTCAATTATTGAAAGTCAACAAATACATGTGGGCACTCCAAGGGACTCGACCCTGGGATACTCCGCATAGGAAAATTCCGCGCACGTTTTGTATTGCGCTATCGCCTATCGCTCGCCCAGGAAAAACATTGACAACCTAAATGGCACGCAAGGTCTTAATCGGGGCAAGGGAAATGGGGCATAGACTTAAAATAATCGCCCAAACTATACTGGTCCGAAAGTCTTAAAATCTAAAAACCAAAGGGGGCTAAGCTTTAGGGAGATGGGGGGCCAGAAAAAACGGCCCATCTCCGAGTTAACCCCTTCTGTAACCGGTGATGTACTTTTCGATATATTCTGGCAATTATCGGACGATTTTGTAGCAGCTTAGCGAAGGACTGTCTGGCACTTAAAAGGCGTGCAGACTATCTCAATTGGCTCGTTTTGGCTAACCTACATCCTTCCTAAACTGAATAAAATCGTCGAAATGTGGCTGAAATCAAATAAAAAAGACGTTTCCGCCACAGAAGGGGTTATATAATAGGCTCGCGTGGTTGACCTATTCTATACCTTTAACCCCATCCGTACCGGGGGGGGGGGGGGCAGGGGGCGTCCTTTGAATTTTCCTCAGCTCTAATTTAGAACGGGGGATTTAGTGCAGCTGTGAGAAGGACATGTAGTAGTGCAAAAGGGTTTAAGTTGCGATATTCTGTAGCCTTTTTAATAGGTAGACGGTCCTTCCTAAGCTTGAAGAGAATTCGTCCTAATAGTTGACCAGAAAATAATGCAAAAGTACGTTACCGGTACAGAAAGGGGGTTAAGGTCCGATGGTTCACTGTTGGGTGATTTTTCCTATTATTATTTGTTTTTCTAGTTTCCTCCTCCCTAGACCTCCTTCCATTCACATCTTAAAAAAAGAGAAAAAAAAGCCATTAAATCCACCGGCTCTATATTAATTGTTACATTTTTCAGCAGAACAAAATTTCCGGCCAAAGGGCCCGGTTCTTATAACAATTACAGGCTCACTCATTCGCCAGGAAAACAAAAGTGATACCTAAATAGAACACGCAAGGTCTTAATATTAGACAAGGAAATGGGGCGGAAAGGTCTTAAAATCAACAAACTAATGGGGCAAACATCCTTAACAATTTTAAACTAACTACGTAGAGTTTCACACTTTTTGTGGGTCTTGGTATCGTCACTGAAAAGGCAAAATGTACATAAATTATAGAGGATGGAATTATTAAAAATGACACCTATCTGATAGCTGCCAGATCAGAGTTCCGAGCTATCAAGATTCTTAAAAAAAAAAATTCATTAGAAACCGCCGCCTTTAGAGACCATTTACATTAGAACCGCCGCCTTTAGAGCCATTTACATTAAAACGAGACTTTAGGAGCCATTTACATTAGAACCGAGGCTTGCAGAGCGCCAAGTTACATTAGAACCGCAGCCTTTAGAGCCCATTACATATAGACAACCCGCCTTTGAGCATTCTACATTAGAACCGCCGCCTTTAGAAGCAGGTTACATAAGACCCGCGCCTTTAGAGCCCATTTACATTAGAACCGCCGCCTTTAGAGCCATTTACATTAGAACCGCCGCCTTTAGAGCCATTTACATTAGAAACGCCGCCTTTAGAGCCATTTACATTAGAACCGCCGCCTTTAGAGCCATTTACATGTAGAAACCGCCGCCTTTAGAGCCATTTACATTAGAACCGCCGCCTTTAGAGCCATGTACATTAAAACCGACCGCCTTTAGAGCCATTTACCATTAGAACAGCCCGCCCTTAGAGCCATTTACATTAGACCCGCCGCCTTTAGATGCCATTTACATTAGAACCGCCGCCTTTAGAGCCTTAAATTAGATACCGCCGCCTTTAAAAGAGACATTTTTTATTTTATTTTTTTATTTTTAAGAGACAATGAACGGAAGGAAGGGAACAAAACAGATTTAAAACAAAACGGTCCATGTGCCCAAAGGGCATCCTCCATTCATAAAAAACGGTTGTAACAACTGGATTTAAACAATTTGTGAAGTGTAAGTTTGTGGAAAGCAATGCGGGGGAAGTGACTCCAAAAGAGTAGTAGCTCTGGGGGATAAATGAATTCTGATAAGCAGAAGTTCTGCATTGTGGAGGAGAAAGTGTAAATTCATGGGCGCTCTCAGCTGCCCTAGTTCTCACGGGGGAAAGATGTGGGAGAGGCGGCACAATTGAACGCAAGTTCCTCGGAACAATTGCTGTGAAAAAATAGACGTTAGAATAAGGCAAGGGATGCACCGTTTTCTTACGTCTCGATGGATAATGTAGGAAGGTCCTGTGTGATTGCAGGGTCAGTGATTAATCTAATAGCTTTATTTTGAATTTTGTCCAAATGCCTCAATGCAAACACTCCACGTCCACCCCACAGAGGTAAACACAGTAATCCATCTGAGAACGCACCTGACTTGTATATATCAGGCCAAACCTGCTCGTCAGTGAAGAATGTCTCGAAACTCGGTACAGGAAGTACCAGTTTTGTAGGAGGCGATTCTTAGCAAATGCTATAAACATAAGGTGTCCAGCTCAAGTTAGTAGTTAATGTTACCACGAGAAGGTCAATACTAGGGGAAGTGGGAATATTTTACAGCATTTAAAAAATATATGGGACTGGCAGTGAGATTCTGTCGGTTAGAAAATTGAATGTACTTGGTGTTCTGTGCATTAAAGGGAAACTAGATTGCTTGTATTGCCCCATTCACTTATTCTAGAAAGGTCCGGGTCTCAGAGAAATTGCAGAGTTTATTTTTGAAGTTATAAGCTCGGGTTGGGTGAAAGAATGGGTAAATGTGAAAGGCAAAACTGTGGACGGTGTTGAGCTATATGAGGAGGAAGCTATTTGGCTTATGAGGGGTAGATATGAGATCATTGATATGAATGAGGAACAGCATTGGGGCCAAAACTGATCCCTGGGGAACACCAGCATTTATTGAGGGACATTGCGACTAAAGGCCATCTACCATTACACGTATTTTTCGGTTATGAAGATAAGAAGAAACTAGTGGAAATAACTGATGCAATGGGGCCCGTAGTTGTGACATCTTCGACAATAAGGATTGATGCCAGACTCTAGCAAATGCCTTTGATATATCCAGTTGCTATTGTATGTGTTTCACCATGTTGAGTATGTAGGCTGGTTGATATGATGCGTAAGAAGAAAAGAATGTCTGCAGTGCGATCGGACATCGTCTAAAAACATATTGTCTATCACTGAATTAATTTATTATTCTCAAGAGCTTAA
>CM064531.1:9567782-9626867 GCA_032716605.1 Paralithodes platypus
ATTGAAATTCTCATCTATTTGTCAGTAGGGGACAAAAAACTAATTTTGGTACTTCTGAGACCACACATTTTTTCTGAAAAAATATTACAATATTAAATTGCTTCCCTTCAACCCTCGGTGTATTAAAATCACTAATACCGTAACAACATGTCTAACTACTGTAAAAATATTGTCAAAATCTTCTTTATAGACGGCAAACAGTTTATAGACGAAAAGCTGATGATGGGGAGAGTGGCAGTGCCCGTACATAAGGAGAGTATTTTTGGTTTTCTGATATATCTACCTTATAATACTATTTCATGCTCTTAACACTCAAATGAGCGGCCGAGGCGGAACTTCTCCTACCTGCAAAGCAGGTGGGTTTACCCTAAAACAAGCTTATTTCCGTGCTCTTTTTCATACATAAACAAGAGCCAGAGCGTACTACAATTATGTATCCCTGAAAGGGACGATACATTGAGCTTTCCACTGGACACCAGAACCATCCTTCTATGGAACCACGCGTTCTCTTTGCAACGAGGTGCAACCGAAGGGCAAAATCACTAAAATACGGTAATTTCCTTACCTAATTCCCTTGTGTAGCGAGTTAGTGAGTGTGGAGTCGACGTCAGTTGCCGCGCCAGGGACCCGGACGAACGGAGTCAGAGCCGACCTACGCTCCTCCCACCACTCGTCTCTATTCTCTCAGAACCGATAAATGTGCTAAAAATTGCATGCGAATATAGCCGGGCCCCGCCACATAGTCCTTTCTTCTCTGGTCCCCTCGAGATAGCCGAGAGCGCCGCTCTTTAGGGCGTAATGGCATATAAAGCAATGATGTATTTGCTTACCGGATCTAATAGGCATAAAAAGACTATATGAGGTGGTAACTGTTGGTGCCTTAAAGTCAGTAATACCAAATTTTCGGTAATTCTATAGAACAACAAACACTATCGTTATTTTATTTTATTTTATTCTTATATTGTAATGGTTTGTAGTGTGTAGTTTATTGTTAGAAAAGTGGTGCGGCAAACACTGTTTATTAGCATTTGTAGTGTTAATTGCAATTCCGATACCCCCAACAATCTAGGGCAGAGTTTGGGAATGCAGGGTTTACTCGATTTAGTCAAATTTGAAAAGACATTAGCCTAACCTAACAACCTTACCTAACCTATCCTAGTATTATGAGTGGGGGCTGCTGCCCCCACACCCTCACTTGGTTGGGTATTAAAACAATAACAGATTGAAGGGCGCCGAAAGACAAGTCAATGAATTCTACAGTGTTTACTACGCAATCTTCAGCTTTGACTGTCAATAACAGGAAAGTACCAATAAAAATGTACTGATGGCTTGTAGGTGAAGCTCCACTCTGATTGGCTACTGAACATCAGGGAGGAGCCTTCAAGGAGGCTAGAATGTAAACAAACTGTCCTGGACTGGCTGTTCAAAAATAACTGAACATTTATAGGAGATTGAAAATCCAATTGACAAAATAAGAAAAGTAGCACTTATTGCACATCAGTAAGGTCCCCTGTGTAAGGTAAGGGCGAAAAATAATAGTTGTTGTTCTGGAGAATACCCCAGTTTTCCCTTCCTTATGACTTAAATTTTTTTACATATTGTTTGCATGTATTACTTTCGGCACTTATTACCGAAACTATCACTAATTATTGTTCAATATTTGAAGGCTATTATACTGTAGAATAAGGATGTTTCAAAGATCATATTAACATTTGTTTCAACTTTCGGAGATACATTTTATGTGCACTATATAAAGCACTGTCAAAAAATAATCCCTATAGACGGCAGTGAAACTCTTATTAAGCCCTACTGTTAAAATATATGCTGATTTCAATAGATCATGGAGGGGTGAGGGGGGTAAAGAACCCCCTCAACCCATCCTGTATCCAAAGGCAAAACAAACTTGTATATTTACTCTGAAAATTACTTACATCTGAGTGTTTTAAGATCGTTGGATAATGGGAGAAGAAACATTTTCCGGGGATTGTAAATAATTTAAACTACTGTATAATGGTGAAAACTACTTAAAACCAATAACAAAAACCATGGAAAAATTAGTGGTAGTTTTGGTTACATTTTACTACTTTCATATTCGGAAAATATTACCGAAACTACCACTAATTTTCCCATAGTTTTCTTTTTGGTTTTAGGTAGTTTTCATAATTATAGAGTAGTTGAAATTAGGGGTTATCTGTATAACAACAACTCCTCAATTACGGGATTCCTGTCTTATGTAATTATTTTGTTTTTGCTCTTACCTTACTCAAGGGACCTTACAGATGTGCGGATAAGTGCTACTTTTCTTATTTTATCAATTTGATTTTCTCTCCCCTATAAATTTTTCAGATTTATTGTTGTACAGCCAGTCCAGAACACTTTGTTTACATTCTAGCCTCTTTGGAGGCTCCTCCCCGATGTTCAGTAGCCAATCAGACGTCAGTACATTTGTATTGGTACTTTCCTGTTATCAACAGCCAAAGCTAAAGATTGCAGAGTAAACACTGTAGACTTCATCGAGTTTTCTTTCGGCGCCCGTCAATCATTTAGGCTATTGTTTTATTAATACCCAACCAACAGGGGTGTGGGGGCGTGAACCCCCACCCATAATACTACGATAGGTTAGGTAAGGTTGTTAGGTTAGTGTGACGCCTCCCGGCGTTAGCAGAATGGTTGCGTGGGGCATTGCAGCTCGCTAGCACTCGCCAGGATGGGGGGATAGGCTACAGTTGTCCTAGAATGATCTGCTTATTTCATTAGTGTCGTGTTGCCACAGACAGTCTAGAAGGGGTCTTTGTTTTTGGTCTGTGGCCACGCCTTATATTTTATATTCGCTAAGATATAAATGGTGCTTGGGTGGGAGGGAGCGAGAGAGTGTGAAGGAGTACACCCAGCAGCCTGGTGAGCTATGACGGCTCGCTTGGGCGCTGATGGCGTTGGCGGCCGGGTGGTCCACTAGTCCCTTCCCGTCGCTGCCTCGTGTTTTTTACCAGCTCAGAGCTTGCCTGACACGCGTATCGCCTACATCCTTGCAATTCTGTCCCCCATACTCGCTACTTTGCATACTATTTCTCTCTGTCGACTTCTCCTTTCTCATCTCTAATCTTTATTAAACTCAACATCATTCTGGTTTCAGCATAGACGTTCACCGTCGACCAGTCGTATTGTACGTGAAGCTCTCAGATATTTACATGTATTAGGTTAAGGAGGTATTATGCTTTATTGAGGTTTAGAGAGACGGACTTTTCCGTATTTGTCCTCTCTCGTGAAGATTGTAGACCGGTATATGTCAACCTGGCAAGGTGTTGGAGTGATTCTTCTTGGTTATCTAAAGCTAGACTAGGGGTAAGGTTACTGTGTCGTTGTCTCCGATGTGTGCAGTGTTAGCTAAGCTCTGCACGACATCGACAGGTACTGTGGGAGCCTAAGTTGTCTTCCGGGTGGTTTACTTTGCGAGCACAGCGCTGTGGTGTGAGAGGGCCATAGCCTATCCCTCACAACATAGTGCTGCCTCTTTGTGTTGACTTCTGAGGGATCGCCAGGATAGAGCTAGGTACTAGAGACCTAGATTTATCAAGAGAGCATCCCCGTCATATAACGTAATCTTCATTATACCACCCTTGGACAACGTTAGGCTACGAGCCACATGCTCGCCCATTGTTGCCCTGCCTTGATACCCCAGCTAGACTTTATTAACTGAGCAGACACTGGTAGAGATAAGCCCCATTATTATATGTATGCAGCATTATTATTCACTGCACTTTTGAGCCGAGGTTGTTGTTGAGTTGCACAACCCGAGTAGGCTGTTGCGTTGTGTCACAAAGCATTTCTTTAGTTGTTGAGCATTACTACCTTTGCGCAGTCTTTATTATTCGCCTGCCTATTATTACTATATGTCCCGTATTCTGCATTATAATTGTTCAAGATTTTTTACGAAACATCTTCCCAGCATCAGACTTATTTCAGAAGTTTTCAGTTGATGTTGCAGGACTAGCATTGCACTTTCTTTAATACAGGAGTGCCAGTTATTTGAGTAATCTACCGTAACGTTAATTAATCACGTTAACTATCTTTCTTTGTGTAACATAATCGAGTAATCTTTTACTGTTTGAGAATAGGCTGTTTCATTGAGCGTCAGCCTAGTGTGTGTGCACCAGTTACCGAGTCATAGGATACCTCGTTGTCCAGGCACGACTCAGGGCGGTAATGGTGTTTTGTTTTCCAGTGTTTAAGGCAGGGGTTGGATCTAGTGTTACCGTTGTTGCTTTTTGCCATTATCTAGTCCAATGTTGAAGAGCCCTGTGTCTTTGAGAACCTGGATCGTAACATTAGGCTAATGTCTTTTCAAAGTCCCTAGATTGTTGGGGTATCGGAATTACAATTAACAATGCAAATGCTAATAAAAAGTGCTTTCCGCACTTTAACGCTAAAATACACGCTTACAAACCAATACAATATAAAGATACAAAAAAAATAAAAAAATAAAAGGAGTTGGTGTTCTGCAGAATTACCGAAATTAGTTACAATCTCCGGAATTGTTTTTTTCTCCCATTATCCAACGATCTTAAAACACTCAGATGTAAGTCATTTTCAGAGTAAACTTATTTTTGCCTTTGGATACAGGACAGGTTGAGGAGGGCTTTGGCCCCCCTCCACACCCCCCCCCCCCCCCCATGACTTATTGAAATCAGCATCTATTTTAACAGTAAGGGGCTTACTAAGAGTTTCATTGCCGTTAATAGGGAGATATTTTCTGTTTGTACAGTGCTTTATATAGTGCACGTAAAATGTATCTCCGGAGGTTGAAACAAATTTTGATATGATCTTTGCAAACCTTATTCTATAATAGCCTTCATATATCGAGAAATAATTAGTGGTAGTTTGGGTAATAACTACCTTCATTTCTCTAAAAAAAAAATATATATAATATATCCACTTCTTCGTTTGCCGGTATTTCGTTTTTGTGAGTAACGCTCGCGCCATTTATTGGGTGAATCGCGACCGCCGCATTGTTCAAAACAAGAAGAAGAAGAAGAAGGAAGTTAATTCGAAGGATTCATTAATGAATGGACGGAAAGCTTTGTTTACAGACGGGACTGATTATTTTGGTATCATTTTTCGGTGTAATCAGGTTTTTTCTTGTCGATAACTAGATTCCTCCATGCGGACTATAATGAGAAAAATATGGCGAGTCTATGTATACCCCTATTTTCCCTAATAAATTGTTTCGGCAAATTCCATAGTAGCGGGAGCGATCTTTTTCCCACTCCCCTTCAATATTATAATTGGTTTCCTGTTTTCATTGTGTCCCTAATAATGATTACCTTCATTTGCCACAACAATATTAAAATATTTACCCGGATAGGTGGGGAGGGCATGAACTATATCAGGGAATAAGCGGTGTTGAAATTTGGGGTTGAGGTAGAACAGCTGATATGATCAAAACATGCTGGAAGCTTAGCTGTGATTGGCTGGCCATAGAAAGTGTAATTTGATAGCTGTGCATTTTGTCACGACGACCAAATATGGATAATGTATAATATTTATTCCGAAATCAACAAATTAAGGCTTGAAGTACATTGCCACTTTTGATGCTAGTGCACGTTAATTTAACTATGATTTCAGGCTTTTTAAATACTCTCGCATATTTTTACTCTGTTTACATATTGCATATCACGATTAATTGTGTCAAGCAGTACCACAAAGACGAATAATTTGCCATCTATACTTAAAGTAAGCCCAACTGGGCAAGCAAAGAGGTAGTGTGGCAACGTTGAATTTCACGCACGTGAAGTTTTAACTCCTGGGAGAGCACCCACGGCTGTGCGGACCTTCGTCATCGATGACGTAGGTCCGTCCAAAACTGAGAAATGGAAATTGCGCTTAATCTTGGAGGTTTCATAGTCAGCAAATATAATTCAGACTAACCTCAGACTATCGATGGTGGAAGTTCTGTTAATAATACTGTGTAAAAGATGTTCTAGTGCCCTCACACGTCAAAAGAACTTCACTGATCAGAGGGCAACCCTTCCTTAATTCCATTATGGCCAAAACTGAGATTTCATCAGGCAACAGAGACAAAAATCTAAGTGAAGTCACTGTCGTCACACGCAGTATCGCAACAACCAATAAAATGCCAAACATTGCTGTGATGTCACCGTTGCCACACGCAGTTCATTAACCACTAGAATATCAGCTTACAACACAACATTCGGCTGGGCTGGCTCTTGTGTTGTGTTTCTCGTAGTCTACGAACTGTTTACGCGGTGATTGTGCTTTATACTCAATTTACTAAGTTATTGTAGGAGTTTATTAAATTTCGTACCTGAACTCAAATAATCTTTACCCCCATAGAAGCTATAACTAAAAATGTATTTGAGAAATTATTGCCGGTATTTTTTATCATGAAAAAACATCGCTCCCGCTACTATCGGTTATACCACTGTTTCTAATAGTGCGGCGCAAGACGCCATCATTAATTTTTTTTTTTTTTTTTTTAGGTGTGTTATTTTATGAACCCCGTCGGAAATTGCAAAAATAATCATTATCCATCAATTTTAACACATCAAAGCAACATTAAAAATGTGCACGCTCGTGATCACGTTCCCGGCTATTTTGACTGCCGTGGGATACAATAATAGGTTGAGGGGGGCTTTGCCCCCTTAACCCACTCATGACTTATTGTCATCATCATATATATTGCCAGCAGGGGGCAAATAACAGAAAAAATAAAAAAATAAACCGCGAGCGTTCGACCTATGTGAACATGACGACCATACTGCCGGATACTACATCCTTCCCGATATTTTTAGTGATTTAACCCATTGAGCACCAGCTTATTTATAATAAATGTACAGTGAGGGACCAGCAGGTTGTAATTTTTTGTTTTTCCTAAAACACATGGGATGGGTTAGTAATAAAGGAAAAGCCACAAAAAAAAACGCTCACCTAGTTCATTTAGGGGTCCTGCGGTGCGATTGAAAGTCGCAATTAACAAGGAGAAATGTGTAGGCAAAATAATGGAAAATCACTCCCACAAATGTCCAAACCCACGCAGCTGGACTTGGAGGGTTTCTAACCATCGGTGTTTTTGCGTGGTATACCAAAGCAGTTCCCATACAAATCTGAACGCTCTAGATGCCATAGGACAAGAGTAATTAACGCAAACGTAACCATTGCGTCGCTGGGGTTTAGCGTTAAATACATATTCAACGCATAACGTGCGTCGCTGGTACTCGAGGGGTTAAGGAGTATATTAGGACAATATAAAGTTTATGTAATTAAATTCAGCCGTCGAATATATCGTGGCCTATAGCTTTCTTATACCATGTATTGCATTCCTTTATGTGTCTAAATGCACTTAAAAATTTACTTGTGATCCAAGTAAAGGATAAAAATCCCCTATATCGATAGCCTACCTCGCAAAAGGCGGGTGGGTTTGTTTACATCCGCCGCGAGTGTAGTTTCAACGACTGACTCGCATTGGGGAAAATGAGGTTTGTGCCCCCTACTGTTGATATATATGAGGATTTCAATTAGTCCTTGGGGGGGGGGGGGGTGAAGGAGGGGCTTCCCCCTCCCCCCCTCAACTTATTCTGTATCCCTATAGCCAAATAAGCATATTTTTCGTTTTGTTTCCTATGGTTGGATAATGGGTAAATATGCATTTCCTACTATTATCACACATCAAAACACCTATAAAAAACTCTAAAATTGAAAAAAAATCAAAACCATTGTTTTGCAATTTAATTGCATAAACTTTATATTGACCGTATATTATAATGAGCTGCCGACTGTGTGGACATACATGCCAATGAAGTACATGATAGAACTAATTTATAACCTAAATAATAGATCATTTCCCTGTCAAAAAGGGGAATTTCGCCCATTATCAAGGGACATATCCTCATCCACTTCCATCACCCCCCCCCCCCCTCCATAGTCAACACCACCTGTCCACGTGTGCTTGACACTGACAGATTGCATCATCATGGCGGCGGCATGTCTTGATTGTGATATGGCTTCATTTTGGAATAAAAAACCTGTGGCAACTGTGGAAAGAGTGCTGTGTTGTTAGACCTGCCCAGAGCATTCTTCAGGTGCTAAAAGATGGTGTCTGTGAGGTGTTACGACCGGGACTCGTATAAAACAAGGGCTCTTAACCTAACAAGTGCGCATGGGGGTAATTGGAAACGTCCCCCTGTGCTGACGTATTTGAGGTGTTTCCGTCACTAAAATATTCATTGTACCATTAATAGCATTAATACTTATCCATATGTGCCTATTATGGGTTGATTATAAAGGTATTAACCTGAAACAACAATAAAACAAGTGAAAACAGCGTTTGGATGGTCAAAATCGGAGATATAGCCCGCGAGTTGTATAATGTATGGGTGAGGAGGCAAGCTGCTTTCCCGCCAATTTCCCCCAAGGCCACTGAGACACAGTCGATCGATACTCTCTCTCTCTCTCTTGCACTCGCTTGCCATCAGTGATGACAACACCCTGCTTGCAACTCGCTAATGTTAGCACGAAAATATACCTCAGAATAAGGGAATAACAGAGAAAATAGGTGATAACTGAAGGAGAGGAGGAAAGTGGGGAAGGAGGGGAGGTAGAGGACTGAGATTTTGCAAGGCCCAGGGGCCAAAAAAAAAAAATAAATAAAAAAATAAAAAAAAAAAAAAAAAATTCGATGTCAAAAGTTGATTTTTTTTTTCAATCACTCTTAAGAGTCTCCCCGCAGTCCGCCGGGGGAACTCTTAAGAGTCTCTCCGCAGTTCCCGGGTTAATCATTGGACTAGGAAGGCACACAGCCACAACGGTAACACTAGATCCAACCCTCGAACTTATAATGCCGGTGCACAAAAACACCTATACCCTCCAGAGTTAAATCTGCGATAGCGGGGTATCCTCTAACTCGGTATAAGTGCACTACTACTACAGGCTGATGATCTCTGATACAGCCTGATCACAACAACATACAATTACGTTAATAATGTATACAAGGAAAAAGATAGAGAGCTTAATTAAATCACTGGAATGATTTAATGCAAACAAGAAGAAGGTATAATTAAAGTTACTCTAAACAATAATAAACTGTCACTCCTATATTAAAGAAAGTGAAGTCCTAAAGCATCGAACAGGAATCTTCTGAAGAAAGTCTGATGCTGCTTAAGATGATCGAATCGGATTTTGAACTGTTATATAAAGCAGGAACAAGATATGACAAGTGTAGGGACATACAGTGTTAACTGGCACGGGAATAACGATAAATGCGCAATAGTATTATCTTCAACAACAAAAGAAGTACTTCCTCAGGCAACGCAAAAGCCTGCTCGGGTTGTGCAACTCAACAACAACCAAGGCTTACAATCAACGTGAATAAAAATGCTGCATACATAACATAAGAGTTTATAATCCTAATCGGGTGTCTGCTAGGCGAATAAAGTCTAGCTGGGATGTCGTAGGCTAGAAAACAATGGCTGAGCAAGCGGCTCGTAGCCTAGCGAGGTCCTTAAGACTGTACGGCCAAATTACGTTAAATGACGGGGTGCTCTCTTGAGAGATCCAGATCGCTAGTATCTAGTTCTCTCCTGGCGACCCTCTTCAAGTCAAAGCAAAACGAGTTAGCACAGTGTTGGGTGGCAGAGGCAAAAGCCCTCACTCACAACACAGTGCTAAACTCACAAGGTACACAGTTAGAAAAACAACCTAGGCTTCCCACATATCCATTGCGATTGTACAAGTTCAACAAAACCTGGTACACATCGGAAATCACAACTCCAATAGCCTCACCCCCGTCTAGCATTAAATAGCCCAGCAGACAACCAAGAAATAGGTAGGGAGACACTGCGAGTGTGTCGAACCTCTACAGACAAAATGTTAACCCCTCCAAAATGTCTAACTAAACATGAAAGGTCTGAGAGCTTCAGCATATAATGCGATGGCCGATATATGAAATCGTGCAGAACCAAAGGGGAGTTACGATGTTAAATAGATTAGAAGAATAAGAGGTAAGAAGTTGAGAGAGAGAGAAAGTGTTCTATAGGTGGAAGTTGGGGGACAGATGGCAAGGGAGGTGTGAAGGTTATGCTGGTCAAGCAAGCTCTGACCAAGGAAGGCACAAAGGCAGCAAGGAATGCAGGGGGACTACCTTCTGCTGCGGCAGAAGGGCGGCAAAGCGGCCAGCCACTCAGAGGGTCCGGCCGTGGCATGACGTCACCGAGACAACGCGTAACACTACGCGCACAACCCTCTGCCTCCTGCACTTACTCACTCACACTCTCTAGCTGTATCATTCAGTCTTATACATTAAACTTATAACTGATGATATAAAATATAATGCATTGTCACAGACGAAAATAAAGACCACTTCTATACTGCCTGTGATATGACGATTCACAAGAAAGAAAGTATAACATTCTCTGATAACTGTAGCCAATTTCACATGCTGGCGAGCGCTAGTGGCTACCGGGAGGCGATTCTGCCAACGCTGGTAGGCGTCACACCCCGCCCAAGATATAGGACGCTCAACATTAGGCGAGCACCATATCTGACAAGGCAGAATGCCGACAAGACCCGCCACAACCAGCCACTCCGCCAGAAATGAAATGCAAAGCTCAATCATAAACAAAACAACATTTTAGCATAAATAAAATTTTATAACCCCTCCCAAACATAATAGTATAATTTTAGCCTGCTATGCTCCCAGAGCGAGCTTCACAGAGGCCAGCCTCCTAAGTGAAAGACAGGTTCAACTTAGGACTTTAGCTATAACATTGGCAACTTACAATTAACTATCAAAAGAAAGAGTTTTTATGTGATTTTTTTATTTAATTTTAATGTTGGTTTTGACGGCTGCTCTACAGGGGCAAGCCTGATTTTTCTCCACTCTCAACACACACTGACTGAACGGCGAGGGTTCTCCTGCAAACAAACCCTCCCATGACAAACAATCAGCCAAAACATTATCAGTGCCCTTAGCATGCCACACATCCAACTTGTGTTCCGGCAGCACAACAACACCTGACACTGATAAACTGCCCAGTTCATAACAAGACTGGCACTTCTCTTCGCTCTTTCCGGCAACGGGGCCTGCCAATAAACTTTCACTAGTTCTACCTTCGTGATTAACGATGCAGCCCCGATGCGGTCTATGGTATCGTCAACTCTAGGTAATGGATAGGCGTCTGTCAGGGATAATGCTTCCAAACTCTTGCAATCACCATACACACAGATCTTGCCACTCAACTCCGGTTGGAAACTCACTGGCAACGACCACTCACGATATCCCTTATCCCTCAGACCCTTGGGCAATGGATAGGTGTCTGTCAGGGATAATGCTTCCACACTCTTGCAATCACCATACACACGGATCTTGCCACTCAACTCCGGTTGCAAACTCACTGGCAACGACCACTCATAATATCCCTTATCCCTCAGACCCTTTTTCCACATGTCGTCTAGCTCTGTTTTCACGACAGGCTGTTGAGCAGGATTTATACGGTAGGGAATTAAACTGAGCCTTGCACTGTCTCCAGCCTTCATGTCGGATTCTACCCCGTACATCAGGCCTGGAGAAGCAACAAACATGCGGATGCACTGCCACAGCCTAGTAAACAACTTATCTCGCAGAACAACATGCCTAGTGCCCTCCCACAACCCAGCCGAGACCGCAGCTTCTAACCTGTAGTCTCCCTCCTTCTCCACCTTCGTCCCTAGAACAGCCAGGTCATGAGAGGGACAATCAGTACCACCTGTGCAGTCACTCCCATAGTTCATAATTGCTAAGGGTTCCCCGCCGATACCGTACATGCGCAGTGCGCACCCCCGCATTCCTTACGACTACATCCGCCTTTAGCGACGTGGCCAGATACAGTCGGTCTATGGTAGGGCTGTTGCATTCGACTAGAGCAGCATTGGGAGGCTATGCGACGACCGGGCACATCCACTCCACAGCCAACCTCACCAATCTGCTCAATGTCCTCCTTCTGACCACCACCCTTGGCAGCCATGGGTCGACCCTGACCTGACAACCATGTCCAAGCCTCGTCGCCCACCCTGAACCACCGAAACAACGAGGCTAACGGTCTATAAACATTCAAGTGACCTGCCCGCGGAACATCTTGCACCGCCTGAGTTGTGAGGCTCGAGTGCTCGGCAAGACCAGTGGGGTATGAACCGAGCTGGTGCTGGAGCGCTGCAAACTGCTGCTCAGGCAGGTGCTCTAGCGCTTCCACAGCCACCAGACTCGTGTCCCCCGCCCACTGATATTAAAAAAAGGCAGCAAATCCCTACCCAGTAACTATCGTCCAATTAGCTTAACCTCAGTTGTATGTAAAATGCTAGAAACGGTCATACGAGACAGACTCGTAAATCACTTAGAGGAAAATAACATACTTAACACCTTACGAGCGGCCTATATTATTTATGTGTACCGCACAGCGGGGTGTTTTTAGCCAAAATAGGGCTGTTTACGTGATCATTTTCATGCCTAAATAAGACCCAGAACGTAAAACAAGTACCTATCCCTGAAAGGGCATAAACAGAGCTTTCGAATGACACCATAACGATCCTTGTATGATGGATAGTTTTCTTGCAATAACCGTGCAACGCGAGTGCAAAAAGCAGGTAATTCGGTACTTTCGGTACATAATTGAGTATGTAGCGAGTGAGAGAGGGAGGAGGGAGCTGAGATTTGTGTCAGTAGGTTCGCCGCGGTGGTCTGGAGCAGTCATACGCTCGCCAGTCTCCTGCCACCACTTGTCTCTCTCTCTCAGCCACATTACGTGCTGAAATTGCCACTCGAGTTATGTCGAGCGCCGCCACATAGTCCAGCTTTATTTAACTCGACTTATGTTGCTCGCCGCTAATTAAGGGTTAAAGATACTCAACACGGCTTTCGTAAAAAACGTTCCTGTTTAACAAACCTCTTAGACTTCTTCCACGATATCCTCAACCTCTACGATGAGAGTAAAGCTGTAGATATTATATACCTTGATTTTCAAAAGGCCTTTGACAAAGTTCCCCACAAACGTTTACTGCTAAAACTAAAAGCGCATGGAATACAACGGTGTGTTGAAATGGATAGAAAATTGGCTCAGCGACAGAAAGCAAAGAGTAGTCATAAACGGTAAGGCATCTAAATGGACCAATGTAAGTAGCAGGGTACCCCAGGGATCGGTATTAGGACCAATTCTCTTTCTAATTTACATCAATGACATAGATGAGGGTCTCACCTGTACAATCTCAAAATTTGCTGACGATACAAAACTTGCAAATAGCGTACTCTCAAAAGAACAAGTTGACGATATGCAACACAATCTAGATAAATTGTCATGTTGGGCCCAAATTTGGCAAATGAGTTTTAATGCGGATAAATGTAAAGTACTACATATCGGATACCTAAACGAGAAAGCAAACTATTCGATGAATGGCACTCAGCTTAAGAATGTAAACAGGGAACCGATCTGGGTGTAACAATATCGAGTAACCTAAAACCGAGTCAACAATGTTCAGAAGTTGTTAAGAAGGCAAACAAAATAATTGGCTTGATAGGCAGGTCATTTGAGCATAAATCCAAAGAAGTTATCCTAACCCTTTACAATTCCTTAGTCCGCCCTCTTCTGGAATACTGCGTTCAATCCTGGTGCCCTTATTACCAAAAAGATATAAACAAGCTAGAACGAGTTCAACGTAGAGTTACCAAAATGATACCTAGCCTAAAGAACAAACCATACGAAGAGCGTTTTAGAGAATTCAATCTATTTCCTTTAACCCAGCGCAGATTAAGAGGTGACTTAATTCAAGTGTTCAAAATCATCAAAGGCGACAATATGAACTGTAGTAAGTACTTCACTATCGACCAATCTAATTACACGCGGGGAAACGGTTGCAAATTATTGGTAAATCTTTTAACTCACACGAATCTAAGAATTTCTTCTTCAATCGATTGTCAACTTGTGGAATGGGCTTCCCCGAAACGTTATAGACTGCATCACCGTTGATTCATTTAAACTCCCCTAGACAAATATCTTGCATCAAACCCGCGACTGACTGCGTTTGTAATGAATAACTTTATCCCCCCCTCAGTTACTACCCATCTGTCCCCTACTAACTTCCTAATCCTGCCACGGATATTAGTTTCCAGGGCAGTAATTCCCTTTCCAATGTTCCCTTACCACTCTAAACCACTGTTTGGACACTTGAATCCTCAGTGTTTTGGAGGACAAGCAACCTAGAAGGGTCACTAGATCTGTTGTTGCTTGATTTCCTTTGTACTCCTTTGTACACTGCTCCGCCGAGACATGACAATCCCAACTCTCTTCCACCTGTGCCCTAGTGCCCCCCTCTCCTTCTCCACCTTGGCCGCTGCAGACCAACGCAGGGAACAGTAGGCTGCTCAGGTGGTTGCCTCACAAACTGCTCCAACAGGTTCACATGACATGTTTCCCCGTCCTCGTGTTCGATAGCCCCGTTCCCACAACTCTCCTCCAACTGGGAACTACTAAGTCGCGGAGTGCCATCACGCCCAACCATGTCGCTAGGGGTGACAGGTTCTGGGGCCACTCCGGAGCTCACCTCTGAGTCAAGTACTAAGCCGCTAAGGAGAGCCGCTGGAGCAAAACTCACAAAACTCCCAACTTTAGCTTGCTCCTTCCGACCGTTCCTCCGTTGGTCTAGAGACTGAGGAATAGGCTGTGACACTTTGGATGCCCGAGATCGGGTGACAACACACGCCCTCTGCGGTGGTTGACACCTCTCAACCAACTCCTGCCCCTCCCTACTCACGTCGGCCGCCCTCTCGGCACCGACAAAGGGTGGAACCTCAGAAGCAGGTACCGCAAAGTCTTTGCCGAGAAGAAGGTCGACGCCCTCTACTGGCAGTTTCTCCACGATTCCGACATCCAACTCTCGTGTCACACCTTCTACCTCCAGCTCCATCCTGACCAATGGGTATGACCTGGTAGCATTGATACCTTGCACCACAACCACCCGTGCAGCGTTTATTGGTCTACCAGTAAAGTTCTTCATCAAAGTCTGAGAGGCACCCGTGTCTCGCAACAGCTCAACTCCATGCTTCTTACCAGCCCACTTCACGCAGCCACGCCCTCGATGGTCGCAAAAGACATCGCGGACAGGGTTCGAGCCTTCCGGATTCTTCTCCACTGGCTGTGTCCCAGCCTCTGACGTTATACTCCGGGCAAACTCAGACGACTTCGGGGACACCCCAATCTTGCGAGCCAAAGACACAACTGCATTAGGTAGCTTGCTTGGACAGGCTCTTGCAAAATGCCCCTTCTCATGACAATGAAAACACTCTAACTCCCCCTTGGGCTTCCCTTGAGGTGGGGAAGGGCCCGGACCCTTCTTAAACGGGACGGTATTAGGTTTATGGTCAGACTTAATATCATTGCTCTGGTTGTTATTGTTATATGGTGTATCACTGACTCGGGGGGGTGGAGTGTTGCGCCCATTGTTACCTGCATCGTTCCGTTGTGCAGACCCGCACCCACGAATCAGCGATAGCCTACGGGCAGCCATCTCAGCTGCCTCCTGTAGAGTTTTAGGGTTTTTCTCTTTGAGGTTCAATGTCAGGTCGCTGCCCGTACACTTAAAACAAAATTCTAGAAGCATCAGCTGTTTCAACTCCTCAAACGTCGATGCCTTCTCAGAACGCAGCCAGTTTCTAAATGCATCGGACAGATCCCGGGCATGCTCAAGAAAGGTGCACTCACGATCCTTCGTTACACCCCGGAACTTCAATCTGTACGTCTCTGGTTGTAACTCGTACGCCCGCAGAACAGCTTCCTTCAATACCCCATAATCGACGCAAGACTCCAAGGGCAACGCATCATATGCCTTGAGTCCTTTGCCAACCAACCTAGAGGAAACAAGGGCTGCCCACTTAACCTCGGGCCATTGGTGCTCCCGGCACTTCTTCTCAAAACGCATGAAATATTCGGTGACACCCGACTCGTCAAATACAGGGACTAACTTAAGAAGGTGCGATAAAGACTGATCAAGACCTCGATTCCCAGAACCGAGACGCTGCCCTGTTGACTCCACCCGAGACTTCTCAAGATCTATGTCTGCACAGTACATGGTCTTTCTCTCTTCAGCCTGAATCCTAGCCATCTCAATCTCAGATTCATGCTTTCGTTGCTGAATCTTAGCCATCTCAAGCTGGAAGAGCATATCTGCTGTTAAACCTTGAGGAGGAGGAGATGCAACAATTGGAGACCCACCCAAGTGCAAACCACGCTGCCAGTGACTATCGGCCTGCGGGAACGTACCCGGCTCCGGAGCCCGAGGGGGCGCTATGGTAGGAGTCGAGTGGAATGGGGGCTGGGCCGAAGGTGTCCCAGCTCCCGCTCCACCCGAAGCCCCACGCACCCCGCCGAGCACCCAGGCCACCAGGTCACCTCTCGACATGCTGCTAGTGCCCACATGTCCCATGACCGTGGCCAAACACTGGAGACCATACCGATCAATCCCCGACACCCGGTCAACAGTAATAGGTATCTCCAGAAACTTCCTTGCATCCTCCTCACTAGTTATTACTCTAATGCCTTCTAACAAACCCCGCTGCTGCACGTCAGAGTCTGCTTCCCGTACTGTGTCCTCACTGTACACTGATCCGTCGTCTGACATAGTGTCCACCGAAAATTCTCAACGTTTATAAAAAAAAGGAGTACCTAAACTCTCATGTAGCACTATTCACTCAAAAATGCTTGAAGACTCTTAAGTGTTATACTACTTGCCAAAAAAATCTGTGTCCACTATATTCCTTTAAACAAACAAAATAAATGACCACAACACTCCTGCAATATTTCTCTAAGTTCACAAAATCCTGAGCAAGGTCGCCATTTGTTACGACCGGGACTCGTATAAAACAAGGGCTCTTAATCATTGGACTAGAAAGGCACACAGCCACAATGGTAACACTAGATCCAACCCTCTAACTTATAATGCCGGTGCACAAAAACACCTATACCCTCCAGAGTTAAATCTGCGATAGCGGGGTATCCTCTAACTCGGTATAAGTGCACTACTACTACAGGCTGATGATCTCTGATACAGCCTGATCACAACAACATACAATGACGTTAATAATGTATACAAGGAAAAAGATAGAGAGCTTAATTAAATCTCTGGAATGATTTAATGCAAACAAGAAGAAGGTATAATTAAAGTTACTCTAAACAATAATAAACTGTCACTCCTATATTAAAGAAAGTGAATGAAAGTCCTAAAGCATCGAACAAGAATCTTCTGAAGAAAGTCTGATGCTGCTTAAGATGATAGAATCGGATTTTGAACTGTTATATAAAGCAGGAACAAGATATGACAAGTGTAGGGACATACAGTGTTAACTGGCACGGGAATAACGATAAATGCGCAATAGTATTATCTTCAACAACAAAAGAAGTACTTCCTCAGGCAACGCAAAAGCCTGCTCGGGTTGTGCAACTCAACAACAACCAAGGCTTACAATCAACGTGAATAAAAATGCTGCATACATAACATAAGAGTTTATAATCCTAATCGGGTGTCTGCTAGGCGAATAAAATCTAGCTGGGATGTCGTAGGCTAGGAAACAATGGCTGAGCAAGCGGCTCGTAGCCTAGCGAGGTCCTTAAGACTGTACGGCCAAATTACGTTAAATTACGGGGTGTTCTCTTGAGAGATCCAGATCGCTAGTATCTAGTTCTCTCCTGGCGACCCTCTTTAAGTCAAAGCAAAACGAGTTAGCAGAGTGTTGGGTGGCAGAGGCAAAAGCCCTCACTCGCAACACAGTGCTAAACTCACAAGGTACACAGTCAGAAAGACAACCTAGGCTTCCCACGTATCCATTGCAATTGTACAAGTTCAACAAAACCTGGTACACATCGGAAATCACAACTCCAATAGCCTCACCCCAGTCTAGCATTAAATAGCCCAGCAGACAACCAAGAAATAGGTAGGGAGACACCGCGAGTGTGTCGAACCTCTACAGACAAAATGTTAACCCCTCCAAAATGTCTAACTAAACATGAAAGATCTGAGAGCTTCAGCATATAATACAATGACCGATATATGAAATCGTGCAGAACCAAAAGGGAGTTATGATGTTAAATAGATTAGAAGAATATGAGGTAAGAAGTTGAGAGAGAGAGAAAGTGTTCTATAGGTGGAAGTCGGGGGACAGATGGCAAGGGAGGTGTGAAGGTTATGCTGGTCAAGCAAGCTCTGAGCAACGAAGGCACAAAGGCAGCAAGGAGTGCGGGGGGACTACCTTCTGCTGCGGCAGAAGGGCGGCAAAGCGGCCAGCCACTCAGAGGGCCCGGCCGTGGCATGACGTCACTGAGACAACGCGTAACACTACGCGCACAACCCTCTGCCTCCTGCACTTACTCACTCACACTCTCTAGCTGTATCATTCAGTCTTATACATTAAACTTATAACTGATGATATAAAATATAATGCATTGTCACAGACGAAAATAAATACCACTTCTATACTGCCTGTGACATGACGATTCACAAGAAAGAAAGTATAACATTCTCTGATAACTGTAGCCCATTTCACTGCCCTGGCGAGCGCTAGTGGCTACCGGGAGGCGATTCTGCCAACGCTGGTAGGCGTCACAGAGGAAGCAAAAAAAGGCGAAAATGTAGCTAATTCCAGAGTGAATATGCCAATACCTTTTTTGACAATGTTCTATATAGTACTCACATTTGTAAATGTGTACTTGAGAGACAGCTTTTCTTACCTCTCAGCCACTTCAGAACTACTCTTCAGTCTTAACACCATCAATGACTGGAGCAGTTTCTGCCGTAAAGTGCTTATAGAGTGGTGTCTCAACAACTCTTCGGAACTGGGAGGTCCTGGCTGATTGTGGAAATCGATGGGAGCAAGTTTGGTCACCACAAATATCATGTTGGACGGATGATCGAAGGCCAATGGGTGTATGGGGATATATGCAGGCAAACCAGAACCTTTTTCATGGTGCCTGTTGATGATCGTACCTCCAACACTCTTCTGGCCATCATCAAGGTCAAGATTCTGCCGGGGACGACCATCATTTCGGACTGTTGGAAGGCGTATGACTGTTTGAGGAAGGATGGATACCAGCACCTCACTGTCAATCACACGATAAATTTTGTGGCAAGGATGTAGTATTCGGGTGTACCACCCGCCTTTTTTACAATACACGGACGCTCGTGATCTTTACTCAGTCTATGTTGACTGCCGTGGGATACAATAATAGCCCCCCTTACCCCCCCATTACTTATTGTTGTTGTTGTTGTTGTTCCCTAAGCTGCCTGGCCGAACAGCCCCGAGTCCCTGAGAAAGGCCATGGCCACGATCGGGCTTTCCCACAGAGCTCTCATTGAGTGTAGATTGTGTTGTTGGTGTAAGTGGTTGTGTGAAATGCAGTCTTCTATGATGTGTTTAATGGTATGGGGTGCTGTGTTACATCCCGGGCGCGTCGACAACGGAGTCATCCAGTCTCTTCTGATAGCTCAGGAGAGCTGGATGGTGTCCGCATCTCAGCCTGGCCAGGTGGACTCTGTCCTCGCGAGGAAGGGAGGATTCGGAAGGATGGATTTCGGGAGGTCGTGCATGCAGCTGCATGTTGTCTGTGAGTGGATGGATCGGTGAGAGATATGAGTATGGATGTGCTTCTGGAAGTTGGTTCGGGGTGGGCAGGGAGGGAGAGAGGACAATAATTGTGTGTGATACCGTGTGCTGGGTGTTGTTTTGATATTTCTTGGTGTCTGTGGGTGTGTTGCCATGTAGTTTAGTGGGTGGTCTTGGTTCGTGGAGGCTGCTGCCAGGAATTGAGTGCCTCTCATGTCCAGATGGTCTTTGACTTTGAGGATTTTGGTTTCTTGATGTAGGTGATCTGTGGGTGCAGTAGCTGTGCAGCCTGTAATGATCTTCAGGGCTTTGTTTTGAATAGTCTGTAAGGTCTTATGATGTGTTTCAGCTAGGTTAGAAGCCCAGGCTGGGCTTGCGTATTCCATCACTGATCTTATGTATTGTTTATATACTGTGGTGGTAGTTTCTTTGTTGTGTCCAAATTTTGTGTGAGCAAGTGACCTGAGGGCGTTAAGTCTGGGTGTCAGTTTCTTTTTAATGTTTGTGGTTTGCTGTTTGAATGTCATATGAGTATCATATGTTACTCCTAGGATTTTGGGTGTGTGTGTATGTGTTAGGGGTGTGTTGTTTATGGTGAGTTGAGGGATGTATTCGTGTTCTCCTGTCCAACTTGTGAGCAGGGTTGCGGTGGATTTGGCCGGGGCTAGATTAAGTCTGTTTGTAGTGCACCAGCCATGTAGTGTGTTGAGATAGGGTTGAAGGAGATCTATTGCTCTTTTTGGGTCTTGGTGTGTGCATGTGAGTGTTATGTCATCTGCATAGGAGGCTAAGTTTATTTGGGGCGTATTGGGTGTAGTTATATCGTGCATGTACAGATTGAAGAGTGCGGGCGATAGGACGGATCCTTGTGGGACTCCGTTTGGAAAGTTTCTGATTTTAGATGACTGACCGGCAAAAGATACGTGTGCACATCTGCCTGCTAGGAAGTTGGCCAGCCACAGTTTTGTGTTGTTGTGCATGTTTGTGTTGTAGATTTTGTTTGTTAGGTTGTGGCGGGGGATGGCATCGAAGGCTTTACTAATGTCGAGTGTGGCTAATAGTGATCTGTGTGGTGGTCTAGCTGAATTGATGCCGTCGAAAGCTCTTTGTGTAAGGTCTGTAAGAAGAGTGTTTGTGGAGTGCAGTGGCCTAAAGCCATGTTGTGTTGGAGCTAGGGGTAGGTCGGGTGTAATTAGTTGTAATACTAGGCGTTCCATGACTTTGGAGGGGGAGCAAAGGAGTGTGATGGGCGGTGCGAGGAGGGTAGCGTGGGGTCTTTGTTGGGTTTGGGGAATGTGATGATGATACCATGCTTCCAAATGTCTGGTATTGTGTTGTGTGAATAGCTGTAGTTTGATATGTTAGTGAGTGCTTGTATGCCTTGTGGTCCCAGGTGTCTGAGGTGTATGTTGCTTATGTTGTCTAGGCCACAGGCGGGTGAGTGCTTGAGATTGTTGATGATATGCTTTGTCTGGTGATTGGTGAAGGGTGTATAGTCAGGGTCTGTGGGGAATTGTCTCTTACGTCGGATGACACGTCGGTCGTCTTTGTGAGGTTTTAGGTGGCTGACATGTGAAAAGTGATTGATGAGAGTGTTTGCTTGTTGTTTACATGAAGGAGTAGAGTCTGTTGTTGTGATTGCAGCATGTGATTGTGTTGTGTTGCTGTTGGAAAGTGTGATGCTGTTTAGTGTTTTGTAGAGTTTTTTGGGGTTTGTTTTGTGATCAAGTGTTTGTAGGAAGTTATTCCAATTTAGTTTTTGTTGTTCTTGTATTTTGTTGTTAGTTTGGGTGTTGAGTGCTTGAATTTGTTGTGTGATGTCTTGTGTGTGGGGTGCTGGGGAGTGTTTCAGTATGTCGCATTGTCTGATGAGGTTTTGAATTTCTGGTGTGAAGTTGGGGTTGTGTCTTTTTCTGTTACCTCTTGGAATGTGTTTCTTGTCAGCGTTTTGGATAGTTTTATTGAGTATGTGACCAGCATTGTTGATGTTAGTGATGGGTGTACTGTTTAGAGTTGTGAAGTGTTGTTCTGTCTCATTTGTGAATGCTTCCCAGTTAGCTCTTTTATAATTGGTGTATGTGTGTTTGTGGCTAGCTGGGGTGAGTCTGGTTTTGGTGGTGATAATGATCGGGAGGTGGTCAGACCCTAAGGTTCTGACCACCCTCCAGGATGTTCTGGGGAGCAAAAGGTGATGTCTGAAGATGATGGGTTATAGAGGGCTTGGTGAGGAATATGGGTATGTTGATGGATGTCGTTAAGGATGATGAGGTTATCGGTTTGGTTTTGTAGTACCAGCCCTCTGTCTGTGTCGGGGTTGTCGACAAACCAGGCCGACGTCTTGGCGTTGAAGTCACCACCCAGGATGATGTGTGGGGTGTGTGGGGTGTTTGTGATGTGTTGTAAGTGTGGTCTGTATTAATTTGGTACTGTAGGGGATGTTTGGGGAGGGATGTATGTGTTTATGATGGTTATGTTGGAGTTGTTGCCAGTGCGTATTTTAATTGACTGTATTTCTGTTGTGTTATCATTTGGGGGGAGGAGTGATTTGGTTTGTACACTGGTTACTATGTATGATATTTCTTTGTGTACCAGGGTGATGAGTCCACCGCCCCCGCCGACAGCCCGGTCTTGTCTGATGGTGGTGAAATTATGAAATGTGGGTGTTTTTTGTGTTGTGCGGAGTTTTGTTTCTTGTAAGATGGCAATGTGTATGTTGTGTTGTTTGATGAAGTGTGAGAGTTCGTGTTTCTTTGTGTTGATGCCATCTATGTTCAGTTGAAGAATGTTAATGTTATGTGCACGATGTATGTTGGGTGCTGCTGCACGAGGATGGGGTGGGGGTGGGGGTGGGGGTGATGGTGGGGGTGTTGTTGTCTAATTGTTGATTTAATTTGTCTTAAAGATTGAATGCACTCGTAATCTATTGTGTCTTTCTCCGTTCCTAATTTAGCAAGTACGTCCGCTCTTTCATTATTTATTATCCCAACATGTGAAGGTATCCACGTAAATTTTACCATTCTCCCATTATTGCGTAGTTCATCTATAATAACCTTGCACTGAGATACCAGTTTTTCATACACTGGTTTTTTGCTGTTCATAGATTCCAAAGCACTTCGACTGTCTCCCCCTCTTATTTTATTTAACCCGTATAACATAGCACATATTTCTGCCTGCGTAGAGGACCCGTTGTTACTTATTCTATAATAATATTCACTGTATATGTTATCGTTACCTACATCGTCACTCACCAGTATCCCACATCCTGCTCTCCCATTTTCTGTGACAGAGCCATCGCAGTATACTTGCGCAACATTATCATCTTTTAATTAATTTATCTTTTCTTCAACAATTATTTTAAGTTCCCCAGTCTCGTACATACTTTTCTTTTTCCCCAGCTTGATAATATTTATATCCACGCCTTTATCTTCCCAGGGTGGAGGTTTTTGTGCCCTCTCTTCGACCAGAAAGAAATGTATTAGGTCAAATTTCTCTACTTTATGTATTAGTTCTTTTAGGTATCCCCTCTTGCCTTGCCTCCTGAAGGTTCGAATTTTACGTATGCCATCGTTGACGTCTTGTGCCAATTTTTCACCACTACCTGACCGTATATGTCTCATTGCCGATACTAGGTTTACTTCCTCTATTCTGTGTCGCAAGGTTGTTAAATTTAATTCTAATCTCATAGCAGCTACCATCGCATTTTTGGGGCAGTTTAATATAACCCGCATAGCCTCATTTTGGATAGTTTCTATTTTATCCAACCTTCCTTCACCAAGGCAAGAGAGAACGGGGCTGGCATATTCCACCACTGACCTAATAGTGGTGAGGTACATAATCCGCAGTACCTGTACACCAACACCTGTACCACTCCAAGCTAGGGATTTCAAGGGTGCCATACGTGCCTTACATTGTGTTTGTATATGATGTAACTCGGCATCTTTACTGTCTGATGTATATCCTATATAGATGCCTAGATACTTATAGCTCCTAACCCTATCAATATTTGTGTGAGCGCGTGAGATGAGGACAGGTTGTGGCTCCCCCTTGCCCCCCTCCCACCCCACTGGGTTGGTTTCTCTTGTTGTCTATCTTGTTCGTTGCTGTTACTTCATTGTCGATGTGTTTGCTAGAGCTTCCTGCTTGTTTGGGTGTTCTGGTTGCATATTGTGTTACTTGGGTCACCGATATCTGTGGTAGTGATGATACAGTTGAGGGTAATGTTGAGTAGGTAGAATGTTGGCACTGTGCTGGCGGTTGCCCTGAGGTCTTGGTTGTGAGTTGGAGCGTGACGGGAGACTTGGGTGCCTGCTGGCCCAGTTTGTTATAACGAATTTTACTGCTAGGGACTGTTGAAATGTCGGTGTCTGCCTTACTTGTTTGGTGGTGAAGTTTCTTCAACGTTGAACTAGGGCCGGGGTTGATCTCTACATCTCCGCAGCTAATTAGAGTGTAGCACAACAGGTGTTGTAGCGAGGTTGTGCCAGAGTATTTGCCCAGCCGTGGCCACGTCTTCCCGATATATGAAATAGACCAGGCAGGAATGGTGACAGAAATTTCACTCGTGTGTGATTTCTGTGTGACGAGGTCCCTCAATACTTGTTTAGTGTTGACCTGGTACACTACCGGTCCCCTCTGCACCTGTATATCAGCACAGCCCCTCTGGATGTTGAGAAGGATGATACATAGAGAGAGGGCTACGCCCGCACCCTTCATCCCTCCTAAGTCCGTTGTATTAATATGTTACCTTCCATAATACGAGAATATACGATTTATCATGAAGTTTGTCTGTTGAATCAAAACGATATACCGGTACCGTATAATTATGTACAATCACGCTAAGAAGTCATGACTCGATTCCCAGTACCTTTTGTTCAGAAATTGCTATCTGGCAACTATTGAGGCTCTACTATATTCATATATTACACACCGGGGAGAACTGTATTGAAGGACAAAATACCAAAAACACGATATATAAGTATTGTTACAATATATTTATCTCATTATGTGAGAGCAAACCAAACAATACGAAAGTTGAGACTAACCCGAACGAAAGAATGTGAAACTCGTAGTATTTCGCTCACTAGATTCAGGATTAAAATGTGGAGGAAGTCTCTTAATGCTTTTATTACTTTTTAAGCCAACAATACTGGGAGAAAAGTATCTCATAAAATTAAAACCAACCGTTAAAAGTAATATTCAACCCATGAGTGTCAATAAATCGCGTAAATAAACATATAACAGATTGTTTTTTCCACATTGAATTCTCTATGTGGGACAAGTCTGCCTTAAAAAACAAAGAGGTCTCCAGTATATTTTGAGATAAAGCTTGAATACTCGAGAACAGCTTGTAATTTGTATAGACAGACGATGAAATTTATCTTATAACATATTTAATAGCCCATAGGGATACCCATATAGGAACGAAAGATGGAAAGACATGTAGTAAAGGACAAAGGTGGATATATGAGCGGAAGAGATACACTCTCCCTCATATACTGCCAGTGACTGACTTGCATAGTTGCATTGTTTTGCAAATTTGCAGGCCTCCAGGCGGCAGGCCCAGGGAGTGTAACATGCTAGATAGCGCCAGGAAATTAAATACTTTCATTATTCTATAAAGATATTGAAAACAAACTACACTACACCAAGCGGCTTGCTTGGTGTAGTGACTAGCGTCTCGGACTTCCACCCAGAAGGCCCGGGTTCGCGCCCACGCTCGGCGCATTAAAGATTTTTCACAAGCACTGAGTCGTTACCATCCCTCATGAGCAAAGGGATGGGGTAGTAGTACAGGGGGTTGGGATGGGTGAGGTTGGGGGTGGGGATTGGGGAGCAGGAGATGGGGGTTGGAATGGATTAGGAAGGGGTGTGGTGTGTTGAGTTGAGGATGTGGATGGTATGGAAAGGTTAGGTGGGTTAGAGAGGAGAGGTGGACGGGTTTTAGGGGGGGGAGTGGATGATATGGGAAGGTTAGGTGGGTTGGGGAGGAGAGGTGGACGGGTTTTAGGGGGGGGAGTGGATGATATGGGAAGGTTAGGTGGGTTGGGGAGGAGTGGTGGACAGGTTTTAGGTGAGGGATTTGACTGGGAGAGGGAGGGGCATGAGGAACAGGTCCAGGTGTTTGTGTAGTATTTCTTGGAGGCAAGTGTTGTGCAGGTGAAGTGGGTCCAGTTCCCGCATGAATTGCAGAGAACTGAACCCTTAGTATGGCGACTCGAAGTGATGGGTTTTGAGCAAGTTGGACATATGTATGTGAACGTGGGTCCTGGGTTGCTCTCAATGTCTCCGGCTAGAAGAAGTCTTCGAGAAATGACAGCCGGAGAGTCATTTCTCGGTGTAGGAAAAACTGTGTGATGTGTGTGTGTGGTCTGAGAGGTGTGGAAATTCCCGGCGCGACCGAAGCCGCTCCAAGGACCCGTGCCCCCAGGGAGGGGGCAGGGGATGGTTGTGACGGTTTGGCTCCCGAAACTGCTCCCCGCGGCCGGCATCCGGTTTTCCTCCACTGGTCGTTGATTTTGTCTTCGGCCGTGGAGGGTCGGCAGCCATCCGCGGTTGGCAGCCTCGGCAGGTGGCCCCACGGCTTAGACGCCGCCACATCAGGACCTTACTTATTGTTATCATCATATACAGTATATTGCCAGCAGGGGTCAAATAAAACATAGCCATAAAAATAGATGGGAACTTAACTGCAAGCGATCGACCTACGTAAACATGACGACCGTACGCCCAGTTACTACATCCTTCCCAATTTTGTGGACCCAGACACTCATGCTCACACCAACTCCATGGAGCACCTATGGAGGGATGCCAAGCGGAAAGTTCCACTTTGCGGAAGGCGCAAGAAGCACTTTGTGGGATACCTTACATGCACCTTGTTCATCATGCACCACAAAGACCTCAACACCAGATTCCATCATTTCATGAATGCCACTCCTGCTCTGTAAAACCCTGCTTTCCCCTCAGCCCCAACAGTCTTACTCAGATTCTTCACCTCAGCCAGCACTTCAGACTCCACCTGAGCCAATATCGCCACCAACTCCATCAGATGCCTTATCTCCACATCGGCCAGGACCGCAACCCTGTCCTTCCTCTCCTGCCGCACCTCCAAGTCACCCAACCTCGATCCAACAGCGCCATCAATTCAACCAGAGGCATCTCTACGTCGTCAACCAAAAAAGGCCACCCTGCTCTTCCTCTACCGCCACACTTCAGTAACTCCAACCTTCAACAACCACAGCCAGTCCCTCATGCTTCTCTTCACTTTTACATTTGGTGAGTACCCTATTACTTGTGCAATTCATTACCATGTTCTATCTATCCTTCAGAGTCACTGGGAGGCCCATAAGTGTTGTGAATACATGATGATTTCAAAAGCTCTACACAACTACTGTTATATTATGCATTTTCTTGTTTCTTTTTAGATTTTAAAGGTTGAATATGCTGTATTTCATTGTTAGAAAGTGAGGAACACAGTTTTTAGTGCCATTCTCATTGTTGATTTTTTTCCCAATGCTCCAACTATCTAGGGGAGAGTTTTGGAATGCTGGATTTTGGGTGGGGGAAATAATTTAGGTAATATGGGAATAACTCTACAATTTTTATACAGGCAACTTCCAAAACCCCAGACTAACAACAAAATACAAGAACAACAAAAACTAAATTGGAATAACTTCCTAAAAAACTTGATCACAAAACAAACTCCAAAAAACTCTACAAAACACTAAACAGCATCACACTTTCCAACAGCAACACAACACAATCACATGCTGCAATCACAACAACAGACTCTACTCCATCATGTAAACAACAAGCAAACACTCTCATCAATCACTTCTCACATGTCAGCCACCTAAAACCTCACAAAGACGACCGACGTGTCATCCGACATAAGAGACAATTCCCCACAGACCCTGACTATACACCCTTCACCAATCACCAGACAAAGCATATCATCAACAATCTCAAGCACTCACCCGCCTGTGGCCTAGACAACATAAGCAACATACACCTCAGACACCTGGGACCTCAAGGCATACAAGCACTCACTAACATATCAAACTACAGTTATTCACACAACACAATACCAGACATTTGGAAGCATGGTATCATCATCACATTCCCCAAACCCAACAAAGACCCCACGCTACCCTTCTCGCACCGCCCCATCACACTCCTTTGCACCCCCTCCAAAGTCATGGAACGCCTAGTATTACAACTAATTACACCCGACCTACCCCTAGCTCCAACACAACATGGCTTTAGGCCACTGCACTCCACAAACACTCTTCTCACAGACCTTACACAAAGAGCTTTTGACGGCATCAACTCGGCTAGACCACCACACACTTCATTATTAGCCACACTCGACATTAGTAAAGCCTTTGATGCCATCCCCCGCCACAACCTATCAAACAAAATCTACAACACAAACATGCACAACAACACAAAAAGGTGGCTGGCCAACTTCCTAGCAGGCAGATGTGCACATGTATCTTTTGCCGGTCAGTCATCTAGAATCAGAAACTTTCCAAACGGAGTCCCACAAGGATCCGTCCTATCGCCCGCACTCTTCAATCTGTACATGCACGATATAACTACACCCAATACGCCCCAAATAAACTTAGCCTCCTATGCAGATGACATAACACTTACATGCACACACCATGACCCAAACAGAGCAACAGATCTCCTTCAACCCTATCTCAACACACTACAAGGCTGGTGCACTACAAACAGACTTAATCTAGCTCCAGCCAAATCCACCGAAACCCTGCTCACAAGCTGGACAGGAGAATACGAATACATCCCTCAACTCACCATAAACAACACACCTCTAACACATACAAACACACACAAAATCCTAGGAGTAACATATGATACTCATATGACATTCAAACAGCACACCACAAATATTAAAAAGAAACTGACACCCAGACTTAACGCCCTCACAAAATTTGGACACAACAAAGAAACCACCTCCACAGTATATAAATAATACATAAGATCAGTGATGGAATACGCAAGCCCAGCCTGGGCTTCTAACCTAGCTGAAACACATCATAAGACCTTACAGACTATTCAAAACAAAGCCCTAAAGATCATTACAGACTGCCCAGCTACTGCACCCACAGATCACCTACATCAAGAAACCAAAATCCTCAAAGTCAAAGACCATCTGGATATGAGAGGCACTCAATTCCTGGCAGCAGCCTCCACGAACCAGGACCACCCACTAAACTACATGGCAACACACCCACAGACACCAAGAAATATCAAAACAACACCCAGCACACGGTATCACACACAATTACTATCCTCTCTCCCTCCCTGTCCACCCCGAACCAACTTCCAGAAGCACATCCATACTCACATCTCTCGCCGATCCATCCACTCACTCACAGACAACACGCAGCTGCAAGCACGACTTCCCGAAATCCATCCTTCCGAATCCTCCCTTCCTCGCGAGGACAGAGTCCACCTGGCCAGGCTGAGATGCGGACACCATCCAGCTCTCCTGAGCTATCAGAAGAGACTGGATGACTCCGTCGTCGACGTCTGCCCGGGATGTAACACAGCACCCCATACCATTAAACACATCATAGAAGACTGCATTTCACACAACCACTTACGTCAACAACACAATCTACACTCAATGAGAGCTCTGTGGGAAAGTCCGATCATGGCCATGGCCTGCCTCAGGGACTCGGGGCTGTTCGGCCAGACAGCTTAGGGAACAACAACAACAACAAACCCAATGTGTGAACATCCGAGCCAGTTTTGCCAAAACTTTGCTCGAATTTGCCTATTTTTAGGAGTCTCAAAACACAAACATGTCAACAAAAAATTGGCTCAGATTTGGTCAAGGACCCCCCTCAACCCGTCTTGGATTCCACGGCCAAGCGGTTTGCCTATGAAAAGATTTCAATAGGTCACAAGGTGGTGACTCCCCTCAACCCATCGTGGATCCCAGGGCCAAGCCGTTTGGTCATGAAGGTTATCTTATAATAGTTCTAAATAAATTATGATTACAATAGGTCACCAAAGGGGTTAGGGGGCTAGAGCCCCCCCTCAACCCATCGTGGATCCAACGGCCAAGCTGTTAGGCCATAACGATTAGTAACCCAATAGGTCTACTGTTCAAACAATTTTCCCGAACAATATGTATTTTAGGTCACGTATGGGATAGAATTTTCTGTGTTTTCTATAGCTTTGTATTACAGTATTAGTCACAGAAATATATGTCTTTACCGCCGCAAATTTAATTATTTTCATTAGACGTTGCGGGTTAAATAAGGGTGGAAGCAAAAAAGGCAGCCATCTTTATTCAGAGGAGAACAATTTTTGTTTCACTTTTCCACCATATTTTTAGTATTTCGTCATCTATGTCAATGGTAAGACCAGTGGTGGTCTGGGGGTTGCAGCCCTCAGGTTAGGTTAGGTTGGGTTAATGACAAAATACATTTTTTGGGGGGCATGTCTTAACATTTCTAAATAATGGGTAAATATGCATTTGCAGAAGGAAAAACACCTTAAAACACTCTAATCAATCAAAGAACTGATGACAGAAAGGGTTCTAAAAATATAAACCCAAAAGTGTCCTTTAACACTCCACGAGCGGGTAGGTCGGTAACTTCTACTACTTGCCAAGCGGGTGGTTTTACCCTAAACTAGCTTATTTCCGTGCTCTCTTTCATGCATAAACAAGAGCCAGAGCGTAATACAAGTATGTATCCGTGAAAGGGCGATAATTGAGCTTTCCAATGACACCAGAACCATCCTTCTACGAATACTGGTTCTCTTGCAACGATCGTGCAACACGAAGGAAAAATTGCTAAAATACAGTAATTTCCTTACATAAATCCCTGTCTAGCGAGGTAGTGAGTGTGGATGTGTGTGGAGGTGGGCCCAGTGCCGGCGCGGGAGCCGTGCCGAACGGTCAGAGTCAACCTACGCTCGGACTCTCTCTCAGAGCCAATTATGTGCTCAAAATTGCTACTGACTTAAGGCGGTCCCCGCCACATTGTCCTTGGTTCTCTAGACCGCCTTAAGTCGGGCCCCGCCAATAAGGGGTTAATAAAATTTTCCCTAATCGGAGGCAACTAGGTTCTTTTTCAAATATAGGCTTCCATGACTGATTACTGTATTGCCACAATCCGAGCCAACGTCTTCTTTTTAATTTTCCCTCTTTTTTTTTTTTTTTTTTTAACCAAATCCCACTCAAGTTCCTTATAATTTTTAGTGTTATCTTAATGTCAAACCTGCTCAAATCCGAGCTAAATATTGTATTCAATGTTAGGGATTTTGCATTGTTCAAATTGTTCAAATCAGAGCCAACTTTTGCCAAAACTTGGCTCGGATTTTTAAATTTTTGGGTTTTCTTAATCTGAAAAGTGGTCATATCCGAGCCAATTGTTTTCACATTTTGCCAATTTTTGACTGAAAAATTGCCAAATCCTAGCCAACTTTTGCCAAAACTTGGCTCGGATTTTCATTTTTTTTGTTTTTTTGTATTTTAACTTTCCTGTAATTTGTACTTTACCCCAATTGTTCCCCCACCCAAAACCCCGCATTCCCAAAATCTCCCATAGATTGTTGGAGTATCGGAATTACAAATAAAAATGCGATTGCTGATAAAAAGTGCTTTCCTCACTTTCACAATGAAATACACCATTATTATCCCATTAAAAAAAATAGTTACTTAATATATGCATATAATCCAATAATGATGATATATATCTGAATGAACCATCGAAAAGAGCGGAAAAATGCTTATGATTTCATACTGGTGGATCACATAATATATGCTTTCATTAATTTCATTGGAGGTGTTTGGTGTTGTGGGGAAATTAATAAAAAATAGATTATGATATTGAGGAACAGAATATGTGAGGTAAACGGTACATGTTTGATACTGTGTGTAAGTATGCATATCATTTGTACGTGTAGTAAAAACCAACACCCAATATCCTAGATAGATTATAGTATTATACTGAACAAACACCATTAAGAGGGGATGGTTCACTTTTTGGGCGATTTTTGCATGTATTCATTATTTTTCTAGTTTTCTCCCGACCTCCATCAAATTAAAAAAAAAATACATTAAATCCCCCTTCTAGATTAATTTTATATTTTTCGGTAGAAAAAATTTCCGGCCGAAGGCCGGTTCTTCCAACATTACAGGCTCACTATCGTTCGCCAGGGAAAAAATCGACACCTAAATAGCACGAAAGATCTAAATATTGACGAAGAAATGGGGCGAAAGGTCTTAAAATCGACTGACTAATGGGGTAAACATCTTAACATCTGAAAACTAATGGGGCTTAACATGGGGGAGAAAGTGGTCCAGAAAACCGGCCCATTCCGAGGCCACCGAGAGTACCAGGCCGCACGGATGTGACCTTTAAATTTTGTGACGTAGGCAAAGGTAGGGTTCATTTTCGCACTACCCTCACAGGTCAGTATACATTTGAGTGAGATATGGGGAAGATCGCGCTGTGTTTCCAAATTATTTCCCCCTTCTAAATACTTTATAAGTAGCCTATATTAAAACTATGTTTACTCATACTCGACAAGAAGGTAATTTTAAGGAATTTTTAAGAAATTAACTATGAAGAAGTAAAAACAGATGAGGAAATTAATTTTGGTTTATGTCATACGAATGTTGAAGTTTGTAAGGAGGATATATAGATAGATTGATAGATAGATAGATATAGTTAAATATATAGATACTATAGATAGTTAAAAAGATAGATTGATAGATAGATATAGTTAAATATATAGATACTATGGATAGCTAAAAACAGAGTGAGAGTGAATGCGTGTGTGTGTGTGTGTGTACTGTATCTGTGTGAGTAGTGCGTGTGTGTGGTGAGGAGTGCGTGTGTCCTTGTATGTGTGCGTGTCTGTTAGAGAAATTAAAAATTATTGCATAACAGAACTGAAGATGGATTACATACTAACAGGAACATTTCAAACAGACCATTTGGAAACAAGATTTGGTCACTATCGGCAGTTAGCAGGAGGAAATTACAATATTTCTGTACGCCAAATATATGAGTGTGAAAAGAAGATACGGATGATGTCAGTGTTAAAACTAAGTTTACCCATACTCGACAAGAAGGCCATGTTAAGGAATTTTGAAGACATTAACCCGTACAGCCCCAGCGACGCGCCTGACGCGTCGGCGATGTATGTAACGCACAGCCCCAGAGACGCGCCTGGCGCGTCACCCTAATTGCGCCGACCGTAACCTCAGGTGTAGCCACTCAAGAGGGCTCAGATTTGTATGGGAACTGTGTACATATCCCACGCAACCGTGCCGATGGTTGAAAACTCTCAAAGTCCACGTGCGTGCGCGTGAGCGCGCAATAACCTGTTTTTTTGGGGTAATTGCCTTCAATTTTTTACTCTTGTAAAATACGTTTTCGGGGGCTCTGTAGGACCATTCTTTAAGCTTTTTGAGCGGTTTTTCGTGGTTTTTCCTTCATTCCTAACCCTTTCGCTATTGTTTCTGGAATAAAACCATTTTTTGAAAACCGGCCGGGTTCTGGTGAACAAACATTACAAAACTAGCCGGGGCTGGACGGGTTAATTATGAAGAAGTAAAAACAGATGAGGAAATTGATTTTGGTTTATGTCATACGAATGTTGAAGTTTGTAAGGAGGATATTGATAGGTGTAAAGACATCATCCCAGTGATAGTTTATTTAGCTGGCTATTGCTGTTACTCTGTGATAAAGAAAATTAAATGTAATGCATGTAAAGAAATGATTACGTGTTCAGATAGTGGTGAAGACATCCCTGAAAATCTAAGTTACATTGCTGGAATTAGCAGAGGTTCTCTTATTTACCCAGATAGTGTGACAGCCAACATGGTCATGTATAATAATAGTGTTATTAAAAAACTTGTTCAACTTCCTGCCTTTCGAAATGCTACTAGACAAAGAAATAGAGCAACACAGCACACAGTTACGGCTTTAGCAGATGTTGATCTCCTGTTCCCTAATGATATGTGTGAAAATGGTCATAACACCGACAAAATAGAAAGTATGGTGGTATATGCTTCTACAAATGCGATATTAAATAATTACTGTGCTAAATAAAATAACATCCCAGCAGCTATCAGAGCTAATAATAAATGTAGGCATGAAGAGAAAGCTTCAAACCCTAGACAAATAGACTATGTGTACTGTATTGTATAATTATTGTATTGTGTGTGTGTGTGTGTGTGTGTGTGTGTGTGTGTGTGTGTGTTACTGCAGGTGTGTGTGTGATTGTGATTGTGAAGGTCAGTGTGTCTGCAGGTGTGGTTAAGTAAGGGAATTGGATTTAAAAAGTAAAATCCCGGAATGGAGATTGGATTAGGCCTAGTACAAAGTAGTGAAGGAAAGTAAGAGAAGAGTAGATGAGGAATTTGGAAGGAATCTGAGTGTAAAATGGAGGGAGAGTAAGAAACTGTTCTGGGAAGAAGTCAAGAAAGTTAGGGAAGGTAGCAAGGGAAACAGTAAGGGTGTGAAAGATAAGAATGGGAGAATGCTAGCCGAGAAGCAAGAGAGAGTCGAAAGATGGAGGGAGTACTTCAGTGAGTTGCTAAATGTAAGGAATGAAGAGCCAGCAAACATAGCTGGATATGGTATGGGAGGGAGAAGAAGAGAAGTAGTGGAGGAGGAGGTGGGGATCAGGAGGTCAGAAGTGTGGGAAGCCATGAAAAGAGTGAAGTTGGGGAAAGCACCAGGAACAGATGGAGTGTGTGGGGAAATGTTGAGGTATGGTGGTGAGATAGTGATAGAATGGGTATGGAAAATGTGCAAACAAGCATGGGAGAAGGGGAGTGCACCCAATGACTGGAAGACTGGCATAATAGTCCCCCTATATAAGGGCAAAGGGGAAAGAGGAGTGTGTGGTAACCACCGAGGAATATGTCTTCTAAGCGTAGTAGGGAAGGTATACAGTAGGGTAGTGATTGAGAGAGTGAGAGTGAGAACGGAGAAATGGATAGGCAACGAGCAGGGAGGTTTTAGGAAGGGAAGAGGATGTGTAGATCAGATTTTTACCCTGAATTGTGTTGTGGAGAAATATCTGGAGAAGAAACAAAAGGTGTATGTTGCCTTTATGTACTTGGAGAAGGCCTATGACAGAGTGGATAGAGAAGGTTTGTGGAAAGTACTTAGAATATACGGAGTAGAGGGCAAGTTGCTGAAAGCAGTGAAGAGCATGTATGAGGGTGCAAAGGCGGCAGTATGTGTGGAGAGTGAGCAGAGCGAGTTCTTTGACCTGAATGTTGGTTTCAAACAGGGGTGTGTGATGTCCCCGTGGTTGTTTACTGTATAATTATATGGATGGAGTCATGAAAGAAATACTATTAAGAGCAGTGGATGTTGGTGTATCGCTGAAAAGGGAGGGAATTGAGTGGAAGATACCTATACTGCTGTTTGCGGATGATACAGTTCTGATGAGTGACAATGAATGGGAGTTGCAGGGTCTGGTAAATGAGTTTGGAACAGTGTGCGAAAAACGGAATTTGAAGGTAAATGCGGGGAAGAGCAAGGTTATGGTCTTCGAAAGGGGTGAAGTCACAGAGTGTGAGGTGAAGCTGAACGGTCAGGCTATGGAAATCGTCAACTCTTTTAAGTATCTGGGTAGTGTGTTGAGTAAAGATGGGACTATGGATGAAGAAGTGCGGGAGAGGGTACAACAGGGGAAGAGGGTTGTAGGAATGCTAAAAGCAGTAACAAGAAATAGGGTGGTCAGTATGGAAGTGAAGAAGTCCTTGCATGACAGTGTGGTAATCCCGACACTGACTTACGGAAGCAAAGCATGGACGTTGGTTGAGAGACTCAGACCAAGAGTGAGAGCAGTGGAAATTAATTACTTAAGGAGTGCGTGCGGAGTTACATGGAGGGATAGACAGACTAATGAGGAAAGTGTGAAAAGGAACAACTTGAGATGGTTCGGCCATATGGAACGTGTGGAAAGCGAGAGAATGACTAAGAGGGTGTACGAGAGCGAGGTGGAGGGACAGAGAGGGAGAGGTAGACCGAATGAGGTGGAAGGATGGAGTGAGGAAGTACATGAACGAAGGCGGTGCTGGTTGGGGGGAGGGGCGTCGACTGACTGGGGACAGAGGTGCATGGGGGCGGTTCGTTCGTGGCCACCCCTTCGGGGATCACGGCGTCAGGCAATAGATAGATAGATAGATAGACAAAGGTCATTCCTTTATATGTGTGTGTGTGTGTGTTACATTAATTATATGTTTATATTAATTTATATAGTAATACATTAGTTAGTTACTTATATGTATTGTTTCACGAATAATAGTGGATGTCGCTTATATTGGCTCTCCGTTAAGGCTCTCTTTATTGGCTCGGTATAAAATATAGTAATGTATAATAGCATTTTGTATTATATTTTCCAATAGGAAAAAAGTAATAGTGATATACTTGTAATACGTTTTCATCTTGTACAAATACTTTTTCAAGGTATGAGTGTAATTTGCAGTAAATACCAAAGTATGTTGTTGTAATATCGGCATAATAATATATAATAATATAATTTTGCGTACACAGTAAAAGATAAATATAGTTTTATGTGTACTTTAATTTAAAACTAAACTGATAAAATATAAAAGGGCGAGTAATTATAGACTTGGGAGACAGAGCGGTCGGTCCGTGAATGTAGCACCACCTTGCTGACGTCACAGTATGGTCGATGCGGCCTGGTACTGGAGGTGGCCTCGCCCATCCCCCCTTAACCCGTACAGCCCCAGCGACGCGCCTGACGCGTCGGCGATGTATGTAACGCACAGCCCCAGAGACGCGCCTGGCGCGTCACCCTAATTGCGCCGACCGTAACCTCAGGTGTAGCCACTCAAGAGGGCTCAGATTTATATGGGAACTGTGTACGTATCCCACGCAACCGTGCCGATGGTTGAAAACTCTCAAAGTCCACGTGCGTGCGCATGAGCGTGCAATAACCTGGTTTTTGGGGTAATTGCCTTCAATTTTTTACTCTTGTAAAATACGTTTTCGGGGGCTCTGTAGGACCATTCTTTATGCTTTTTGAGCGGTTTTTCGTGGTTTTTCCTTCATTCCTAACCCATTCGCTATTGTTTCTGGAATAAAACCATTTTTTGAAAACCGGCCGGGTTCTGGTGAACAAACATTACAAAACTAGCCGGGGCTGGACGGGTTAAATCAACACAACCCCTCAATAACACGAGACATTAATATGAGAAGACACATTTTTTTCTTTCCTCTGGGTATCATTTTATTCAGCTTCAAAAGGAACTCAGGGAATTAACGAGCTACAAACTATCTGCATTAACCTTCTTATTCTGGATATCATCAGACGACTTTATGCAGCTTCAAAAGGAACTCTAGGAAACAGAGAACTGCAAGATATCTAAATTAACCAAACTTCCACAGGCCCTTCCAAAGCTGAATAAAATCGACTAAGGTTATCATTCTATAATATGACTTAAATATCGCGTTTTTGCATTAGGAGGGTTAAGGGGAAATAATTCACTTTTGGGCATTTTTTTATTTTTTTTATTTTTTTTGTTTTATGTGATTGAGGGAGGCAAAAGGCAGAACTGCCTATAGCGAGTGCCTCCCCCATAGTTGAAAGAGTGACAGGGCCAAAATCAAGGGACGCTCGAGCCAAAATGCCTGGACACACGGAGTTTGAAGCAATTTAAGTCATAGGAAGAGGGAAAGACTGATTCTGGGAGAGAGTCCCAGAGCTCAGCTGTTGAGTAGAAGAAAGTTTGAGAATAACGTTTCACTCTTGGGTTGGAGAGTTGCACAGAGTAGGGGTGGGATTAAGTTGCAAGACGGGTACCACGTGCCCTACGTAGAGGAGGTGGTATACACTGGGAAAGCTCTGAGGAACACTGATTATTATAGTAGCGATAGAATAGCGAGAGAGATGCAACATTGCGGCGGAGAGAGAGAGAGATTGCAGAGAGTTGGTGAGTGGACGGGAGTTAATGATAAAGAAGGCCTTCCTTTCAACTTTGTCTAGGAGAGCGGTGTGAGAGGAACCTCCCCACACGTGTGAACAATACTCAATACAAGGACGCACTATGCCCCTGTACAGAGCAAGAAGCTGTGCAGGGGAAAAGAACCCCCTAAGGCGGTTGAGCACACCCAGCTTCTGGGAGGCTGCCTTAGCAAGACTGGTAATATGGTCCTTCCAAGTGAGAGCAGAAGAAAAAGAGACACCAAGAATATTGAGAGAAGATGAAGGATTGATTTTTGTATTGTTGAAGAATAAGGGATAGTCCGCTGGGAGTTCCTTACGGGTAGATAGATGGAGAAATTGGGTTTTGGAGGCATTAAAGGTAACAAGCTTTTCTCTGCCCCAATTGGAGATAGTATTTAGATCAGAATTTAAGAGTTCTATGGCTTCATTACGTTTGTCGTTGAGGGATTGCTGGCTGGGGCATTCTGAAAAACTAATGGAGCAGTGTAAGGTTGAATCGTCTGCATATGAATGGATGGGAATTGAGGTACAGTTGATTAGATCATTATTTGATACAAATTAGAAATAGAATAGGAAATAGGACAGAGCCCTGTCTAGTTTCCTCCCTAGACCTCCATCAAATTAAAAATAAGAACATCCATTAGATCACCCTTCTAGGTTAATTGTACATTTTTCGGTAGAAAAATGTCCCGGCCGAAAGGCCGGTTCTTCCAACATTACAGGCTCACTATCGTTCGCCAGGGAAAACATCGACACCTAAATACCATGAAAGGTCTAAATATTGACGAATGAATGGGGCGAAAGGTCTTAAAATCGACTAACTAATGGGGCAAACATCTTAACATCTGAAAACTAAAGGAGCTAAACATAAGGGAGAAAGTGGTCCAGAAAACCGGCCCATCCCCCCTTAATAACAGACTTATTTCTAGTACTAACGAACAATATGGCAGCTTAGCCAAATCTGCCTATATTTCTAGTACTAACGAACAATATGGCAGCTTAGCCAAATCTGCCTATATTTCTAGTACTAACGAACAATATGGCAGCTTAGCCAAATCTGCCTATATTTCTAGTACTAACGAACAATATGGCAGCTTAGCCGAATCTGCCTATATTTCTAGTACTAACGAACAATATGGCAGCTTAGCCAAATCTGCCTATATTTCTAGTACTAACGAACAATATGGCAGCTTAGCCAAATCTGCCTATATTTCTAGTACTAACGAACAATATGGCAGCTTAGCCAAATCTGCCTATATTTCTAGTACTAACGAACAATATGGCAGCTTAGCCAAATCTGCCTATATTTCTAGTACTAACGAACAATATGGCAGCTTAGCCAAATCTGCCTATATGGGACAGAAAGGGGTACATACTAGGTTAAGGGAGGCCACCTCGCTTTTTTCTCTTTCTCTCCCTCTCTCTTTGGCTTGTGTCCATTCGGCCCCATTCAGCCTATTGTTTTAAGACGTTCCAGGTGTCAATATTTTCCTGGCGAGCGGCAGCGAGCCAGCAGATATATATTTTTGTTTGGACAGCAAGCTAAATTTGTAAATTTTTCGATAGAAAAATTTCTCCGGCGAAGCCGGATTTCTCCATACAATGCTGGCTCGCTATCAATCGCCAGGAAGAAATCGACACCTGGATGGGGATAAACGTATTGAAACAGTTGGCTGAATGAGGCCGAATGGATACAAGCTAGGGAAAGAGAGAAAACAAGAGAAAGATAAAAAAAAAAACGGTGACCCCCCTTAATAAACCAACATAATCCTATAAGCCGTTGATAAACTATATATATACAATCGTCTAAGGTTAGCCAGAGTAAAGGGCAAGACAGACCCTATGGTATTGAAGGGCTTGACCTACAAAGTCGATTTAAGGGGATAGGGGCTGTTTTTTTTCTTTTTTCTATTTATTAATTTATACATATATTTTATAGTTTTCTCACTAGACCTCCATGAAGCTAAACCCCCCCCCCCCCCCCTTCAAGATAAATTTGTAAATTTTTCGGTAGAAAAATGCCCCGGCCGAAGGCCGCTTCCTCTTAAAATTACAGGCTCGCTATCGCTCGCCAGGAAAAAATACACCTAAATGGCACAAAAGGTCTTAAAATTGACAACAAAATGGGGCTAAAGACGAGGGAGAAAGGGGTCCAGAAAAACGACCTATCTCCCCTTAAATCAATAGGAATAATGGCTTGGCGTGGATAATCATGTTTAATCTTTGTGTTTAAGCTACATTTGATAACATACCTGAATATATAAGACCGTATTTGCTTGAGCTATATGGACATGCTTAATAATATGATATATGCAAAGATTTTTTGTTAAATTTTTGGAGTATGTGTGTATATGTACAGTTCAATGTATGCTTGCGTGTGTAAGTCTGGTCGTGTAAATGTGTGTAGCATGTGATACTCTCTCTCCCTCTCCTCTATATATATATATATATATATATATATATATATATATATATATATATATATATACTGTATATATATATATATATATATAGAGAGAGAGAGAGAGTTCTAATGTAAATGGCTCTAAAGGCGGCGGTTCTAATGTAAATGGCTCTAAAGGTGGCGGTTCTAATGTAAATGGCTCTAAAGGCGGCGGTTCTAATGTAGATGGCTCTAAAGGCGGCAGTTCTAATGAACATGGCTCTAAAGGCGGCGGTTCTAATGTAGAGGTAAAGCTAACCTTCTTGCGGATATTTTCTCCACCAACTCAACCTTAGATGAAATAAATCAAGATGTCCCTGTACTTAATTTTAATTCGCCTGAAATTCCCTCACTTAAGATCCACACCAGACATGTCAAAACTATTTTGCAGAATCTCTCGGTAGATAAGGCTCCTGGTCCAGATGAAATTCCTCCAATAGTACTTAAGAATTGCTCCTTGGTGCTCGCTCCTGTATTGGCAAATTTTTCCGTCTGTGTACTCATACCTCATGCTTCCCAGTACCCTGGAAAGAAGCAAACATCCATCCAGTTCCTAAAAAAGGTGCCTCTTCAGATCCATCAAACTACAGACCAATAGCTATAACTTCCACTCCTGGTAAAGTCTTTGAAATTATATTAAATAATCACATAATTAAGCATCTTGAGAATAATAAATTAATCAGTGATAGGCAATATGGTTTTAGACGATGTCGATCAACTGCAGACATGCTTTGCCTTCTTACGCATCAAATCAACCAAGCTACAGACCAACATGGTGAAACACATACAATAGCACTGGATATATCAAAGGCATTTGATAGAGTCTGGCATCAATCCTTATTGTCGAAGATGTCACACTACGGCCTTGCATCATTAGTTCCACTAATTTCTTCTTACCTTCATAACAGAAAAATACGTGTAATGGTAGATGGCCTTTATTCTCAATGTCACTCAATAAATGCTGGTGTTCCCCAGGGATCAGTTTTGGCCCCAATTCTGTTCCTCATTCATATCAATGATCTCATATCTACCACTCATAATCCAATACATTCCTACGCAGATGACTCAACACTCCACAGTTCCTTCACATTTACCAATTCTTTCACCCAACCCGATCTTATAAATTCAAAAATAAACACTGCAATTTCTCTGAACCAGGACCTTTCTAGAATTAATGGATGGGGACAAAAGAATCTAGTTTCCTTTAATGCACAGAAAACCAAGTACATTCAATTTTCTAACCGACAGAATCTCACTGACTCCCATATATTTTTTAATGATGTAAATATTCCCACTTCCCCTAGTATTGACATTCTCGGTGTAACATTAACTACTAACTTGAGCTGGACACATTATGTTAGAAGCATTGCTAAGAATGCCTCTAAAAAACTGGGACTCCTGTACAGAGTTCGAGAATTCTTCACTGACGAGCAGTTGGCCGTGATATATAAAAGTCATGTGCGTTCTCAGATGGATTACTGTTCACCTCTGTGGGGTGGAAGTGGAGTGGTTGCATTGAGGCAGTTGGACAAAATTCAAAATAAAGCTATTAGATTAATCAATAACCTTGCAATCACACAGGACCTTCCTACATTATCCATACGAAGAAACGTTGCATCCCTTGCATTATTCTACAGATATTTTCACAGCAATTGTTCCGAGGAACTTGCTTCAATTGTGCCGCCTCTCCACATCTTTCCCCGTAGAACTAGGGCAGCTGAGAGCGCCCATGAATTTACACTTTCTCCTCCACAATGCAGAACTTCTGCTTATCAGAATTCATTTATCCCCAGAGCTACTACTCTTTGGAATTCACTTCACTCGAATTGCTTTCCACAAACTTACAATCTACAAATGTTTAAATCCAGTTGTTACAAACATTTTATGAATGGAGGATGCCTTTAGGCACATGGACCTTTTTGTTTTATCTGTGTTTTTCCTTCCTCCGTTCATTGTCTCTTAAAAAATAAAAAAATAAAATAAAAAAATGGCTCTAAAGGCGGCGGTTCTAATGTAAATGGCTCTAAAGGCGGCGGTTCTAATGTAAATGGCTCTAAAGGCGGCGGTTCTAATGTAAATGGCTCTAAAGGCGGCGGTTCTAATGTAAATGGCTCTAAAGGCGGCGGTTCTAATGTAAATGGCTCTAAAGGCGGCGGTTCTAATGTAAATGGCTCTAAAGGCGGCGGTTCTAATGTAAATGGCTCTAGAGGCGGCGGTTCTAATGTAAATGGCTCTAAAGGCGGCGGTTCTAATGTAAATGGCTCTAAAGGCGGCGGTTCTAATGTAAATGGCTCTAAAGGCGGCGGTTCTAATGTAAATGGCTCTAAAGGCGGCGGTTCTAATGTAAATGGCTCTAAAGGCGGGGTTCTAATGTAAATGGCTCTAAAGGCGGCGGTTCTAATGTAAATGGCTCTAAAGGCGGCGGTTTTAATGTAAATGGCTCTAAAGGCGGCGGTTCTAATGTAAATGGCTCTAAAGGCGGCGGTTCTAATGAAATTTTGTTTTAAGAATCTTGTAGCTCGAACTCTGATCTGGCAGCTTCAGATATGTACATTTTAAATAATTCCATCCTCTATAATTATGTACATTTTGCCCAGTGACCGATACCAAGCCCAAAAAGTGTGAAACTCTACGCATTAGTTTAAAATTTGTTAAGATGTTTGCCCCATTAGTTTGTTGATTTTAAGACCTTCCGCCCCATTTCCTTGTCAATATTAAGACCTTGCGTGTTATTTAGGTATCACTTTTGTTTCCTGGTGAATGAGTGAGCCTGTAATTTTATAAGAACCGGCCTTTGGCCGGAAATTTTGTCTGCCGAAAAATGTAAAAATTAATATAGAGCGGGGATTTAATGGATTTGTTTTTCTTTTTTTAAATTTGATGGAGGTCTAGGGAGAAAACTAGAAAACAAAATAATAATGGAAAAATCACCCAAAAAGTGAACCATCGGACCTTAACCCCTTCTGTACCGGTAACGTATTTTTCATTATTTTCTGTCAACTATTAGACGATTTTATTCAGCTTAGGAAGGACGTCTACCTATTAAAAGGCTACAGACTATCTCACTTAACCCTTTTCACTACTACAGGTCCTTCTCCAGCTGCACTAAATCGTCTAAATAGAGCTAGAGGAAAATTCAAAAGACGCTGCGGTACGGATGGGGTTAAAGGTATAAATAGGTCACCACGCCTATTATTAACCCCTTCTGTGGCGGAAACGTCTTTTTTATTTGATTTCAGCCACATTTCGACGATTTTATTCAGTTTAGGAAGGATGTAGGTTAGCCAAAACGAGCAATTGAGATAGTCTGCAGCCTTTTAAGTGCCAGACGTCCTTCCTAAGCTGTACAAAATCGTCCGATAATTGCCAGAATATATCGAAAAGTACATCACCGGTACAGAAGGGGTTAATCGGAGATGGGCCGGTTTTTATGGCCCCCCTTCTCCCTCGTGTTTAGCCCCATTGGTTTTTAGATTTTAAGACTTTCGGCCCATTAGTTTGACGATTTTAAGTCTATGCCCCATTTCCTTGTCCTTATTAAGACCTTGCGTGCCATTTAGGTGTCAATGTTTTCCTGGCGAGCGATAGCGATAGCGTAATACATAAGTGCGCGGAATTTCGATGCGAGTATCCCAGGTTCGAGTCCTTGGAGTGCCACATGTATTTGTTGATTTCATTAATTGACTTTAGAGGTGAAGTTGGTTGGTGGAAAAAAACTAATTTTAAGAGTAACCGACCTTCGGCCGGGACAATTTTCTACCGAAAAATGTACAAATTTATCTTGAAAGGGGGTCTAGGGGGTGTTTTTTACAGCTTGATGGAGGTATAGGGAGGAAACAACACAATAATAAAAAACTACAAAATAATAAAATTATAATATAATAAGCAAATAAATACGCATATCTCCCCTAAATTGAGGACGCATTTTCCACACTATTCTGGTTATCATTAGACGATTTTATGCAATATAGGAAGGATCTCTGCAAATCAACAAGGGGGCAATACTATCCTAATTAACTCGCTAGCTCTCACAACTTCCTCCTGAACTGATAAAAACCGTGTAATAGTAGTCAGCATAAACTGTCAACACACGGCACAATACTCAAGGTGTTAAGGGGAGACTGTTTGTTTGCTCTATTAATTCATTTATTCATATATTTTTTTAGTTTCCTCCCTAGACCTCCATCAAGCTTAGAAAACACCCCCTAGACTCCCCTTCAAGATAAGTTTGTACATTTTTCGGTAGAAAAATTGCCCAGCCGAAGGCCGGTTCCTCTTAAAATTGCAGGCTCGCTATCGCTCGCCAGGAAATAATCGACACCTAAATGCCACGAAAGGTCTTAAAATTGACAACGAAATTGGGCGAAAGGTCTTAAAATCGCGAAACTAATGGGTCGAACGTCTTATAATCTCAAAACTAGAGGGGCTAAACATTAGGGAGAAGGGGGTCCAGAAAAACGGCCTTCCTCCCCTTAACAGCATGGATCCACAGTATGTTATCCCTACTTAGTCCGAGTGACCTAGTTTTGGACCTTCCCTTTCTCGCTCCATTAGTTTGGAGATTTTAAGACTATTCACCCCATTAGTTTGGCGATAATGAGACTCTTCACCCCATTCATTTGCCGATTTTATTCTGAGCGAGTGATAGTGATAGCGATAGCCTGTAACTTAGAAGATTTCGGCCGAGACACCTTTCTATCGAAAAATTTAAAAACAATTCTTGAAGGGGGTCTGGGGCTCTGGGTGAAATTTGTTTAGCTTGAAGGAAGTCTGGGAAGGCGTTTTTGTTAGCCTATAGGGAACAAATTAATACATTACTCGAAAATGGCAATAACCAGTAAAATCCACAATAACAATTAAACTCAATATCCTATTCTTAATAACCCACAAGACATGGGACCAGAACACCTTATAACATCGCCTCATACTAATGGAAAGAAGACACAATACCGATGATACGGTGTCTGTTTGCTTACTCCGGTTAAAGTGTGAATGTCTTTTATTAAATAATGGTATATTCGGAAACATTTATTATCATTTAGCCTATATATTTTGATTGCTGTAAATGTCGTGTGTCTAAACAACTCGTATTACGGTTTCCACATTCATCAAAACGAAGAGAGAGAGAGTGTGTGTGAGAGTGAGTTTGTGTGTGTGTGTGTGTGTGTGAAGAAAGCGTTCTATACTTACCCCCAATAAAGTAGCAACCCATCAATAGCAGCAGACAACAATATAGACGGCTCTTCATTTTAGTGAGTGTCATCAATAGTTTCTCATCTTGTTTGTCTGCAACCATCACGAGCAGATCCACTCGCTAGTAGTCCAATATCATCAGCCACAATTATTGTTCCATCACCTTTGGTTGTAGTTTGTTAGTGAATCCATCCGACCTGTCGGTAAAAACACATTGAAGTGTGAAATGGGGAGAATATAAAGTATCGGTATGGTCAAATATTTACCGTTAATATTATTGACATTTCTTAAAATTATTTTCAGTGCCGGGCTTAGGGATATGCAAAATGTGCGGCCCCACATGACCCCCCCCCCCCCTTATTTCAGGCGCCTTTGCATTTGGGAACCAGCCACAAAAGTGGGGTAGCTAATAATGCCTGCATGTGTGTGTGTGTGTGGGGTAGAAAGATGGTGTGTCACAGTGTGTGTGTGTGAGTAATTGTGTCCAGCACTTATGAGTAGTATACAATACTTTTAATTATCAATCACCGGTACCGTATCAATCGCAGGATATTACATAAGGAATGTGATAGTAACTTAAATTTGCAAAACTTATAACAAGACCCTTGATATAAGAAGGCACCGAAGACTTAAAGGATATTATGAAAGAGAAAAATTATAGACTAAGCTGCCAACCCAATCAACGGAAACAATAAATATTCTGGTATGAATCCCAGTATCCCTATTCTACCTCAAGGAGTATCGCTGCCTTGAGGAGTTACTAGAGGACATACGAGACCTAGTGATTGCCGAGCCAGACTAGTACTTCGAGGAGCTGAATCGCAGGTGGCAGGAAGAGCTTCCCACGATGCTACAAACGTGGTATGAAGGATCACCCATGACAGTACCTAAAGTATAGCTGCCTCGGGAGAAGTAGTCAGCCCTAGCCGCCCTTGCTTCTAAAAGATACCTGAAGCAGACATCGGATACTGTCACCGTGCTGACCAAAGCCCTTAGCAGTCCTGCTCACCAGTTGATTCTTAAAACACCTGTAGCAGACATTAGACACCGCCACAGTGCTGATCAATGCCGCTAGCAGCTCTGTTCTCCTGTTGCACCTGAAAGACTACCTGAAGCAAACGTCGGACACCGTCACAGGACTGACCAACGCCCCAAGCAGCCTCTGATCCCCTGTTGTACCTGAAAATCACTAGTTCAGACATTGGACAACGCCACAGTGCTGACGAACGCCCTTCCCCTTATTTCCCCATTGTCCTACATACGAGAGTAACCGCATCTTCGTCAATGTAGACCCCTCTCCCTCTGCTCCTGAGATGACAGCCGCTGCAGCCAAAAGCTGCACATGGACAACCCCCCCCCCCCCCCCGCCCTCCCTCTTTCGCCTTTGATCAGCTGTGCCAACCCTTTCAAGAAGGCCACATCAGCCCTGAAGCTACCAGTTTCGTTAAACCCTTATGTCGCCGTCTACCTGCCTCCCACGTTGATTCCCCCCCCCCCCCACCCCAAGCCAACCCCGCACTTCTATGAGCTGCTGTTGCTACTTAATGGACCCCTAAGCCCATGTCCCACATTGGTAAACTTGAATGGCAAAGATGCTGCATATGATTCACTGGTGACACTCATCTGATTTTTTGGGACAAACATTTTAGACGGCAATCCACACGAAGTTCGTGCGACAATACTGTGAATACCACGCGAATTCCATGCGAAATTACTGCAAATATTGTGACCCACAGCGATAGGGTTAACGTGAATATGTGCGAATGTTGTGCGAGGCATTCACAAATAGTGTGATGCCTTGGCAAATGACTACAAAGGTTGTACAAATGTGGTGAGATGGTATACTTTGAATTTGTGGGAGTGCGGGAGGAATGTAGACTAATGGGTTGACCATGAGGCCAGGATGGGGTAATAGGTTTTTTCTATTCCCCGGACGAATGTATTTGAAGGGGTTGAACAAGGGGCCAGATGGGCAGAATTAGGAAGCCCAAGAACATGTTTCTATCATTCTCATCCACACACTCGTCCCTACCACATACTGTACAAGTGCTTTCCTCTAAAGCATTCACAATGAGCCTGCTGCTGTACCCTAACAATCTTGCGAGACTAAAGTATTATGTTGGCCATATGTTTGGTGTAGGTTACTGTGTCATTTTGATGGAATATTCTGAGTGTGTATATGCGTGTATGTTTATGTCCATGTATGAATCAACAGTAACATTGTGTTTGTAATACCTGCGTTGGTAACACGATGTTATGAGCTATGCTGTGTTTGTTGTTGTAGCTGTTGTGTACTGGAAATAGTGATATGGAGTTGTTTAACAAATTAACACTCGATAATAACTTTCTCTAAATGTTAAAATGTAATTGAAATTTGATAATGATACAGAGTCAGTAGTACGGGAATTGTATTGTACCACAAATATTTCTGGAAGATTATACCTCACAGTATATCATTCAGTACAGAACCATTTGTGTTACAATATTGTATATTTACTTAAGTTCTAACCCTTCATGGGTTTCACACTGATTTTATCTCCGAGGTATTTCACTGTTTAATAATGTGTCACAAAGTTTCACTTGGGATGACACTGTCCAGCGTGCGTGTGTCACAATGCAACACTCAATTATTGTAAACGACCTTGGTATGCTTAGCTATGTTGATTGGTGCAGATGTTCAAACAGGCTTGGTAGAAAGGTCCAAGAGTCCACACTCGCTGGAGGTTGTTGGCAGACTAAATTCCCCGCGGCCCGCGAACTCCTGGCCTATACAAGGTCAGGTGAAGGTATTGAGAGATAAGTCTTTACAACGGCACCTCGTAGCTACTTTCTACTTTTTCCTATTTTTCTGAAGAGTGCAGAGAGGGGAGAAGGGGTGTTGGAGAAAGAGGAAGCTGCTGTAATGGCTTTGTTATGTGTGTTATTAGTTTGTATACGTCGTCGAGGTGTCCCCCGACTGGGTGCGAGCATGTGAAACACGCTAGGATGTACTACCACACTCACTAAATGTCCGCCATGACTGGGATCGAACCCAAGTCAAGCAGATTCACACGTGAGCGTGCTCTCCACTCGACCATCGCGGCTCTAAAGAGTATCGAAGCGGTCCGATGGTGCGATTATTCATTTAAAACCATATGCATCCTACCCAATATCTACTAAGAATATATGTACCGGTCGTAAATTAACAATATTTAATATTAATATGAGGGAATTTGATTGACCCACAAATAAAATTATATATATTATCATTGTTTTAGAAAACCCCATTCCACTAAAGAGAGGGCAGACTTCGGTGGTCTACTATCGCCACTATGTATTCGCGATAACTCTTTTCCACATGTTCTTCCTAAACTAAATAAAATCATCTGATAATAGCCAGAATAAACTGCCAAAACGGAGAATATTGTCTAGATTTCCTCTCTATACATTTCACACAAATTATCGTTAAGGGAGGATGGGTCATTTTTCTGGTCACTTTTCTCCCTCATGTTTAGCCCCATTAGTTTTCAGATGCTAAGATGTTTGCCCCATTAGTTAGTCGATTTTAAGACCTTTCGCCCCATTTCTTCGTCAATATTTAGACCTTTCGTGCTATTTAGGTGGCGATTTTTTCCCTGGCGAACGATAGTGAGCCTGTAATGTTGGAAGAATCGGCCTTTGGCCGGGACATTTTTCTTGTACAAATTAATCTAGAAGGGGGATCTAATGGATGTTATTTTAAAATTTGATGGAGGTCTAGCGAGGAAACTAGAAAAATAATTAATACATGCAAAAATAGCCCAAAAAGTGAATCATCCCCCCTTAAGGTTTTCGGCGAATGATTGAGTTTGGCTGTACAGTCGCGGTCATGAATATCTGAACACCTCCATGGGATAAATAGAGTGAGACCGTTAGCATTGCATAGTGGAATTCTACAGTAATTCGATTTGTGTTGTCTATTTGTAGGAAGGATACACAAGGCAGAGTTGCCTGTAAAGTGTGTACTTCCCCTACCCTAGAGTGAAGTGATCTGAAGAAAGTGATCGTCACCATGCCCCGTGCCTGTACGAACTGCGCCGGTAGGTTTGGTGCTTCCATGTTTGCTCCTGCCAATCCACAAGTCTGCCGACTCTGCCAGCAAATAGAGGATTTGACAGCAAAATTGGATGAAGCCCACAACAAGATCAACGCCCTCACCAGGAAGCTGGAATCACTCCAAGAGTTTGTAACACTCAAAGTTGGAGTATCACTAACTCCAATTGTTTCAACTCCAGCATCCACCACCGCCCCAACGTCATCTGCCAACAATCCAACACCTGCAGTAGACACTGTAGCAGATGCTTCTGACGAACCTGAGCCGACATCAAACCAGGACAGCCGCCCTGTTCACCTTAGTCTCTCCCCCACTCCTCGTGCAAGAAGCCTGCTAGCACGAACAGTACCAACCCCTCGCCCCCGTTCTAACCACTCCTCTCCCCGACCTGTACGTAGAGTCCCGCCACCACAGGTTTCCGGATTTACACCAGTGAGGAACGGTGCACGGCCAATGCAGAAAAGGTCTCATCTACCAGTCACAATGTCAAACAGATTTGAGATATTGGTAGAGATGGAAGACGAACCAGAAGAGACCAGGCTCGTTGGGGATTCCATCCTACGAGGATAGGTCAAAGAGTTCTGCGACAGAGTCCCAAATCAACGAAAAATATTTTGCATCCCAGGAGCTGGACTGGACGACATTGTGGAAGCCTTCGAAGATACCACAAAGGATGCAAATTAAAATACCCTTTTTGTCATCCATGCTGGTTCAAATGACGTCATGCGCACCAGATCCGAAGAGTTGATGGAGAAATATCGCAAGATGATCCAGCACTACAAAAACAAGTCAAGGAATATCATCATCTCAGGCATTCTCCCCAAGATCGACGCACCTGACAAATTCTACGACAAGGCCTTCAGCACAAATAGCCGACTAAAATATTTGTGTCTGATGGAAGAAGTTGAATTCATCAACCTCTGGGACAACTTCTACAACCAGCCTACTCTGTTCCGCAAGGATGGCACTCATCTAAACCCTGTGGGTTCAGCACCATGGGTCGTCTCCTACACGAAGCAGTCCGCAGCCGTGGATCAAAAACGCCATCCGAGAAGAAGCAGCAGTGACATAAATCATCCAACGCCAAGAAAAAAACAGAGGCAACCGAGGACCACCAGCGATAAGGACCGAAGACAGCGAGGACCGAGGACAGGCATGAACATAAATGTAGATCCGACAAGAACCAAAAATATTATTAAAGAGCGTTCCGTGAGTTCTAAAATAACAAATTTAAAGGTTTTCTATGCAAACGCTCGTAGCATACGCAATAAATTTTCAGATTTAGAGGAGCTAGTGTTTACAGAAAATTATGATGTTGTTGGCATAACAGAATCTTGGCTCAATACAGAAGATAGAGACTTTTTAGCAGAGTATTCACTTCCCGGTTATGTAATGTTTGAGAAAAGCCGAATAAATCGAAATGGAGGTGGCGTTTTACTTTATATCAAAGAAAGTCTTAACCCTACCCTCTTGTCAAAACCTCAAATTGTGAACGTCGACGCATCTTTTTTGCTAATAAAGAATAATAAAGGTACAAAAATAATACTTGCATTAATATACAGACCTCCAGCTCAATCAGTGCAAACTGACCGAGAAATTTACGAACAAATTGCAGATGTAAGTAACTCACAAGATACCGTAATTTTTGGCGACTTTAATTTACCTGTGACCAAGTGGGGCGATACTCTTACTTCACACTCCGGACATGACTTGTATACGAACTTGCAAGAGAGTTCGCTTTATCAATTTGTTCGAACGCCGACCCGTGGTAATAACGTTTCTTGACATTGTACTTGCAACAAAAGAAGAATTAATAGAGAATTTGAATGTTGGTGATGAATTCAATAACAGCGACCATCGTACGATAACTTTCACTTTAAACTTTACTAGTAACGAACCAAATAGTAGCATCGAAAAAGTCCCTAATTTCAAGAAAGCAAACTTCCATAAACTTAGAGCTATGTTTAAAGAAACTGACTGGAGCTTTTTAATTCACAATAACGACATAAATACATCTTGGAAGTTATTCGAAGCCACTTACCTAGAAGCAGTGCAAGACTGCATACCATCGAAAATACGGCGTCCAGGCCATAATAATAAGCCCAAATGGTGGAATAAAGATATTTCAAACTGCCTGCTTGCTAAAAAATTTGCTAATGATAGATTAAAATCCTCACAAAATGACGAAGAACGGCTCAAATTTGTAGAGCTACGACGCAAGGCCAAAAAGTTAATTAAGCAAAGTAAAAAGACCTTAGAGTTACATATTGCGAATCAAAGTAAAACAAACCCGAAAGAATTCTATAGTTATATCAGAAAGAAATAAGTAGTTACTTCAACTGTTGGACCATTAGTTGATAAAAATGGAGAATACACCAAAGGCGAAGTACAAATGAGTAATGCCCTCAATACCTTCTTTGCATCAGTTTTTACAACAGAAGACCTCAGTGATATCCCTACACCATCGCCGATTCAGATTGATAATTCAGATGTTCTAAGCAATATCACCGTTACAGAGAGAGAAGTATTGAATTGTTTAGATAAACTCAAGGTAAATAAAACGCCTGGACCTGATACAATCTCGCCTAGAGTTCTAAAGGAAGCTAAGGATGAGCTCTCTAAACCACTGACATTACTATTCAATAAATCCTTGCAGTCTGGAACTATGCCCGATCAGTGGAAGCTAGCCAACGTAACACCGATATTCAAAAAAGGCAGCAAATCCCTACCCAGTAACTATCGTCCAATTAGCTTAACCTCAGTTGTATGTAAAATGCTAGAAACGGTCATACGAGACAGACTCGTAAATCACTTAGAGGAAAATAACATACTTAAAGATACTCAACATGGCTTTCGTAAAAAACGTTCCTGTTTAACAAACCTCTTAGACTTCTTCCACGATATCCTCAACCTCTACGATGAGAGTAAAGCTGTAGATATTATATACCTTGATTTTCAAAAGGCCTTTGACAAAGTTCCCCACAAACGTTTACTGCTAAAACTAAAAGCGCATGGAATACAAGACGGTGTGTTGAAATGGATAGAAAATTGGCTCAGCGACAGAAAGCAAAGAGTAGTCATAAACGGTAAGGCATCTAAATGGACCAATGTAAGTAGCGGGGTACCCCAGGGATCGGTACTAGGACCAATTTTCTTTCTAATTTACATCAACGACATAGATGAGGGTCTCACCTGTACAATCTCAAAATTTGCTGACGATACAAAATTGCAAATAGCGTACTCTCAAAAGAACAAGTTGACGATATGCAACACAATCTAGATAAATTGTCATGTTGGGCTCAAATTTGGAAAATGAGTTTCAATGCGGATAAATGTAAAGTACTACATATCGGATACCTAAATGAGAAAGCAAACTATTCGATGAATGGCACTCAGCTTAAGAATGTAAACAGAGAAACCGATCTGGGAGTAACAATATCGAGTAACCTAAAACCGAGTCAACAATGTTCAGAAGTTGTTAAGAAGGCAAACAAAATAATTGGCTTTATAGGCAGGTCATTTGAGCATAAATCCAAAGAAGTTATCCTAACCCTTTACAATTCCTTAGTCCGCCCTCTTCTGGAATACTGCGTTCAATCGTGGTGCCTTTATTATAAACAAGCTAGAACGAGTTCAATGTAGAGTTACCAAAATGATACCTAGCCTAAAGAACAAACCATACGAAGAGCGTCTTGGAGAATTAAATCTATTTCCTTTAACCCAGCGCAGATTAAGAGGTGACTTAATTCAAGTGTTCAAAATCATCAAAGGCATCGACAATATGAACTGTAGTAAGTACTTCACTATCGACCAATCTAATTACACGCGGGGAAACTGTTGCAAAATTATTGGTAAATCTTTTAACTCACACGAATCTAAGAATTTCTTCTTCAATCGAGTTGTCAACTTGTGGAATGGGCTTCCCCGAAAAGTTATAGACTGCATCACCGTTGATTCATTTAAACTCCGCCTAGACAAATATCTCGCATCAAACCCGCGACTGACTGCGTTTGTAAATGAATAACTTTATTTTATCCCCCCCTCAGTTACTAACCCATCTGTCCCCTACTAACTTCCTAATCCTGCCACGGACATTAGTTCCAGGGCAGTAATTCCCTTTCCAATGTTCCCTTACCCACTCTATGTTTGGACACTTGATCCTCAGTGTTTTGGAGGACAAGCAACCTAGAAGGGTCACTAGATCTGTTGTTGCTTGATTTCCTTTGTATTCTCCCAATTAAAATAGTGACAGAGCAAACTTCAAGGTATGTTAGAGTCAAAATGTCTGGACACACGAAGCTTGAAGCAGCTTAAGTTGTAGGATGAGAAAAGGTAGATTGAGTGAGAGAGTTCCAGAGTTTACTTGTTGAATGGAAGAAAGACTGGAGAAATTGGTTCACTCTTGGGTTACAGAGTAGATGCGAGCAAAGCCCTCGGCAATTTTCGCCAATCAAAGCTTACCATCCCTCGATATTTAGCCAATTACAAGCTTTCTTCTGTCCCTATCCACCGGAGAGGGACCAATCGCAAGCTCTCCCTATGTCCCCCAATCAATAAATTGATGACAGAGCTCACAACATGAATGTTTATATGAACAACGATATTCCTTCCATAATGTTTTACATTATGCGACGTTCCTTCCGGAAGATGGCAGTTAAACCCATAAAATAAACAACCCAGTGCCACTGAAATGGAAGCCATATATGATTAGGTGGTATGTCTCCTTACCACCACCTCCTGTCTTCCCCTTACATGTGCCCCCCTCCCCTTCCCTCTCCTCCCACCCGTTTTTCCTTCCCCTTCCCCCCCTCCTCCTGTATTCTACTTTTTCCCTCCCATTTCTCTCCCTACTTCCTCCCTCCTGTCTGAAATGCGTCCTGTCACCCTCCTCTTCACTCCCCCTTCATACACAAGAGACGGCTAGTCTCATCAGTATCTCAGAGTGGTCCAAAAGAGTAGTACTTCATTTGCGTTTGTCACCTCTCCCGTCACAATTATGCATTTATTCTATGGATATTTGCTCTTTACACCTATTTTCTGGTTCTTCAATTTCCACATAGAAAATATGTGCATGTGATGCAGTAATATTGCTCTATATGGTTAAAATAAAAAAGATTGCCCGAATTTACTTCTAAAGGTCCCGCACTGGTGTTTAAAAAACGTCTGTCGCACTTTATGAATTAACAATGTAACCTAACTTGATTAAAATTGAGTGTATTTAGGCTTTTATTTGATTAAATTGCAAAATAAATATTTCAAAATAATCCGATACTCAAAATAAATATTAGAAGCTATACAAATTAATGTTACGCAATCCATTTAATATAATTAAAACAGTTCCCCATAATAATGATGATTGTCTTGTTTTAATAACAAAACTATAACTATAACTACTTTACTTACACACAAACAAACACTCGTTTTCACATTCAGAAATGCATACACCTTCATCTACATCGTTCTCCAGAGTGTTGGGGCTTGCACTGAGGAGAACAAAAATATATCACATCACTTACACAACATTCGCATACACCTACTTTCCAGTGCGCAGCCTATGTGAAATAAATTCATAGAAAACAAAAATAATGGCGTTTTGTCGTAACACATTTATATTATGGGGTCTACCCTAGGATAGACATTGGTCATCTCTAAATTATCGCCAGGCCCACAGGTAGGTGAAGAAAGCTGCAGGCGAGTCTGTGGTACCTCTTTGCAGCAGTGTGAACAAACATCAGCTTAAGGGAGCCCACCTCGCTTGTTTTCTCTTTCTCTCCCTCTCTCTGTGGTTTGTATCTATTCGGCCCCATTCAGCCTACTGTTTGAAGACGTTTACCCCCATCCAGGTGTCAATATTTTCCTTGCGAGCGGTAGCGAGCCAGCATATATATACAGTATATTTGTTTTGACAGCAAGCTAAATTTGTAAATTTTTCGATAAAAAAAATCTCCGGCGAAGCCGGATTTCTCCATACAATGCTGGTTCGCTATCGCTCGCCAGGAAGAAATCAACACCTGGATGGGGATAAACGTCTTGAACAGTTGGCTGAATGGGGCCGAATAGATACAAGCCAGGGAAAGAGAGAAAAGGAGATAAAAAAAAAAGCCGGTGACCCCCCTTAAGCTACTTGTTTTCCCTACGGTAACCCTTTATTTTAAAGAAAAAATAATACTAGGTAACAAATGACGATAAAACTTGTATAATAACTGGGGTTGGTGTTTATGTATGTACGGTAGGAGTACAAAGGTAAACAGATTAGAAAAATCTTGATCGATAGCTATATTGCGTAATTTCGCAGTAAGAGAGAGATCAATGAGAGCCTAGTTGAGAGAGGGATTTGGAATAAAGAGTATATGTGATGTTTACTGGCAAATTGTGATGCATTGGCAATGTGGAGAAAATTAATGGGAGTGGTTGCATGGAGCGCAATAAAAGTATGAAGTATCTTAAGGGGATCGGCTGCTATCAGGTGACAAAGGTATACCTATGATGAACGTGAAACGACCTGTCAACCGATACTGATATAAGATTGAGTTTTAGCATTTACAAGAAGAATATTATTGAAGGTATCCGTACAGGTCATAAATCTGGGAAGTAGGCTACAGATTGTTATGGCGGGCAGTGGTAGAGCAAACAAATGTATTAGTGTAGACTGTAGGGAAACAACGGCAGTAGTTTTACTGAAATATGTTAGATGAATATGTAGTGAAGGTGGGACAAAGGGTGAAACTGGGTGTGAAAGTGTAGTGACGTAGAAAGGAGTGCAAATGGATGGAGCGAGGATGAACGAAATATATTAGTGTATGGGAATATGAAAGGAAAAGTGTAAGTGGGTGAAAATGTATCGTCAGTGTGTAGCCGCGGTAGTCGAGTAGAGAGCACACTCTCGTGGGAGTCTGCTTGACCTGGGTTCGATCCCAGCCAAGGCGGACATATAGTGGGTGTGTTAGTACGTCCTAGCGTGTTTCACGTGCTCGCACCCAGTCAAGGGACTCCTAGACGACGTATACAGACTAATAAAACACATAACAAAGCCACTCCAACAGCTTCCTCTCTCTCCAACACCCCTTCTCCCCTCTCGACACTCTTCAGAAACTAGGAAAGTAGAAAGTAGCTACGAGGTGCCGTTGTAAAGGCTTATCCCTCAATCGCTTCACCTGACTGACCTGTGTAAAGCGGCTATCACACGACCAATAATCCGGCCAACCAATTAACAATATTCCAATTACACCTAACACCATCTGGATATCGTGTCAGTACTAAAAAGAAAGGTGTACCAACTAAGAAGTTTTGGAAATTATGCCCTAAAGGCTATTTTGCAAGTGCTTGCCTGACAATTCACGCTGCACGAAAATTAAATTGGAAATATAATTAATTTAATTTTAGTAACTCCCTCTATAATGAAACTCAGAATCAATATATGCTGAAAATATATGAGTAATTATATATTTTCTATATTATACATAGATCTGAAACCTCCAAATATGGTTTATATAAGAATGCGGTAAAGCCAACAAGAGCTATAAGCAGCAAAACAAAACAATTAATTTTTTAACCAAGCAGCCTTAAACAAAAGTTGATCAGTGGTATCGTGGTTGTACAGAGACCTATGGTTATCTGTGTACTTCTGCATATCATTACTTAGTGTAGTAAATACATTAGTCTGTGAAATCTCTTGGGTTAAAGGGCACTGTAGACAAGAGGTCACCTGTTTCTGCCCTTCCACAGCAGCTGCAAGGTGACGCAGGGCACTAGATTCGAGACAGGCGCCCCGAAGATAAGAGGAACACACAGACGAGCCGGGTTACCCTCGCACGTAGATAGTCACCCACATCATGTCCACCCAGCAGCAAGGGAAGGGAGATCCTGGAGAGGCCCAGTGCAGATAGGTGGTAATTCAAGACGGTCCGTGCAGAGTAGTAATGGGAGCAGCTCAAGAAGACATGTTCTAATGTCTCATCCTGGCCACACTATAGGCTATCAGGGCTATACACCAATCCGATTGACCACAAATGCGCCGCTATTGTAACATCAAGGCACCTCAGTTTGTGCCTCCCCCAATTCTATGGAGACAATTTGATTCGGTAACTCCCAAGTATTTAACCATGCAAAGCTCCACTTCTCATTGTGCCCTGCAAGCCCGTCTGACTTGTCCTACAACCGAGGAGAGATCAGGATCCACCCATTCCAGCATCTCTGCCCTGTGGGCCAGTGAAGCTGCACCATCCACAAACTCATCATATACCCCTTATTCCAGTGTGTAAGGGAATTCACTGCAGAAACATAGTCCATAATTATGAGGACAAGAGCAGCAGGTCCTGGATCAAAATGACTAGGGAACAGTGGGAGGCAGTACGATACGATCGCTGGAGATGGATGGAGGTCTGTGAGTCAATGTACACCACCACAGGCTGGTAGGCTGTAGGTACACAACCAGCAAGGCGCGGTAGATTGCAAATTCCGCCGACATAACACTATTATGTTCCTCCAGCCTCCAGTTCTGACACATTTATTTTTTTCTATGTGAATGAAGAGATAAAACGCAAAGCTACCTGTAAAAAGTGTCTCCTCTCTGCTTCCACTGACCAACCTGGTGAACAAGCCTACATCTGTTCTATCCTAAATGACCTAGAGCAGTTAGTCCAGCAACCCACCCGTACCCGGATCGCTTCGGAGATCGGCCCAACATTTTTGACTTATTTCTAACCTCTAACCCTTCTCCTTATACTGTATATCTGTTCTGTCCTTTGGGCTCCTCCGACCATAAACTTATCTCCGTCACTTCTCCTATCTCTCCGGTACGGCCACCCGATCCTCCCAGCCGGCGGCGCTTGTGGCACTTTGGCGCTGCCGACTGGGAGGCTCTTCGGCAGTAGCCCACTTCTTTGATTTCCCATAGAATGACTTTTCGGTGGGCGGGGATCCTCGGAGAGAGCTGAACGCATTACCGAGATAATCCTCTCGGGCATGGAAGCATTCACTCCATTTTCTTTCTGTCAGTCTAATGCAAAGATTTTTTTTTTTTTTTTTTTTTTTTCTATGTGATTGAGGGAGGCAAAAGGCATAACTGCCTATAGCGAGTGCCTCCCCCATAGTTGAAAGAGTGACAGGGCCAAAATCAAGGGACGTTCGAGCCAAAATGCCTGGACACACGGAGTTTGAAGCAATTTAGTCATAGGAAGAGGGAAAGACTGATTCTGGGAGAGAGTTCCAGAGCTCAGCTGTTGAGTAGAAGAAAGTTTGAGAGTAACGTTTCACTCTTGGGTTGGAGAGTTGCACAGAGTAGGGGTGGGATTAAGTTGCAAGACGGGTACCACGTGCCCTACGTAAAGGAGGTGGTATGCACTGGGATAGCTCTGAGGAACACTGATTATTATAGTAGCGATAGAATAGCGAGAGAGATGCAACATTGCGGCGGAGAGAGAGAGAGATTGCAGAGAGTTGGTGAGTGGGACGGGAGTTAATGATACGAAAGGCCTTCCTTTCAACTTTTGTCTAGGAGAGCGGTGTGAGAGGAACCTCCCCACACATGTGAACAATACTCAATACAAGGGCGCACTATGCCCCTGTACAGAGCAAGAAGCTGTGCAGGGGAAAAGAACCCCCTAAGGCGGTTGAGCACACCCAGCTTCTGGGAGGCTGCCTTAGCAAGACTGGTAATATGGTCCTTCCAAATGCGCGCAGAAGAAAAAGGGACACCAAGAATATTGAGAGAAGATGAAGGGTTGATTTTTGTATTTGTTGCAAGAATAAGGGATCGTCCGCTGGGAG